>CM038792.1:30086501-30686501 GCA_021764765.1 Vicia sativa | reverse complement strand
TAGAAATAAGGTTGTGTTTGATAGAGGTGTTTGGAATGGTGTTGAGACTTTGATCTCTTGAGTTGGAATTGGTTATCCATCTTATCTAAAGGTCATGATGATTTTCTTTTGGGAGTTTGGTTAGCTAATCCCAATTTATATATTGGTTTGTAGCTTCTTAATTTGGGTTTGGTTTTGTTGGTCATTTTTCTTTTTTATTGGGTTAACACCCATTGTGTTTTTTAATACAAGTGTAATTATCGGTAAAAATATATAATTAATTTTAGTTTAAAAGAAATCATTATTTCTTTTACAAATTTAATTTTTATTAAAAGACAGAAAAAAATAAAAAATTGAAAGAAACGAAGTAATAATATTTAAAAATAAAAATAAATTATAAAATAAAACTTTAATGTTTGTATTAATATTACAAAAAATATAACTTAAAATAGTTTTTTAAAACAATTTATTATTTAAAACAGATGTAACAATATTTAATTGGGAACCATGGGAGTATGTATTGCAGCTCTATTTTATTTTAATGCATTTCTATAGGTTTCACTGTTAACATCGTGTTTTTGTAAGTTTTCTTTAATGTTCATAACATGACCACATAATGTAACATAAAGAAAGCAAAAGAGAGTAAGAAAAGCGTGAAAAACTTCTTTATCGGTATAATAACTATGAAGATAAGATAGTTTGAATGATGAATGTAAATAATAATAATAATCCAATGTTGGTTACGGACACATGGAACCTGGACGCTTTTTGAGGTCAGGTTCATTTCAAAAGTCTCTAAGTAAGCCTACATTCATGTTACATTTTAGAACTAAAAAAATCTACAACGTTACGAATCTCAACCACATAGTATAAATATGACACCATAATACATTTTAAATATTCCAATACATTTCTTTAAATATTGTTAGTGTATATTCTTATAGAGAAAAGTGTTGTTTGAATATGGCAATTCTTCCGATGAGGTTTCACAGAATGATGGATGCATTTGATGCTGATATGGCACTTTCACGTGTGAAACCCTGCAGTGAGAGCAGCGGAAGTGAGCACTCGTCAGAGAATTCATCTGGATTGTCCGATCTCGTGTTGTCTTTTATGGAAGACAACGAGAGGTCAGTAGAAGAAGATAAAGTTGTTTGTAGCGAAGTTCTCGATGAGAAGGATGATGAAGAAGATCTTGAAAAAATTGAAATGTTGAAGAAGTTGTTTGATGGGATTGAAGATGTTGAAGAGGATGAAAGGGATGATAAAGAAAGGATTAGGAGAGAAGTTGAGGTTGCAATTGGAGGACTTGTTGGAAGTGATCATTCATTTCCTGGATTCAAACGTTGGTTGATGGCTCAATTAAGAGAGAAAGGTTTTGATGCTGGTGAGTAATGCTATTCTAATCCTTTTAGTAACTTAATTAACTTGTTTTTAATTTTTAAACTAGTTAATTAACTCTTGATTTGTTCCAATTTGTATAGGATTGTGCAAAATTAAATGGGAGAAAAAGGGAAAATTAACCGCAGGTGATTATGAATACATTGATGTAAATCTTTCTGGAAAACGTTACATAGTTGAAGTTTCCTTATCTTTTGAATTCGAAATAGCTCGTCCAACAAATCAATATTCTTCTTTAATAGACATTTTTCCAATGATTTGTGTTGGTAAAGTGGAAGAGTTCAAAAGAATTGTGAGATTAATGAGCTCTGCAATTAAAGGATCAATGAAAAGAATGGACTTACATGTGCCACCATGGAGGAGAAATTTGTACATGCAAGCCAAGTGGTTTAGTTCTTACAAAAGAACAACTAATGAAGTTGGAACTGGAAAAGAGTTGTCACATTTTTCAGCTGAGTCTTTTTTACCTAAAAAGTTTATGGGATTTGAAGCAATACATGTGAAAGTAAATAATTGTAGGGATGATTATGTGGGGATTAATAATGGGTTTAGAGTTGGCCACTTAACTACGGAGCTAAGTTCTGATAATTTTGGATTGTGATTATTGTTTTGTTTGTTTTATTTTGTATAGAAGTGCTTTTATTGTGGTTGTAGAGTACTATAAAGTGGTTTTGTTATGTGCTTTGCAAAGAGAAGGGCATAAATTGTGCTAGAGAATAAATTTCTCTCGTGTATAGCTATTAGCTATGATATATTTTTGCAATTTTGGGTAGATAGAGCGAGCAATTAAGGCTCATTGTTAACAATTTATTTTTTGATGGTTTGAAATAAATATTGTATATAGTACATGTTTTTTTTTTTTTTTTTCAATAATCAATAGAGACTTCTTAAATCAAATATCCAATTGTTATCTAAGCGCTAATAATATGTGGTACATGAAATCCATTTTTGAATGATATGTAGAGGAAGTTAATAGTAGGAGCATTGATATAAAGTTGAGGAACAAGTACCCTTGTGAAAGACACACCATTTATCCACCTAAAATTTTAAGGTGATAGGTGAGTGGGTTCTCCCAGTTATATATGCTTAAGTCTTTACATTCTTATTCAATGTGGGACTATTTCCCCACTTACTCACACTTGCATATTATTCCAACACGCCTCCTCAAGTGTGAGTCCACAATGCTCCTCCACTTGTACCTCCATTGACACTCTCCAACGAAACACCTTCTACGTACCCACCGTCTGCAGGAAGTGTTTCAATATAAGTTAGTTGGTCCCTATCTCGAAACCATAGGCTCACGATACCACTGTTAGGTGGAAATTCTGAGTAGGGAGCATTTTTGCTTGGGACACACCTTTGTGAGAGGCACACCACATATCCACCTAAAACCTTAAGGTGATTGGTGAGTGAGTTCTCTCACCATAATTCTTCACTTGCTCACACTTGCTATATTATTCCAACACTCCCCGTCACAGTCGATACAAAGTCGGTCCCTTTCTCAAACCAAAGCTCTGAATACCATGTTAGAGGGAATTAATAGTAGGAACATTGATATAAAGTTGAGGAACAAGCACCCTTTTGAGAGACACACCACTTGTCCACCTAAAACATTAAGGTGATAGGTGAGTGAGTTCTCTCACCTATATATGCTCAAGTCTCTAGATTCTTATCCAATGTGAGACTATTTCTCCACTTACTCACACTTGCATATTATTCCAACAAAAAATTGTGGACGATAAATATTAACTTTTATCGATTATTTTTGAAGAGTTGCTATTTTGACACTAAAAAGATTACAATGTATCCAACATCATCCAAAATACATCATAGGTTTATTTGTTTGTATCAAGAAAAAAGTAAGAAATAATTATTAATAATGATGTCGTATATTTATACGGCGTATGTGTCACTAATAATGTAAGAATAATATTTCTCAAAATTAACATTGGGTTAGCCTCGCCAGTCCATGACCTCCTTCTATATATATATACTTACTCAAAATTTTAGTTCTTCACTTTGTTATCTACTTTTTATCTTACTTTATCTGAATCTCCTATTTTTCGTAAACCCTAACTCCGTTATGTTTGCATTTGATTCATAAAATCAATATCAAAGTTATGATGGTGTTGAGAAATTTGAATCACGATCCTGAATCTTTTACTACTTCCACACTTATCATTTTGAGGCACATTACTATATCCAATATCACATTATCATTCTTCCTTCCACTATCAAATTTTCAATGGAAATGATCTTTCTTAAGTTATGTTGATTATGATAAGCATCTTAGTGCATGTAACTAATTCACAACAAAATGGATACTACCTAATTTTAGAAAAGTCCAACACTTTTTAGATGATTGCTTAGTGTGATTGGCTTAGATAAAAGATTGTTAAGGCTAAACAATGGAAGAAATTAGGCATCTATGATAAAATCATGATTTACGAAGTAGACATGAAATCATGATTTTCTGGATATGTTTTCACTTTTTTGGTACAACAATTAGTTGGAAAGCAACACTTCAGAAGGTTGGTGCATTATTAACCATTAAAGCGGAATATATTGCTTTAACTAGAGCTATGAAAAAAGAATTGTGGCTAGAAGGTTTTGCTAAGGAGCTAAAAATTCAAGTTGAAGTTATCACTGTTAAATGTGATAGTCAAAGTGCAATACACATGTCAAATAATTCAGCATATCATGAGAGAACCAAGCACATTGATGTGAGGCTGCATTTCTCCAGAGGGGTAATCGAGCGTGGAGAAGTCCAAGTGCTGAAGGTTTCGACAAATCATAATATTGCTGATATGATCACCAAGACATTGCCTAGTTGCAAATTTTTACTGTATGTAGTTGATAAAGTTGCATGAAGAAAACTAGTTCGTTAGTTGATAATAGAGTTTGTTCCAAGGTGGAGATTTGTGAGATATTGGATCAAACTCTATTGGGTCAAAGGTAGTATCTTGGTTCGACGGTTCGACAGAGATTAGCATGCAGTCGAAGGTTGCTCACATGCTGTTGTCAAAGTGTTACAAGTTGTAGTCGAAGTGTGTTCTAGCTTGTAGTGTCGAAGGATTCTAGGATTGTTAGCATCGAATTGATCCTGTTTGTTATGTCCACTTGGTTAAGTTAGCTTGCATCCTAAGTTATCTTGTAATGGGTATTTGTGATAAAAGCCCATTAGTTTAGTATGTTAGGTTTATTATAAATATCATACTAGTATCTCATCATTGCATACTGCAAATCCTATTTTAGGGTGAGAGGGTTATTTCTTATTCTTGTATACTTGTAATATTATTTCAAGAGTAAGGAAAGAATAGCAGTTAATAACCAATCATTGTGTTCATCGTGTTCTTCATTCTTTTTCCTACCCTAATTGTTTCTTGATCATTAAGAAATAAGTTTATATTTTGTTCTAAGGCAACTGATTCACAACAAATTGGTGCGGTGAGCATGAAGAAGATGCCTTCGACAAAATATGGGATTGAAAAGTTCATCGGAGTGAACGATTTCAGTTTGTGGCACTTGAAGATGAAATCCCTACTAGTTCAGCAGGGTTGTTTGGAAGCGTTGAAGGGAGAATAAGCCATGAAC
This sequence comes from Vicia sativa, assembly GCA_021764765.1. Taxonomy (NCBI): domain Eukaryota; kingdom Viridiplantae; phylum Streptophyta; class Magnoliopsida; order Fabales; family Fabaceae; genus Vicia; species Vicia sativa. The sequence continues at coordinate 30,681,527 of CM038792.1, read as the reverse complement.
GAAGCGTTAACGACAGCTTAGAAGACGACAATGATAGAGAAGGCCCATAATGCAATTTAGTTGAGCCTTGGTGATAAGGTTCTTCGACAGGTATCAAAGGAGACGACAGCGACAGGGTTATGGGTGAAACTTGAAAGTTTGTACATGACCAAATCGTTGGTGAATCGACTTTACCTGAAGTAAGCTTTGTATTCATTCAAGATGATTGAAGACAAAGTGTTGGCTGCGTAGTTGGATATGTTCAACAAGCTGATTCTTGATCTTGAAAATATTGATGTGAAGATCGATGATGAAGATCAAGCGATGTAGCTGTTGTGCGCGTTGCCCAGGTCACATGCTCACTTCAAAGAAACTTTCTTGTATGGAAGGGAGTCCCTGACCTTTGAAGAAGTTCAATCAGCCTTGTATTTGAAGGACTTGAATGAACGAAATGAGCATAAACCTTCGACGGCTGGTGAAAGTTTGGTTGTTAAAGGAAAATTCTTGCGAAAGGATAATAAGTTCGACAAGAAGAAAGGTAAAAGTCAGCAGAAGTTTTACAGTGGTGAAGCATCTGATATTTGATGCTATCATTATAAGAAGGAGGGTCACACAAGAAAAGTGTGCCCTGAACGCCTGAAAGATCATGGAGGAAAGGATAATGGAAATGCAGCTGTTGTTCAAGATGATTTCGACTCATCTCATGTTCTTGCGGTTTCGAGCAGCAACCCTCGAAGGAGTGGATTATGGATTCTGGGTGCACTTGGCACATGACTCCAAACAAAGACTTGTTCGAGGAATTATGTGATCAAGATGGTGGATTTTTATTGCTGGGAAACAGCAAAGCTTGCAAGATTACAGGTGTTGGATCTGTGAGATTCAAACTTTATGATGAGTCAATAAGGTTATTGACTGAAATCAGGTATATACATGATTTAAAGAGAAATTTGATTTCTCTTGGTGAATTCGACAAGAAAGGATATGTCTTTCAAGGAGAGAAAAGTATCCTAAGAGTCATGAAGGGGTCGAAGGAAGTCTTGAGAGGCGTGAAGAAACAAGGCTTGTATACCCTTGAGGATGAAGTTGTAAGTTGTTCGACAAATGTTGCATCCACGAAACCTTTGTCAAAGACAAAAATTTGGCACATGACCATGTCAGTGAAAGGGGTCTGGTCGAATTAGGGAAACAAAATTTGCTTGCTGGAGACAAAATCGAAAAGCTGAAGTTTTGTGAACCCTATGTACTTGGAAAATCTTGCAGAGTGAAGTTCAACAAAGGAAAACAAAGAACATATGGATCCCTTGATTACATCCATGCTGATCTTTGGGGGCCTGCAAGGTGTCTATCACATTCAGGAGCAAGATATTTTCTATCCATAGTAGATGACTATTTTAGAAAGTTATGGGTATTCATTCAGAAGACTAATAAGTGCCAAAATTAAGTTATTTTGTATATATGTTTAGTGGCACTTATCGGTTCTTTTGTTGATATTCTTCGAATAAATCCCCCGCTTTTTGTATAAATGTGTACATAATAGAATAATTGAGTTTTTGTGTAAATATTGTATCATTTGATAGTTTTTCATCTTTTTTATAGGTATTCATTCATAATTGGAGCATTGAGTAATAAAGTGTTGAAGACACGGCTTCAAACGCGCGATTTGAGCAACTCATCAATGAATAAGGCTCAAAAATCAAAGAATAAAAATCATCAATTTGGTTTATATATTATCATGGTTAGATAGATCATTGAATAAGCTTTCTAACGCTTCAAACCGGGCGCAATTCCGAGTTACGGTTCTCAAGATATGGCAAAAACAAGATGCTGATCTTTTTTAGGACAGCACAGACCGCGCTTAGCGTGCCCTGCAATTTCAGAAATATTTAAAAGGGGCTAAAAACAAATTTTTAGGTCATGGGTTGGGTATTTTTGAGTCCCAACACCATCAACATCATTTTTTTGATAGATTTGCTTGGAAAACAACATTGGAGCTTGCATTTGGATGATCCGGAGTTGAATCCCTCGTCGATTGGTGTTGACAAACCAAGAAATGTTTGGTTCCTCTTCTTCTCTTCTCTTTGTAATCTCTTTTGTTGGGTTTTGTATGTATATCTACTCATAACTCATGTACATTTGTCGCCCTTGGCGTTGTATAAAGCTTGTTTTATGAATCTGTGTTGGTGATTGTCTTAGGTTTTTACTCTATGTTAAGGGTTTGAGTTTTACTAGAGATAGATTGCTTAGATTCTTACCTAGGATGATTATCTGTTAGTTTCTGAATGCTATAAATGGGTTTAGAGCTGACATTCACTATAGTGTATCTGAACTTAATGCCTCTGCGTTGGTGAAGTATGCCAAAGATGGGTATGGAGGTGACGCAGTTGACTTCTGGTTGTTGAGGTAGGCCAGAAATGGATATCGAGGTGATTCGGGAGGATTCTCAATTTGGGTTAGAAATAGCTTAGGTTGTGAGAGGTATATGATGACACGGACGAGTATCGTAGGCCGAGTATGACATGGGTGGTAGATTTAAGTCTGTGACGGGTAGTTTACATTCGTTCCAGACAAGCTGTCTATCCTTTATACTTTTTGTTCATATACTTTTTGTCTTTTATTTTCATTTCTTTTAATCTCAAACTCATTAACGGTAGAATTTTCGAACGACGAATCAATAACCAATCTCTGTGGACACGATACGATATAACCTAACCGGTATATATCACCCGGTAAAAATAATACCAACTCTTTGCTTGTCGCTTTACCGCAGCAACAAAGACTAAGGATGAAACTTTTGAGAATTTCAAAGGTTGGAAGACTCTGGTCAAAAATCAAACTGGCAAAAAGGTCAAGAGGTTGAGAACAGACAATGGTCTTGAATTTTGTAATGAGGCATTTGACAACTTCTGTGTCGCCTTTGGTATTGTAAGGCACAGAACTACTGCAGGCACTCCACAACAAAATGGTATGGCTAAAAGATTTAATCGAACCATCTTAGAGAGAGTTAGATGCATATTGACTAGTGTTGGGTTAAAGAAAGTGTTTTGGGCTGAGGCTGTTTTGAAAGCAACATATCTGATAAACAGATGTCCCTCAATTGCGTTAGATATGAAGACACCTAAAGAATTTTGGTCGGGACATCCACCAAATCTCGACAAACTGGGAGTATTTGGCTGCGTAGCCTATGCTCACATTAGGAAAGACAAGGTTGAACCTAGAGCTCTTAAATGCATGTTCATGGGATACCCTGAAGGAGTCAAAGCTTATAGGCTATGGTTCCTAGAGTCAGGTCAGAGAAGGATTATCGCCAATCAAGATGTTGTTTTTAATGAAGTTGAAATAGCTTTCAAGAAAACGGATAATGTTGGTCAAAGTGTAGAAGTATCTGACGAAGAGCTGGAACAGGTAGATATTCCTGTTGAGGTGGAGCATGTTGATGTTGAATTGCATATCCCAGATAAAGTCGAAGAAGCAGAGGATGCTGATGAAGTTGAGGAAACTGTTGATGACTATCTATTGGCAAGAGATAGGACACAAAGAGTCATCAAACCACCTCAAAGATTTGAGTATGCAGATCTTATAGCTTATGCCTTAATCTTTGCAAGTAAGGTTCTAGACGAAGAACCAAGAGACCACAAGGAAGTTATGAGGAGTATAAATAAGACTGAATGGATCAAGGCCATCGATGATGAGATGAAGTCTCTTCATGATAAAAACATTTGGGAATTGATCAAGAATCCTACTGGAGCCAGGTTGGTCAGTTGTAAATGGATTTTCAAAGTTAAGGAAGGAATCGAAGGAGTGGCGTCGAAAAGATACAAGTCAAGGTTGGTTGCAAGGGGTTTCACTCAGAAAGAAGGTGTAGACTTTGATGATGTGTTTTCTCCTATTATAAAGCATATGTCCATTTGAATGTTGCTTGCCATGGTGGCACAGTTCGATCTTGAACTGGAACAAATGGATGTAAAGACTGCATTCTTGTATGGTGATCTAGATGAAACAATCCTGATGAGGCAACCTGAAGGGTATGTCGAAAAGGGAAAGGAAGATTATGTGTGTAACTTGAATAAATCTTTATATGGGCTGAAACAATCTCCTCGACAGTGGAATAGAAGATTCGAAAAATTCATGGCACGCATAAATTTCGTTAGAAGTCAGTTCGACCACTGTGTTTACTTCAGATTTCGTCCTGGTAATTCATTTGTTATTTTGTTGCTTTATGTTGATGATATTCTCATAGCAAGCAACAATATCGAAGAGGTATTGAGGGTGAAGGATGAACTCAATAAGGAGTTCGAAATGAAGGATCTAGGAGCAGCTTCCAGGATTCTTGGGATTGACATTCGAAGAGATAGAAAGTAGTCGAAATTATGCTTATCTCAAGAGGCATATTTACGGAAGATTCTCGAAAAGTTTGGTATGTCGAATTCGAAGCATGTTGTGACTCCAACAAACCCTCAATTCAAGTTAAGTATTAAATAGTGTCCCATTAATGAGGTCAAAAGATCTTATATGAATAGCATCCCATATGCTAATTTAGTAGGTTCTTTGATGTATGATATGGTTTGTACTCGACCCGACATAGCATATGCAGTAAGTCTTGTAAGTAGGTACATGGAGAATCTTGGAAAGGCTCACTGGCAAGCATTGAAGTGGATTCTAAGGTACATAAATGGGTCTCTGAGCAGAGTCTTAATTTACAGTGGAGCCTTGGGTGAAGATAGTAAAGCAGTAATCGAAGGATATGTCGACTCTGATTATGAAGGTTGTATAGATTCTATAAAATCTATTTCTAGATATGTTTTCACTTTGTTTGGTATAGCAATTATTTAGAAAGCAACACTTCATAAGGTTGTTGCATTATCAACCACTGAAGCGAAATATATTGCTTTAAATGAAGCTGTGAAAGAAGCATTGTGGCTTGAAGGTTTTGCTAAGAAGCTGAAAATTCAAGGTGAAGTTATCATTGTTAAATGTGATAGTCAAAGTGAAATACACTTGTCAAAGAATTCATCCTATCATGAGCGAACCAAGCACATTGGTGTGAGGCTGCATTTCATCAGAGGGGTAATCGAGCGTGGATAAGTCCAAGTGCTGAAGGTTTCGACAGATCATAATGCTGCTGATATGATCACCAAGACATTGCCTTGTTGCAAGTTTTTCCACTATATGCAGTTGATAAAGCTGCATGAAGAAAACTAGTTCTTTAGTTGATAATAGAGTTTGTTCCAAGGTGAATATTTATGAGATATTGGATCTAACTCTATTGGGTCGAAGGTAGTATCTTGGTTTGACAGCTCGACAAAGATTAGCATGCAGTTGAAGGTTGCTCACATGTTGTTGTCGAAGTGTTACAAGTTTTAGTCGAAGTGTGTTCTAGCTTGTAGTGTCGAAGGATGCTAGGATTGTTAACATCGAATTGGGCCTGTTTGTTATGTCCAATTGGTTAAGTTAGCTTGTACCCTAAGTTAGCTTGTAATGAGTATTTGTGATAAAAACCCATTAGTTTAGTATGTTAGGTTTATTATAAATAGTACACTAGTCTCTCATCATTGTATACTGCAAATCCTATTTTAGAGTGAGAGGGTTATTTGTTATTCTTGTATACTTGTAATCTTATTTCAAGAGTAAGGAAAGAATAACAGTTAATAATCAATCTTTGTGTTCATCGTGTTCTTCATTCTTTTTCCTATCCTAATTGTTTGTTGATTATTAAGAAACAAGTTTATATTTTGTTCTAAGGCATCTGATTCACAACAAACACCTTTTAAGTCAATTTTACAAGTGTAGCATTAACAAAGTTGTGTTGTCAATAATTGTCGCGTAACAATCAAACGGATAGTTACGAATGTATTTGTTAAAGGTCGACACAACACAAATTTAGTTTATGCAATTTTGATAATTTGAATCTTAGGAATTAGATCAATCAAGTAATGAAAGTAAATGTGAAAAATAACACAAGAATTTGTTAAGGCAGTTCCACGTTTCGTCCTCGCATGGTGTACGTCTTCCCCCAACTCTAAAATTTAGAGTTGGGAAGTTTTTCATAAAATGTCAAATTGTAACAAGTGAAGAAATGGTTCCCTTTTCACACAATTCAATTGTTGATGATGAACCTATCTTCTTCACGATCCTTGGTTCGAGTCAAACCAAGCTTCGATCACTTCGATTACACCTCCGATTAACGATACTTGAAATTACCACCAATTTGATTCAGAATTTCTTTCTCTCGGCTCATATCAATCGAACAAGATCGAACCCCAAATCTTCCTTCAAGATCCTGCGGTTACCGTGACTAAATCAAGTGAACCCTCTGTTCCTTGATGCTTTACTCACCTGAATTCTTTGAAGCTAAGATCAGTACCAAAACCCCCCACACCAATTCGAATCTAGGAGGACAAAACCCTAATGGTTTTATTCAAGAAATAGCCCACAAAACACAACCGAAATCTGAAACTATTCTTTAATTCGGACATTATCAACAATTCTCGGATCTTGAGTTCAACCACTTTGATTTTTGGAGAATTTGAATTTGAAGAAGGAATGTTGAAAATGAAGTTCTCTCTATGTGTATCTTTCACTCTATTCTTGTTAAAAAGCTCAAAAGAAAAATAACATCTATTTATATGTGTTAGTATCAATTAAAATGAAATAAGGCAAAGGAAAGAAAAATTAGTAAAATGACTCAGCACACAACGAATGCGTCGACCGCTCCAGTAGGGAGGTCGACGCATGACTTCCAGGGCCTACGTGTTAAAACTTCACAGATAGATGCGTCGAACGCAACAGGGGGATGCATCAACGCAGTCTTTTGAAACTTTGCTCCCAGACTGCTTTTGTGGGGTGACGACCAAAGGATCGGCACGTAACTTGCATGGAGTTGTGCAACACCCCATATTTTCAATTATTGCTAATTTAGAATTTTAATTATTAATTTAATTAAAATTTGATTTTTGGGAATTATTGAATTATTGGGATTATTGGAAATTAAAATAAAGAAAAGAAATTGGGCTTGTGTTGTGATTAGTAGAAGAAGGAGGTTTAAGGAAGTAATCGTCTCTAACTATATTTTATTATTATTATTATAATAGAAGAATTAGAAAAGAAAAAGAATTAGAGACCAAAAGTGAGAAGAAGAAAAGAACGTAAGGAGAGAAGCAAGAAAAAGGAAATGGAACTCCAAAGCTAAAGAGGACTCAAAAACTTGGGTAAGGTAAGGGGTGATTACTCTAGTTATTATTCATTATAGAGTTTGGAAATAAGAGGAATAGATTAAGTAGATTAGGACTCCTAATTTAGGATTTTGAGATTTAGGATTTTTGACCCTAAATACATGATTTTTGATGAAATTGATGCAATTGATGATATAGTGTTATTGTATGATGTTATGGTATGTTAATATTGCATTATAATCATGTATTTGAAACTGTTTTGGTGTTGTCTATGGCTAAGTTCGTATTTGGAATGAATTGGGATGATGTTGTTGCTGTCAATGCAGAATTTTTGCATCAGGTCTCGTGGGAACCGGTTACCCTATAGGGGGGACCGATTACCACTGTGTTAATTTTCTGGAAATTGAAATTTTGGCTTGGGTTACCAGTTACCGTATATGGGGAACCGATTACCGCGTGTTTTGAAATAAAAAGTTTGTTACTGACTTGGTGGGAACCGGTTACCCTCCTGGTGGTAACCGGTTACCACTGAAGCTTTTTGGAAAAATATTAATTTTGAAAAATTCATAAGTTTCAAACTGTAAGTCTGTTTTAATTTCCGTTTTGGACATCGTGACTTAAATTAAATGTTATATCTTATAAAATTAAGAAAATGGCAGTAGCTCAATTTTATTTTAAAAAGTCCCGATTTTTCTAAATTGTTTATCCATGGTTTGCACACTTTGACTTATGTATAACGATGTGTTTGTTATGGGGTTGTTACGAATGCATAATATTGTTGGATTATATATGTTAGTGATAGTATTACGAGTTGGAATATAATTGATTATGTATGTTGTATGTGATTAGAGGTTATGATAGAAGTTGTTATCATAATCAGTGTTGATATTTCATGCCTTAAAGATGTGCATGCATACATATCATTATTGTTGTAGCTGATTCCCATAATATGGAATTAGTTAGTTGGCCAATAACCGTTTCCGAGTTGGAATGGACGGTGAGGCATATCCGTGTCCGAGTTGGAATGGAGCGGATGTTGATACTGTGTCCGAGTTGGAATGGAACAATATGGTGAATTTATTCCACGATTGGTACCATATGCATAGAGTCTTGTTACATTGCATTATTGTATGTGTTATAACATGATTGGAAGACTTCCAGTGTTATAATATGATTGTTGTATGTTGTTGTATGTTAACGACTTATGTATTTTCTGGTGATGAAATGATTGAATCTGAATATGCTAAATAGGGTGAAGTAATTGCTTATGATATTCTGATTATTATATGAATTTATAATGCTTAATAATTATGATGTAGTCTCACCCTTACTATTGATCATTTTTAGATTGAAGTTTAGCAGCTTAGGCACTTTGGTGAAGATAGCTCGTAGAGCTAGACTACGTTATTATCGAGTCTGGTGTCATGCTCTGATTTGTAATACTGGGGAATGTTTGTTTTAGAGTTACTATTAAACTCTTATTTTGTTTAATTGTTTTACTTGGATATTAATTTTGTGGGATTAAGGCATTGACCTTATTGATGATATTTTGTGGTTTTTGAATTATCCAAGTTATGGAGAATATTTTGTTGTGTTAAACATGTTGTTTAATTATTTCAATTGATTTCGTTCTTCAGAAAAGCATGACATTGTGTGAAAATTATTTTAAATAAATTGTGACATCCTTGTGTGCATGTTTACTATAAATTAAATTTTATATTCTGCGGGGGGGTTTAGAAGGGTGTTACAATAGTGGTATTAGAGCATAGTCGATCGTTGTGACCAGTGTCTTAATTTCATTATTCCTTTTGTATGTGACTAGTGCAAGATAACACTGTCGGTACTTGTTTTCTAATGAGAAGTGTCTTGTGAATTCTCAGAACAATGGCTGGAAGAGGTAACGGAAGAGATGACGTTGCGATTGTTGAGGCATTGGGAATGCTTGCTGGTGTGTTAGGAGGAAATCCCAATGGTGCTGGTATTGGTGCAGATAGGAAATTGGGAAATTTTCAAAGGAACAATCCTTCGTTGTTCAAGGGCATGCATGACCCTGAAGGTGCTCAGAAATGGATGAAGGAGATTGAAAGAATCTCCCAAGTGATTGATTGTGCTGAGGATCTGAAGGTCAGGTATGATACTCATATGCTGACAGAAGAAGCTAATGACTTGTGGGTTGCTACCATAACTGAAATGGAACAATATGGGATTATGTTGACTTGGGTTGTGTTCAGAAGGGCTTTTCTGAGGAGGTATTTTCCTGAAGATATTCGGGGAAAGAAATTGGATTTTTGGAGCTCAAGTAGGGTAATATGAATGTCAGTGAGTATGCTTCCAAGTTTACTAAATTGGCTAAGTATTATGCTCACTATAACAATGATGAGGCTGGAGAATTATCTAAGTGTACCAAGTTTGAAAACGGTCTCCGTGATGAGATCAAGCAAGGTATCAGGTATTAGCGGATTTGCAAGTTTTCTGACTTGGTGGATTGTAGCAGGATTTTGGAAGAGGATATTACTAATACTAGGTCACGTTCTCGAGGGTTTGTTGACAAGAAAGGGAAGCAACATATGGATCATGGCAAACCGTATGACAAAGGTAACCAGAAGTCTGGTGGGTGGAGAAGGCCTAGTGGGGGAGACTCTAATGCTCCTATTAGATGCTATAGATGCGGTGCATTCGGACATCGTATTCAGGAATGCAAGAGTGATGAGAAGAAGTGTTATAAATATGGAAAACTTGGGCATGTAGCTAATGATTGTAGTGCGAGGACAGTGACTTGCTACAACTGTGGAGAAGAAGGTCATACTCGTATGCAGTGTACTAAACCGAAGAAGGAGCAGTCTGGTGGAAAAGTGTTTGCTTTAGCTGGGTCAGAGACTAATCCTGATGATCGCTTGATTAAAGGTACGTGTTTTATTTATGGCACACCTTTGATTGTGATTATTGATGCTGGAGCGATTCATTCGTTCATTTCTTTGGATTGTGCTAAAATATTGAATTTGGATATATCTGATATGAAAGAAAGTATGGTTATTGACACTCAAGCGTCGGGTTCAGTGACTACTTCGTTTGTGTGTAGGAATTGTCTTATTATAATCTTTGGTAGGGGTTTCGGTATAGATTTAGTATGCCTACCGTTAGAACAACTTGACATCATCCTTAGAATGAACTGGTTGGAATTCAACCGGGTTCATATCAATTGTTTTGCGAAGACAGTTATTTTTCCTAAAGTTATTGGTATCGAAGATTTGACCATGTCGGTCAGGCAAGTGAACGAAGTTGTTAATGATGGTGCGGTAGTATTTATGTTGTGTTCTTCGATGGAAGTGAAGGGAAAGGCTAAGATTAATGAGTTACCTGTTGTGTGTGAATTTCTCGAAGTTTTTCCAGAAGATGTTAGCGAGTTGCCACCTGAGAGAGAAATGGAATTTACTATAGAATTAATTCATGGAACTAGTCCTGTGTCGATGGCGCCGTGTCGCATGTCGGTATCTGAGTTGGTTGAATTGAAGAGTCAATTAGAGGATCTACTTGAGACGAAATTTATTTATCCGAGTGTTTCGTCGTGGGGTGCTCCTATGTTGTTGGTTAAGAAGAAATAGGGTTCTATGAGACTGTGTGTTGATTACATGCAGTTGAATAAAGTTACGATCAAGATTCGGTATCCATTTTCGAGAATTGATGATTTGATGGATCAGCTCGTTGGAGCTTGTGTATTCAATAAGATTGATCTACGGTCTGGATATCATCAGATACGTGTAAAGGCGGAAGATAGTCAAAAGACGGCGTTTAGAACGAGGTATGGACATTCTGAGTATTTTGTTATGTCGTTTGGATTTACTAATGCACTTGGTGTTTTTATGGAGTATATGAAAAGGATATTCATCCATATCTTGAAAAGTTTGTGGTGGTCTTTATTGATGACATTCTGATTTATTCAAAGAATGACGAAGAACATGCGGAACATCTCAGAATTATGTTAGAGTTACTGAAAGACAAAAAGCTTTATGAGAAGTTATCTAAATGTGAATTCTTGTTGAGTGAAGTAAGTTTTCTTGGTCATGTGATTTCTAAGAACGGTATTGTTGTTGACCCTACGAAAGTGGAAGCGGTATCTCAGTGGGAGGCGCCGAAATCTATTTCTAAAATCTGTAGTTTTCTTGGTCTTGCAGGTTACTATAGAAAGTTCATTGAGGGACTTTCGAAGTTGGAATTGCCATTAACTAAGTTGACAAGAAAAGGACAAGCGTTTGTATGGGATTCTGAATGTGAAAAGGGTTTCCAAGAGTTGAAAAACAGATTGACTAGTGCTCCGATCTTGATTTTGCCAAATCCGACGGAATCTTTTATCGTGTATTGTGATGCCTCACTGATGGGTTTAGGTGGTGTTTTGATGCAAAATCAATAGGTAGTGGCTTATGCTTCAAGGCAATTGAAATTTCATGAAAGGAATTACCCGACTCATGATCTAGAGTTGGAAGATGTGGTATTTGTTTTGAAACTGTGGAGGCATTACTTGTATGGTTCTCAATTTGAAGTGTTTAGTGATCATAAGAGTCTGAAATATCTCTTCGATCAGAAGGAGATCAATATGAGATAAAGGAGATGGTTAGAATTTCTGAAGTATTATAATTTTGGTTTGAATTACCATCCCGGTAAGGCAAACGTTGTTGTAGATGCGTTGAGTATGAAATCTTTACATATGTCTATGCTGATGGTGCGCGAATTGGATTTAATCGAACAGTTCAGAGACTTGAGAGTCTAGTATGTGAAAATACTCCTAATAGTGTTAAGCTGGGTATGCTGAAGTTGACTAGTGGAATTCTGGATGAAATCCGAGTTAGACAGAAATCTGATGTTGGTTTAGTTGATAGATTGACGTTGATCAACCAAGGTCAAGGAGGTGATTTCCGAATTGATGAGAATGGCATTATGAAGTTTGGTGATAAGGTATGTGTTCTGGTTATTGCTGAACTCAAGAAGAGTATTCTTGAAGAAGGACATCATAGCGGGTTGAGTATTCATCCCGGTACTACTAAAATGTATCAGGATTTGAAGAAGTTGTTTTGGTGGTCGGGAATGAAAAAAGAGATTGCTGAATTTGTTTATGCTTGCTTGATTTGTCAGAAATCGAACATCGAACATCAGAAACCGTCTGGATTTATGGAACCATTATTTATTCCAGGCTGGAAATGGGATGGAATTTCTATGGACTTTGTGTCTGGTCTACCGCAGAAAGCTAAGAATTGTGATGCTATTTGGGTTATTGTGGACCGGTTGACGAAGTCTGCTCATTTCATACTAATGAGGATGGAATATCCGATGGAGCAGTTGGCTCAATTGTATGTGGAGAGGATGGTGAGTTTGCATGGTGTTTCTTCTAGTATTGTGTCGGACAGAGATCTGAGGTTTACGTCTAAATTCTGGGAAGGATTGCAGGAAGCCTTAGGTACTAAATTGAGATTGAGTTCTGCTTATCATCCGCAGACAGATAGTCAGACGGAGATGACGATTAAGTCGTTAGAGGACTTGTTGCGTACTTGTGTGTTGGGAAAAGGTGGAGCTTGGGATAATTACTTACCTTTGATTAAATTCACCTACAACAACCGTTTTCATTCGAGTATTGGTATGGCTCCATTTGAGGCATTGTATGGTAGGAGGTGTAGGATGTCATTGTGTTGGTATCAATCTGGAGAAAGTGTGGTGATTGGACCTGAGATTGTTTAACAGATTACCGAGAAGATCAAGATGATTCAGGAGAAGATAAAAGCTTTTCAAAGTCGTCAAAAGAGTTATCATGATAAGAGGAGGAAGAATCTCGAGTTTAGTGAAGGAGATCATGTGTTTATGCGAGTTACTCCTATGACTGGTATTGGTAGAGCTTTGAAGTCAAAGAAGTTAACTTCGTGTTTTATTAGTCTGTTTCAGATTACGGAGAAGATTGGGAAGGTTGATTATCGGATTGCTTTACCGCTGACACTTGCGAATTTTCATGATGTGTTCCATGTATCTTAGTTGAGGAAGTACATTGCAGATCCATCTCATGAAATTCAAGTAGATGATATTCAGGTACGAGATAATATGACTGTTGAAACATTTCCTATGAGGATTGAGGATCGGAAGTTTAAGCAGTTGCGGGATAAGGAAATAACGCTAGTGAAAATAGCTTGGAGATGACCAGCAGGTGGTAATGTTACCTGGGAACTGGAGAGTCAGATGAAGGACTCTTATCTGGAATTGTTCACTTAAGGTATGTTTTCAAGGATGAAAACTCTTTTAGTGGGGGAGAGTTGTAACACCCCATATTTTCAATTATTACTAATTTAGAATTTTTATTATTAATATAATTAAAATTTGATTTTTGGGAATTATTGAATTATTGGGATTATTGGAAATTAAAATAGAGAAAAGAAATTGGGCTTGTGTTGTGATTAGTAGAAGAAGGAGATGTAAGGAAGTAATAGTCTCTAACTATATTTTATTATTATTATTATTATTATAATAGAAGAATTAGAAAAGAAAAAGATTTAGAGACCAAAAGTGAGAAGAAGAGAAGAACGTAAGAAGAGAAGCAATAAAAAGGAAAAGGAACTCCAAAGGTAAAGAGGACTCAAGAACTTGGCTAAGGTAAGGGGTGATTACTCTAGTTATTATTCATTATAGATTTTGGGAATAAGAGGAATAGATTAAGTATATTAGGAATCTCAATTTAGGATTTTGAGGTTTATGATTTTTTACCCTAAATACACGATTTTTGATGAAATTGATGCAATTGATGCTATAGTGTTATTGTATGATGTTATGGTATGTTAATATTGCATTATAATCATGTATTTGGCACTGTTTTGGTGTTGTTTGTGGATTGGTTCGTATTTGGAATGGATTGGGATGATGTTGTTGCTATCAATGCAGAATTTTTGCATCAGGTCTCGTGGGAACCGGTTACCCTATAGGGGGAACTGATTACCATTGTGTTAATTTTCTGGAAATTACAATTTTGGCTTGGGTAACCGGTTACTCTATATGGGGAATCGGTTACCGCGTGTTTTGAAATAAAAGGTTTGCTACTGACTTGGTGGGAACCGGTTATCCTCCTGGTGGTAACCGGTTACCACTGAAGCTTTTTGGAAAAATATTAATTTTGAAAAATTCATAACTTTCAAACCGTAAGTCCGTTTTAATCGCCGTTTTGGACATCGTGACTTAAATTAAATTTTATATCTTATAAAATGAATAAAATGGAAGTAGCTCAATTTTATTTTAAAAAGTCCCGATTTTTTTAAATTAGGTTTGGATTATCCATGGTTTGCATACTTTGACTTATGTATAACGATGTGTTTGTTGTGGTGTTGTTATGAATGCATAATATTGCTGGATTATGTATGTTAGTGATAGAATTACGAGTTTGAATATAATTGCTTGTGTATGTTGTATGTGATTAGAGGTTATGATAGAAGTTGTTAGCATAATCAGTGTTGATATTGCATGTTTTAAAGATGTGTGTCGCACCCCAAAATTTACCCTCCGGATATTTTGATAACTTTATGTGGCTCATGTTGCATCATATGTATTTCATACATTGTTACTAAATCAAGGTATTTCGGTTGTCAATCTTTTCAAAATATGAAATTTGGTTGTATTGACAATCGGTCCAAGGGGTTCTCATATTCTCTTTATTTTTGTCATTCAAGTTATCAAGGTTTCTTAGGCCTCAAGACATCTCAATATGTCCATGTTTATTTCTACGAAGCTTCTTAACTATGCTCTTTGGTCAGGTAGAGTATGATTTCGTCACCGTCTTCAACCGAGGACTTCGTAGGATGTGATTTGTGTACCTCATAATCTCTCAATTTACTTTCTCCTTGAAGAGCATCACAAGCAAGAATTAGGATTTATATGGATTTGATGGCTCTCATATTCACTCAAGGTTTGGATTCTTGATCACTGTGATATTCTCCATGTCGAGCTATAAGGTTGTAAGCTCAGGTGTTCATCCTCCTCCTGTGTTTATCATCATCACTTCTTGGATTCCTTTGCAAATGCACGGATTCAGAGATGTGACTTACCAGGTGATTCTTGGATGCATCCTTGTGTGTTTATTTGAATTGGATTAAAAGTCTTGAGAAAGATCATCAATTGGTTTATGATTAAAGTTTCTCATATGTGTATATTTCTGTTGATGTCTACCAATGGAAGTTTGGTTAGGATGTTCAGGTCAAATATTATTTCCTCAAAGGCATTACTTGACAAGTTTTGGATTCTTTGATTGTTTAAATTGCAAGGATGAAGTGTTGCACGAAGGATGAAATTACGGTTAAAACATATTTTGTTTCCTTCTTTTATTTGAGCCTTCTTTGTTCGAATTCAAGTTTTGACTTAAACTTGGATTCATTGGTTGAGTTTCAAAAGTGACTATGAGAGGGAAATTATTTGTTTTGTCGTCTTGTTTAGAATGGTTGGAATTTTTTAAATTTTAGAAAGGAAAAGGAAGTTCTAGACTATATTCTTAAATCCAGATTCATGTCGTCATTTTCAATTGCGAATGTCAGAACTTTATTTCAATTTCAAAGATTCATGGTTCAACCAAAATTCATGCAAATTTATCTCAACCATTCAACATGGCAATTTTCATCCAAATATTTCCAAACTCATTACAAATTCATTCAAGAATCAAAATACTTTCTTTACAAGAGACATTCAAGTCTTGAATCTAAGCTAAGTTATATCACCATCTTTTGTGCTACAAGAAAGTTTCAAGTTCTAATATTTAACTTCTAATTGCATCAACATTGGTACAAATTGAATTTCAAAATATCATTCATTCAAGTTCTATATCGTGGAAGTTACAAGTTTGTTATAAGGACGTTTTTAGATTACAATTTCTACGAAGTTCTAAATCCTAAAAAATAAACTTTCGTAGCATCTTCAAAATCATCACGTTCTTTGTGTCAAACTTCACCATTTGATCTTCAAGCTCATCCGCAATCTTTTCTTCTACCTTGCTTTACTTTCTTCATCATAAGCCACGATTACTCCTCTTCTTTCTCCATGTCATCCTCCACATCATTAAATGAAAACAAGAAAAGAAGAATTGATTAGGAAGAAACTTGAACATAAATAAGGAAGCATTCAAGGGAATAATTTCAAGCAACTCATCATTAGGGTTCGTGTTTGGAATCAAGTTTAAGGGTTCAATCATTGTTCAAGCAATATAACAAGCCTCGTGAAGTCAAAATTCAATCATTGGCCAAAGGCTCCTATTGCAAATCACAAAAGAAACCTTTTTGTTCACAAAAGGAGGTGCAGAAATAACTCAGAAAATAGCATCATAGTTATAACAAGCAACAGGGAAGAAGAGACAAAAGGCAAGTATCAAGTACAAAAATCAGATTTCCAGCCCAAACAGGTTTCAGACATATCAAAATGACAAAAGCCCAACAAAATTCAAGCACAGGCCTGTTCCCAGCAAAATCACTAAGTCCAGAACAATAGAAACCCTAATTCTGATAATATATAAGGATTAAATGCACAGAAACCAGGACCAAGAACACTGTTCACGAGTAAACCCTAGCCTCAACAGCCAAAACACAGAAACCAAATCGTATCAAACAGCAAGCCAACAAGAACAAACAGATTCACACAACCAAAACAGAAACCAGAAATCACAACCATCAAAAAAAATCATTCACAGATCATAACTCGCAGCAAGAACAACAGAAACCCTAACATAATCATCATTTTCCCTACACTAAACCCTTCAGAAATTGAGAAAGATGGAGAGGAAAAAAGTTTCAGAACAATCTCACCAGAAAGAAACTCAGAAGTGTCATCTTCTTCATAGTTTCCGAAAAGCCCTTTTTCTGATCTACGTCCAACCATTAATTTCCTAAAAAATTTAACATCAGATGCATAATCAGAAGATAAAGACGAAGTCAAATATGTGAAGAAATTTTAGAATCGGAGCCCTTGCCGCCGCCATCACCGCTGTGAGGCAATTTTCGGCGAGACAACACTCAGTGGAAAACGACGAAACAGCATTCGAGATCACAGTGAGAAGAGGAACAGAGTTCCGGTGAGAGAAACAGAGCGGCGACAACGGAACCAGGGTTCCGAAAATAAAGAAACAAATCGAACAACGGCGAGGGTCGGGAGAGAGCGTGACGGCGGCTACCATGAGTCCTTCTTCTCCGACGAGGAAACCAGAGCCACGAGACAGTGCAAACGGCGGGGAGGATGAAGTTTTTGATGAGTGAGAAGGTTCCAAGCAGAGAAATAGGAGAGAAGCGAGAGCTTCTGGGGGAGAGAGAGAGAGAGTTTTTGTTAAAATGATTAGTTTAGGTTTTGTTAATTTAATTATGTTTTAATCTTTAATCTGGTTGTCACCACCTCTTAATTATATTATTTATGATCCAATAACATACACTCCACCGGTCCTATGGTACATGTCACTCTGTAAGCCTTCTGATCAACATCAAACTCCATCATCACCGTTGGATCCTCATCCTTCCCATCATACTCAGATCCAACGCGCCCAGATGGAGGTTCACGATGGACTGCACAAAGCTGTTCACACTGGATTGTAGAGTTTGGGCTTGGTCTTGCTGGGCCAGAATGGATTGCTTTCTCACACCCCCAATTTGCTTCAGTCTAACAGGCCCATTTTTAACTTTTAACTTATTTCCTTTTATTTATTTATTTGCAAATAAATTATGATAACTTGTATTAAATAATTATTAGGCATTGATAATTTTTATTTGACAATTTCCGATTAATTTATTAGTCGATTTTATCAAATAAAAAAGATCTATTCTAACAATTATTTAAATTTTTTATTTGTATTAAATAATTATTAGGCATTGATAATTTTTATTTGATAATTTCTGATTAAACTATTAGTCAATTTTATCAAATAAAAAAGATCTATTCTAACAATTATTTAAATTTTTATTTGTATTGTTTGATAATTATTTATTTGCTTTTATATGCTTGTATGATCTATTCACCATTGTACACTTTACACCAATTTACAAAAAACAACTCCGATTTTCTTTTGATTGGCTCATAAGCCAATTTCCTAAAGGGTTTCATAGTTGGGGATGGGCATGGTCATCCTCACAAGGTTAATGAATCTAATTAACGTGAAACCGTGACACAAGGTTCTGAAACCGTGACAAACTCAAAATAATAATACGCTTTATCCGCATCAGTGGAATTTTATCTATATTTTCCCGTTCTTTTTTAGATCCAAATTATTAGTTGTACATGTTTTAGTCAAAATACTCATTATCAAAAAGATCAATAAGTAATTCACAATGTTACATGTGAGAAAATATACTCATTATCATTCTTACATTATATCAATATTTAATATGAGATAGAAATAAATCGTAATTAGATGCGAAAAGAAGAAACTGCACTGCACCTAACCTAATTAAGTTAACAACTGAATTATATTATTCGATAAATGTTCAAATGTCTTAAGACTTGTTAAATGTTCAATGCTAAATGTTCAGATGTCTTAACATAAGACTTGACATTGCATTTGTCATTCTAGTATATAAATAGATAGAATAGATAAATTATATAAGAAAATGAAAATAAATAATATACATCAGATTTTAAAAAATTAAAATTAAATTATGATTTTTCATATAACATTAAATAAAAAGAGAAATTTTTAATTAAATTTTAATCTCAATCATTCTTTTTCAAATTAAATAATTACTTGTTATTTAAGATTAAAATTATGTACATCAAATTTTAAAAAATTATAATTAAATTATAATTTTTACTAAATCATATATCATTAAATAAAGAAAAAAATTATTAATTAATTTTTAATCTCAATCATTCTTTTTCAAATTAAATAATTACTTGTTATTTAAGATTAAATTTACGTACATCAGATTTTAAAAAATTATAATTAAATTATAATTTTTACTAAATCATATAAAAGAGAAATTATTAATTAATTTTTAATCTCAATTATTCTTTTTCAAATTCAATAATTACTTGTTATTTAAGATTAAATTCCTGATACAATTATATATTTAATTTTTTAATTATAAAAAATAATAAATATTTTAATTTATTGTTTTTTAAATAATATTAATTTAAATTTAACAGAATAATTGATAAAAAAACTCAGATAACCATTTCTGAAAAAGTTTAGATGTAGGTAACATTAGACGCAAACAGCTGTAAATCGAAGCAATTTGCTTGGAAAGTTACCCTTTTGAAAAACAAAATCGGTTTAATGTAAGAGAAAGGACTTCGAAAAAAACTAATTCACATGCTTTTTACCTTCTTCTACCTTTCTCAAAAGAAAACTGAAAAAGATCTCAAAAATAAAACAACAGAAAATGTGAGAAACTCGGTAAGCAGATTTATTGACAGAAATCAAACAGATCTCACAATAACCGGCCAGTAAGCTTCTTGGATTTGATTTAGCTACAGCCGCAATGGCAAATTCAAGATCTAGGGTAATGGTTTATGCTACCACCCCATTCTCGGTACAATGTAGCTTTCTTTGTCTAAATAAAATCAAAACGAATAACAAATCATAAAATAAAACAGAAGTGTAAGAAAAGATTCAAACAAACCTAAGCTGGTAGTGAATAATATTATGAAAAGCAAGAAGTAAGAAATTCAAAACTATGGCTACTACAACTACAGATCTATGTTAATTGAGAGCCGAAAACCCTAAAATATGAAACTTTGAGAGGAATGGAGCCTATTTATAAACACGGAATGAGCTCTGTCCCGTGGGAATATCGTGGCCATCCATTTGTAATTGATCCGATGGATATCAAGGGGTGGTGCAAATTATATTAATCAAATTGAATCATTTTAGGCTATAGTTGCTTATAACACGGTCTACCGTGAGGCATTATTTGTCACCGTTAGATATCTTGTTAATTCATTGGAATATTCGTAAATAGGTTTTTTTTTTACTCAAAAGGAAATATTCATATATAGGTTTTGAAATGTTGTAAATAAATTTTTGGGTCGGGGTGTAGGAAAAGTTTATTTTAATATGAATTTTGGGTAAAGATTTAAATCTTAATTAGCATTCCAACAAAATAAATATTTTAAAAGTTTTTGAACACTCTTGGTTAAAAACTGATGTATGTCTTTTAACTTTTTGATAAAAAATTTAAATTTTATGTTTAAGTCAAAGTTGTTTTTTTAATGGAGATATTAAGACGACTTTAAATATTTTAAGTTTTAAGAAGAGGATTTTTATAAACACACATTAACTATTTGATGGTGAAAAGTTTAATAAATGGAAAGGGGCGTCAAAATGTCAATGTCCCAGCGGTAAAAATGGTCAGGGTGTTGTCATATAGTGGAGGAGTTTGATTAGCCCATGGTGTAGATTGACATGTCTTTGAAATTTATCACACTTCTGGAAAAAAGTTATGTTATCTCTCATTAGTGAGGGTTAATAGTAGTTTGCTTTTAACAACTTGTAGACTAAGGTTCGCCCACCAATATGGCTACGAGATGCACCTTAATGAACCTCGGCTAAGACCGTGGTGATCTTGTATTCTCCCAAACATCTTAATATAAGAGTGGTTATTCTCACTTTGTAAGGCTTTCCTGGTATAAGAATGTATTTTGATGCATGCTTGCGAATTTGCTTTGCTTCTAAGTCGTCTTCCAATAGCTCGCCTCACTGCAGATAATGGACTATGGGTGTCATCCATCTTCCAGTTAAGGCAATATTGACAGAATCCTCCTCCCATGATTATATGCTAAGGATGGTGAGTATTTCCTTTATTACAGTGCAATTAAACCATACCTTCTTATAACTACCTAGCTTGAACAACATGTCTGCCATTAAGTTCTTCTCCCTGAGATAGTAGCTCAATCGGTAGTGGGAATGGATTGAACATGTACTTGAATCCCAGGGTACATGGTTCGATTCCCACGGAAGACGCCTTTTTTTTGTAATAGCTCGGACTTCTCGCAAGGCAATTCTGGTACTATTACCTCACAATCTTCTCTAACCCACTCTCTATTAGAGTATTTGCCTTCTGTGGGAATCAAACCATGTACCCTGGGGTTCAAGTACATGTTCAATCCATTCCCACTACCGATTGAGCTACTGTCTCAATTTGGTAGTGGGAATGGATTGAACATGTACTTGAACCCCATGGTACATGGTTCTATTCCCACGGAAGGAAAAAACTCTAATAGAGAAGAGGTTGGAGAAGATTGTGAGGTAATAGGGCCGGAATTGCCTTGCGAGGAGTCCGGGCTGTTACACTGAGCACATGCATTATCTCAAATGTTTTGAACCGTTCACATAACTCACATACATTTTTAACTATCAGGTGAGTTATTGTTCCTTCTCTCAATAATCTTAGCATAATTGCTTCACCACCAGCTGATGATCGTTTTTGGCTTTCAGGGTCGACTCACCCACATCTAGGGCGCGGGTCATACCGACAATGAGTATAACGCCCCAGGCTGTTTTCAAGATTACTGACTGATCCCACAAACCAACACAAGTCTTTTCATCATACTTTTGCCTCACTATCATGTTTTTCAGGAAACTTCCAAGATGGTCACCCATCCCAAATTGCTTCAAGACAAGCACATTTAACTATGGAGTTCTTATGGAATGGGTTATGTAACACCCCTTTTCTATCCCCAAATAATCATGGTATAAATCAGAGTAAAATAAAATGCACGCATATAAAGGGTGTCACATGTTATTTTCCATGCTTAGGAAAATCAACAAACAAACATTAACATGCATCTGGTCATACTCATAACACATATTTGAATTTCATGCTTTAAAATAAAATTATGCATTTCACAGCGGAGTATTGAATATCTCAGATACTATCAATGATTACATCCCATACTATAATCATTGGATGAAACAACAATGGATTCATAACATAATCAAGTCATAAAGATCCATACATCGACACCACGGCCACATCGACATAGTATCTCAACATACGAATACAAAATATAGAGAATACATAACAAACATCTCATAAAAGCAGAAATCCAGATAATGCCCGTGTTACATGACCAGAGCAATGACTCACTACCTAGTATAAGGAATAAATAGATAAACTCCTCAACTAGTCTCGTGTGAAGCACAACTATCCTCGGAACTTGCATGTTACCCACATAGAGGCAACATCATAACAAAAAGGTGAGAATTCATATCATTATCCAAATATATATATATATATATATATATATATATATTTGGAAGTAATATAGAAACAACATATATTCATGAATTCCACACACTTCAAGTGATATTCCAAAATAATATGATTATACAAACATTTCAAGTATAACATATTCGCATTTATTACAATTAGCACGATTGTCGTCAATCCAAACAATCCAATTGTTCACATAATCAAGTATCACAATACCAATACACATAATTCATATTCATCAATGACTCGTAAGAAAATAATGCAATGTGACTCAATATGCATGTGGTACCATTGGGAACATTTCGTTCACCCCGCTTCCGATTCATTAACTTAGAACCAAAGTCACGCTTTCGATCTGAACAAGACCAAAGCCATCATTGTGAACTCACTGTTTCACCGCTACTTATCCATTCAAGAATCGAGCCAAATGTGAACCCAAAGTTTCACCACCTCAATTTTTAAGGTCGACCAATGGATACATGTGCAATTCATCAAGCAACATATGCAAATTAAAATTATCCGCCAACCTCAATTATTCAAGCATATCACCATAATTCAACTCATGTGAATTATCCTCCAATTGCACAACATCATGTTTCATCAACAACTAGCAATGCACATAGTATATACTATCATCACACATCAAAAATAACATATTATATTTAAGCAAACACGTGTTATTTACAACATTCCATCCAAAACATAATATACATACACTAATTCAAGTAGCATGTAATCGACGAAATCACATCCAAACACGATTCAAAAAAATCATCAATACAATTATTAGAAATCATGTAAATCATATATTCCATAAACACACCAGGAGCATTAGTCACACCGAATGACATTACATAATACTCATAGTGACCATACCTTTTCCTAAAAGCAGTCTTCTGAATATCCTTAGCTTTCACACGAATCTGATGATAACCAGACCTCAAATCAATCTTACTAAAAACACAAGCACCAACCAACTGATCCATCAAATCATTAATCCTTGGAAGTAGATACTTGTTCTTAATAGTCACCTTGTTCAGTTGTCTATAATGAACACACAACCTCATAGAACCTTCCTTCTTCTTAACCAACAAAACAGGTGTACCCCACGGAGATACACTCAGACGAATAAACTTCTTTTGAAGCAAATCCTCAAGTTGAATTTTCAACTCTTTCAACTCATAAGCAGACATTCAATACAGAGCTGTCAAAATAGGACTAGTTCCAGGAACTAAATTAATCTAAAACTCAACCTTGCACTCTGGCGGGAAATCACTTACATCTTCAGGAAATACCCTAGGAAAATCACAAACAATAGGCAATTCACACATAACTTATTTCTCATCGAGATCCAACAATGCCACAAAGCAAACAACACAACACCATCTTTCAAAGATTCATCCACTTGCTTGGCAAACAAAAACAAATCATTCTCGACACCAGCATCAAGAAAGATAACCGACTTGTCAAAATAGTTGATAAAAACATGATTATATTCCAACTAGTTCATGCCAAGAATCACATCCAATTGATCTAACGGAAGACAAACTAAATCCAACCGAAAATATCTACCAAAAATACTCAACGGATAATTCAGACATGCAACAGAAGTACAAACAAAACTCATAGCAGGAGTATCAATAATCATATTTCCATGCATATCAAACAATTCAAGATTCAACCTCTTAACACAATCCGCAAAAATAAAAGAATGCGTTGCACCAGTATCAACGATAGCAATCAAATGTGTACCATTATTGTTGCCATCATGTGCACCTTCAAACACCTCCATTTTCTGCCTCGACAATAGCATAGGCGATTGGGAATAAGTTATTGTTGCCATCCTGTGCGACGGCCATCATTAGGATGCCCTTGTATTTTCTGTACAACCATGTTCCGTCTATCTGTATGACAGGTTTGCAGTGTGCAAACCCAGTGATGCAAGGTCAAAAATCCCAGAAAAGTCTAATGAATATTCCATGCCCGCTGACATAGGTACCGTCTGGGGCATACGCCGACGTCTCCATAACATAAATTGTTCCAGGAGCATATGTTTGCAGTGCATTCATGTAGCGAGGTAACTCTTTGTATGAACCCTCCCAGTTACTGTAGATCTGATCAATAGCCTTGTTTTTTGCTAACCAGACCTTTCTATACGAGGGGTATAGTTGTATGTTGTAGTGATGTGCGAGGTTATTGTTTTCACCTTCAATGACGAATCGCAGCTGACAAGTGGTAAGATTTCTTGAGAAATGAGATCATAACTCAATTTGCGGTGATTTTGTGATTGCGTGGAATTAACACAAGTGTGTTCAGTCATAGAACCTATCACCCAGAATCTCTCCTCAACCTGTATGATGCAATTAGATTGAACCTACACTCAGGGTGGGTACAAATGATTCTGTATCTGTCTGCATTTGTTCGATCCACATGAAAGTCATAATTGTTTATCATGTAGAACTTTTTTATTGCTCGCACACAATCTTCTTTTGAACGAAATCTATCATTCACTTTTAAATTTGCATCTGACTGCACAGGGAGGTTGTAGAATATATCAGACGATGGATCATTTGTGCCAATATTGAGGGTAGTCATGTACAGAGGTGGTGTGTAGATTTCATGTGGAGGTAAGTGGTGTTCTTCATCAGCCTATGAATCTTCGTTTACCATGTTGTTGAACTGCATGCATCCACCTCAACTTGTTCCTCCTCCATGGGATCAACCATCTTTGTCTCCTGGAACACGACATACAACTCAATCGAGTCGTACCCAGAATATTCATGATTACAAAACATGTTGTGCAAGTCTTCGTCGTCTTCAACAACTACCTTGTAAAATGTTACTTGGTTCTCACCAGTAAAAACAGGGTATTGATAGAAAATGTGTGACGTCGAACCTCGCCGAAGTTTGATATCGAGTCTTTTTTTGAAATACGAAAAATTCGCATTGCTATTTAGACAAAATTGGATATTTTCGATGTTTCTGAATAAAAAACCTGCTACCTCACTATTGTACGTCTCACCATTGAAATGTACAGTGATAATATATTATGGTACAGATCCGTAATGAACCTAGAAATGCATGTCTCTCACCTCCGCTATTTGGTCGACCCACACACCCAATGGGGCCAACCCTCAACTCCACAACAACAACCGCAACAACAACAACCGCAACAATAACCACAACAGCCCTACCAACAATAACCGTAACAACACTACCAACAACAACCCCAACAACACTACCAACAACAACCCAACGTTCATCAACCTCCCGCCAACCAACCCGACGATACAGGATCATCAACACTCAATCCCAACCCCACATCCAAATGCCCGACACACGATTTCAATACTCCCACATGCCAAACACTCAAATACAATACTCTGAAGAAATAACATATGTCCAACACCCCTATATGGGCCCATCAACATCCCACCTTAGCCCGGACACTGGCATGTCCGATGAATATTCCCCAACCAACCCAACATACCACCAACCATCACCGTACCAAACTCCCATCATTCATATGGGTACGAGTCTCCAAACACCCAATTTCTTTTTCACCCCACACATCACACTCCACCTATATAGATGACGATTGTTATCATTCCCACATGGAACCTAACCCCCACCACAACGACCAAGTTTTGAGAACATGGAAACACGTTTATACGAAAGCGGTATGACAAACAATGCAGATCTTGAGGCATACATGGATCCTGATCGCATACACTACGAGCAGCCATCGACCTAACCACAGTGGCCATCGACCTAACCACAACAGACTCAAGAACCACGCATTCCACGAGTTAGGAGGGGAAGCGCTTGTGGAACTCGTGGTCGTCTACATGTCCCAGGTCGCCGAGAATAAATCTATGTAATTGTTATTCGCTATGTTTGTAATAAAAATTTAGATTTAAAGTTTAATTCACAACAATGTCCCATACTTTAATTTGAATCGATTTTTTTTTAGGTTTAACACCTAGGCGCCATCTCAGATGGTTTTTCCCATCTAATTAACACCTAGGCGCTATCTCAGATGACTTTTCCATTTAATTAACACCAAGACGCCATCTGAGATGGTTTTTAAAGGAAAAGCCTACATGTATGCGCCATCTGAGATGACTCCTCCTTATTAAAAAACAATCCAGAAGAGATAACTCCTTCTTATTAAAAAACAATGCAGAAGAGATGACTCCTGTATGTATTCTTACCATAAAACCTAATTATTTGAGTAATTAATTTCAAAACATAGTTATTTATGTATTTTTTTTTCATAGGATGGTTATTGATAAAAAAAAATCATCTTTTATTCTCAAAGTTAAATTCATAAGATATCTATTGAATAAAAAAAGGTGTGGACGGCCTTGATTGGTTACGGAACAACCAACAGCAAATGTGAGCCATTGGATAACTCATCTTAAAACCTGGAAACAAAACTATAAAAACCCTGCAGTCTACAACCAGCACTCTTTAGAGAGAGAAACAAAACCCAAAAACAAAGAACAGTGCATCGAGAGTTCAAAAACCAAATTCCCAAAATTTAGAAGGAAAAAAAAACAAAATTTATCATTGTTAGAGGTGGATCGGAGTCGGAGGAAGGCAGATCTGTTTAGTTATCATGGAAGGAGTTGGGGCCCGACTGGGGCGGTCCTCGACCCGTTATGGACCGGCAACGGTTTTCACCGGACCGGTGAGAAAATGGAAGAAGAAGTGGGTTCACGTTTCGCCTTCTTCCGCTTCCTCTAATTCCAACAACAACACCAATCACAATCATGGGTCTTCTAATAATGGTAATAATAACGGTTCTCATCTTCTTCTGTATAAGTGGACCCCTATTACTCAAAGCCAGAACGGCAACAATAACGGCAGTAATGGGAGTGTTAAGGACGCGCCGCTGGAACCGGTGGAAGAGCCGCCCCAGAGGAAATTTAAATATATTCCGGTAATTTTAATTACAATGCAGTTATTTTGTTATTGGATTAGGGTTTTATTGGATGAAGATGAATTGATAGGGTTTTTGATAGGGTTTTACAGATGCCAATTATTTCGATGGGTGATGATAAATTAATTAATGTTAAATGGCATGGGGATTGGGAAGGTATTGTGGTAATATTCTGGACTGTCTGATAATGCAGGTTGCTGTACTAGAGGAGCAGAAAAATGAAGCTACGGAAATTGATGAGGTTGCTGAAAAGGTAGAAGATGAATCTAATCCAGTAGAGGCCGATTCAAGTGCAGCAGAACCAACCAGCAAGAATGAGATTTTGGATGAAAAACCTGATATAAATGATGTCCCAATGGAAGAAAGCGAGGTAATCCCTTCCTCGTATCTTCACTTACTTCATGTTTACCTGCATACCATTGTATTTTTCCAGAATTTAGTAACTGCTGTTCACATTCTATACAATGCCCGCGCAGATAGATAGAAGGGATATTTAGGTAGCCGACTATGGCATTGTTTGATCTAGGTAGCCAACTCCACTTAGTGGGATAAAACTTGATTGCTGTTGTAATTAGGATATGTGTAATTTGATAAGGTGTTTTTTTTTTTTTTTGTTTCATTGATTTATAATTACATGTTTCTTTTTGAAAGTTATTTTCTGCAGAAATGATGAAAAGACTCGAGATGTTTCTTTCACCATTTCTCAGATTCGGTTAAAATAGGAAATAAATTGAAGATAAGGAGATATTTTGGTCATTATTAACGATAACACATGTATTTTTAAACCAAATGGTTTTCAAGAAAACTAGTTTATATCGTAAATAATCACAACATATTTTCTTATGACTTTGAAGTTATGGGGAAATATATTTTCTTATGACTTTGAAGTTATGGGGAAATATCTTGGGCCCGTAATACATAATAATGGAGAAATAGAAGGGGATGTAAACCATCGAATTCAAACTGGGTGGTTGACATGGAGAAAGACATCAAGTGTTTTATGTGATGCAAATGTACCACTCAAGCTGGAGGAAATTTTTTATCAGACTACGCCAACTGCAGTAAGACCTGCGATTTTGTACGAGATAGAATGTTGGACGGTTAAGAAGCAACACGAGAACAAAGATAGTGTAATAGAGACGAGGATGTTGTTGTGGATGTGTGGTAAGACTCAGCAGGATAAACTTAGAAATGAAAATATTAGAGAGTGTCGGGGTAGTGCCTACGGTAGAGAAGATGGTGGAAAATAGACTTAGGTGATTTGAGCATGTAGAGAGAAGACTTGTAGATTTTGTAGTAAAGAGAGTAGGCCAGATGAAGAGAAGACAAACAATTCGAGGAAGAGGAAGACCCCGTAAGACTAAAAGAAAAATTATTAAGAAAGAACTCGAGATTAATGATTTAGATATAAGCATGAACCTTGATAAAACAATACAACAAAAGTTGATCCATATAGCCGACCCCGCGTAGTGGGTTAAGGCTTTGTTCTTGTTGTGTTTGAAGTTATGGGGGGACTGTCCTTAACTTTCTCAATGTATACTGTTCTGGCTGATATCTTGGGGATCATTAGATTAAGACCTTAGTTTTTCTTTTCCATCTCTGTTCTTGTTACAACTTGATAAAAAAACGAAATGGGTAAGTTTTCGTGTTCTAATAAGCATTACACAATTTGAAAATTTAGTAATCTACATGTCTCAAATTCGTTGTGTTTGTTACCTACTCAATTGAAGTCCACAGCAATAACTAGCAAGCTATTTGTTATAATTTTGTTTTACTAACTTTATCATGTATAATGATGACTATATTTCAGCCCCAAGACAAAAATCAGGTAGTACGTCAAGATCTCAACGAGAGTTTGGATTTGAGTTTGGGTTTGACATCACATGACGAGGACAATGATTCTGATTCAAAAACTAATCAAACTACAGATGGCCAGTAACAGCATGTGAACACAAGTGGTAATGAGACAGGCGCAGGGTTGCCTCATCATTCTAAGTGATTCAGACTATATATTGGCCTGATGGAAGTGAGTTTTCACCCTGGCTAGATGTTCACTCCCTGGATGGTTTAGGTTGGATTATTGTCGTGGCATGTGCCCATTGTATGTTATTATTATGCAGTGTCCTTGCTGGTGTAATCAGAATATGTAATGCAAGAACATATATACATTTTCCCAATCATTGGACAGAATTTTTTTTCCAGACAGAATATTCTGGACTGCAAAGTCATTCGGAGGTGAAATGGATATTTATTTTTTTTCAAAAAATAAATAAATTAAATAACCTCGCTGATGAGAATGTGTTGTTAGTGTCTTATAGTTGCTCTCTTAGAGCAGAAACAGCTCCGGCTGAGAAGAGAATTTTTTCTGTTGGCAACATAAAAGATAACAAATTGATTACATACCATAGTTAATGTAGTAGCTGCATTTTTGCATAACAGGAAGTTACGTAGAGAAGCTGCTATAATAAGTCAGTCTTTTACGTAGAGAAACTGCTATAAAAAGAGACCCCCTTTTTTTTATAGTAAGTCATAGAATTTTTTATGCAGGACTATGTGTAGAAATGATAGATTAAATATTATTCGCAATGTGATTTGACCGTGTTCATTCTATTATTTTTCTTGACTATATGTTCTCTATACTTGTTTTTGAGACGCCAAAACCTTTCTTGGGATTAGGGGTGGACATCGGTTTGGATTCGGGTCCAAAACCCCAATCCGGCCAAACCTAAAATTGGTTTTTTTCGGTTTCGGTTTGAAACGGTTCAGATAACTGGTCCGGTTTAATTCAGATATCATTTACTATTGGATCAATACAAAATCTAGCCCAAAAAATAAATTCAATAGCATTTTCTATTTTTTTTAATTCTTGAAAATCTAGTAAATAGACCACTGGAATTTCAAATACTCAAATTACAACCTGAATTTTATTTTTATTTTAAAATGATAAAATTAACTATAATTACAAAATTAACTAATTTTTATAAAAAAATACTGATTATTTAAATAAAAAAGATATCATTTATTTGTACAAAGGGATATTTTCAGCCATTTTTGTTCATCCTTCTAAGTTCTAAAGATCATTGAGCCATTTTTGTTCATTCTTTTAAGGATCATTCCAACATTATTTTTGTTCGAACATAGTATAAAGTAAATTAAAATAATTACAAATTTATGAATAACAAATATTACATGACAAGATAAAATAAAACAACAGCAAAAATTACAAAAATGTTGTACAATCATCATCCTTCATACTCAAAGCAAATGTTGTACAATCATCATCCTTCATACTCCAAGCACTATGAAGTAGCAACAAAATTTGGCTTTTCAGTGTACTTGCAGTAATTTAAACCTAACAATTCAGTATTCAAGTATATAAAAGATTAACAAAGAAATATTTATGGAAATATCTAAAACCTACAACAATGTAGGAAAACAACAATTAAAGCTGCTTCATGAATGAAGGGCCTGGAAGTGTGTCAAAACTCGATAAATCTATTCTACCTGCAAATAAACATAATTCCTTTTGTGAATGAGGTGTTATATATACACCAAATAATGCAAAAAAAAAACCCTAAGAATTTCAATTTATATAGTAAAACTAGAAGTAATGAGAACCCTTGATAAATTAGAAGTAATAATAATACCAGCAGAGAGTTCCACGACTTTAGGTTTTCAACAACTTCTTAGAAGTAACTGAGTTCCCTTTTCAAGGCCATGTAATCTCCAGCAACTTTAGTCATCTTTCAAGCTGCAACAAAATTAAAAAATAACTAGATAAAATAATCAAAGGTTAATGTGAAACCCTTAACAAACATTACCCTAAAAGAAGAATCACTATTTATTTCATCACTTAGTTGAACCTCAAAATCAAAACATAGCCAAAATCAAATCAGATCTACATTTATCTTAAGTTCACAAAACCGAAATGTTAATATTGTTTCACTCCAAAATTTTCCCTCATATCTTGATTTTATCTGGCCTAGGCTTCACATTCACCTGCATATGCTTCCATTAGGTCATTGACATTAAACAATCATTTACACATCGCATTTGCATCATTAGTCTTATCTAAGTTGACCAAAAGTCAGTTTAAATATACATATACATCATTTTATAGTTGTAAATACCTGATATTTCACTTCATTCATTTTTATCTCCTTACCTGCTTCTGGCATTGTTTTAAGTCGTTTATATGTCGACAATATCGATATTTTGGTTTTATAGACATGTTGTTAAAAGCGATTCGACACTGTGTGTTTTTGTGTGTGTGAAGCTACATAAAGGGAAAAAAGGAGGGTGAGGAACAAAACGTAAGAAGGGGGCAGATCCAAAAAAGGTCATTCCTCTTCATCTTCCCTCATGCAACATACCCCTTCTCTTCACCAACTCATCACCATTCTTCTTCCAAAAACAAATATACTCCCTCCATTAACAACCCTTCTGCTACTTCTCATGCTGCCACCACACCCAACATAACACCCTCCGTCCTCTTCCCCGTCTCCTTCGTCATCTCCACCGTCGTAAGCCATACAAACATCACCTCCCTCCAAACTTTCCTCCACCGTAAAACCAACTTCATCATCACTTTACAAACACCACCATCAACCTTCAGTTCCGGCAAAATCACCGTAACACTTTCCGCCAACAGCCCCCTCATCACCATCTTCATCCAAGCCACCACCACCTCTACCTCCACTCCGCGCATCATCACCATACTACCTCCATCAGTTGCTCCGTCTCACTGTTAAACAACAATCTCGCCGCCGTTGCAACTCCATCGTAACCAACCGTCTCTACTTCCAACATCAACATCTTTGCTTTGGACTTCTACGAACGTCGGTAAACTTAGATATCACTTCCTTTACTTTCTTCGTCACTCTGTCATGCTGAGAATAATGTAAAAGAACTTTGTGAAGAATGTTGTTAGACCATGTGCAATGGTGTGTTTAATTGAACTCAACATGGCAAAATCATGTGCAATGGTGTGTTTAGAGTAGTGTTGAGTGTGTGTTGGAGGAGAGAGATGTTGAGAAAACTCAACACCATGTAGACTGACGCACGGGCTGACGTGGCAGCGGCTGGTTGACTGACAAGATTTTTATCCATTTAATACTTTGAACTCAATTATTTCGTTGCAAATTAAATTTTTTTTTTTTTTTTATACCAAAATTCATGATTTTTTTTTCTCTATAAATAGAGACTTGGTTCATTTGATTTGGACACAGAAAAAAAAACTAAGTTTTTCACTATCTTAATTTTATTATTAGTGTTTATTTTGAAGTTAAGTGTCTTTTTTTAGTGAAATGGATCCCAATAATCATTTTAACACTCAAAATTCTGCTAATTTTCCATTTAACCAAAATCCCAACAATTTTCCAAATCCCAACAATTATCAAAATCCCAACTATTATCAAAATCCAAATCAATTTTCCAACCAACATCCTCAAAACATACCTAATTTTGGTTTTCCACCAAATTTCAACCAGACATCCTCTGTTCCAAACTTTCAAATATATTATGGATCTATACCGAGAAATCCATCTCAAACACCCCCGTTTAATGGTTATGTGACAATGGCGAATGCAAATTTTCCAAGTGGTGGTGTACCTGAATTTCCCGAGTTTTCAACACAACTAACTATTGGTGGCATGATAGTTTCTAATGAAGTCGGTCCGAATTGAGGATTCAACTCCTAAGAGCGGAAAACTCAAGAACCATGGAACACCGAACAAAATTTGGTGCTAATTAGTGGGTGGATTAAATTTGGAACAAGCAGTGTTGTCGGGAGAAACCAGAAATGTGAAACATATTGGGGTAAAATTGTTGAGTATTGTAATGAGCATTGCTCATTCGATCCTCCGCGTGATGGTCTTGCATGCCGAAACCGTTTTAATTATATGAACAAAGTGTTGGGTAAATGGATTGGCGCTTATGATGGCGCTAAGCGTATGCAAGGAAGTGGTTGGTCGGAGAATGATGTTTTGGCAAAAGCGCAGGAATTATATGCATGTGGGAAGAATGTTAGATTCACTTTAATGGAAGAATGGCACGCTCTCCGTGATCAACCACGTTATGGTAGTCAAGTAGGAGGAAATATTGGCTCAGGAAGTAGTGGATCTAAGAGATCTCGCGAGAGTGATGCATGTGGCTCAAACATCAGAATCCAAAGGCTCGTCCTATAGGAAGGGGCTAAAAAAGGGTAAAAAGAAAAGCAAGGAATATGCCTCGGAGGTGGTGGACAAAGAATGGGCTGAATACAAAGAATTCAAGACGAAAGAGCTTGAACGATTGGATAACATAGCCTTGATGCAACAAAGTAACAATATAGCCTTGGAAAAGACTAAAACCAAGAAAATGAAGATGTATCTAAAGCTAACTTCCGAAGAGCATCTAGATGACCGGAAGAACCAGCTGTTGAAAAAGTTGGAGGCAGAACTGTTTGATAATTAATTTCAATGAAGTATTTGTCGTTGTAGTGTTTGCTTTAATTATTGTTGTTTCAATATGCGTAGTGTTTGCTTTAATTATTGTTGTTTCAATATGCCTGTAGTGTTTGCTTTAATTATTGTTGTTTCAATATGCCGTAGTGTTTGCTTTAATTATTCCTTATCCGATAATTAACTCTATACAATAAATTATTTCGAATCCGCTGGTCCACCACCCAATTCAATCTATTCCTTATCCGATAATTAACTCTATACAATAAATTATTTCGAATCCCGCTGGTCCACCACCCAATTCGAATCTATTCCTTATCGATAATTAACTATATACAATAAATTATTTTGAATCCGTCTGGTCCATCACCCAATTCGAATCTATTCCTTATCCGATAATTAACTATATACAATAAATTATTTCGAATCCGCTGGTCCACCACCCACATCCATTTATATATAGGGACTCATACATCCATTTATGTACCAATATCCCAAATCCCATCCAATCTACCTCCAATATCACAAAAAATGGATCCATCACAATATCATTTTGATATCGCAGCCTACAATCAAAATCGTGAAATTGAAGAAAATTATATAGTCAATCGATTTAGAGAGTGTAGAAACAAAATATCGGAAGATAATGCACCTCGTAGTAGAAAATATCTCAATAGAGATCATGCAGCGGCAAACCAAAGACTAATTGATGACTACTTTGCCAATGAGCCTACATATGACGATGCAATGTTTCATCGTCGGTACCGGATGAAAAAAAATGTTTTCCTTCGAATCGTTGGGGACCTTTCAAGTAGTGATAACTACTTCACCCAATGAGTTGATGCACCAATAAAGAAGGTATATCACCCTTAGCAAAATGTACCACAAAGAATGCGAATGTTAGCATATGGTGTGGCAGCAGATGCGGTCGATGAGTACATCAAAATAGGAGGTACTACAGCATTGGAGTGCTTACGTAGATTCTGTAAAGGAATCATACGCTTGTACGAGCAAGTGTCCGAGAGCACCAACCCAAGATGACCCGCAAAGAATCGCATGTTAGTGAAATGCGGGGTTCCTGTGATGATTGGGAGTATTGATCGCATGCGGAGTGGAAAAATTGTCCTAAAGCATGGGAAGGACAATTTACTAGAGGATAAGGGAACCACCATTATTCTTGAAGCGTTGCATCTCATGACCTATGGATCTGGCATGCCTTTTTTGGATGTCCGGGAACGTTGAACGATATAAACGTTCTAGACCGGTCACCAGTGTTTGATGACGTGGAACAGGGAAAGGCTCCAAGTGTGAATTTCTTTGTGAATCAACGTCCATATAATATGGCATACTATCTAGCTGATGGTATCTACCCTTCTTATCCAACTTTCAAAATCGATTAGACTTCCTCAAAGTGAACCCGATAAATTATTTGCAAAATTTCAGGAGGGATGTCGGAAGGACATCGAACGTGCATTTGGAGTGCTCCAAGCTCGATTTAAAATCATCCGTGAACCAGCTCGCTTGTGGGACATAGCTGATTTGGGTATCATCATGAGGTCATACATCATATTACATAATATGATTGTTGAGGATGAACGAGATTCATATTCTCAACGTTGGACCGATTTTGAGCAATCTGGGGAAAGTGGATCTAGTGCACCACAACCATACTCGACCGAGGTGTTACCCGCTTTTGCAAATCATGTGCGTGCTAGATCAGAGTTCCGTGATCCAAATGTTCATCAAGAATTGCAAGCCGATCTAGTGAAGCACATATGGACAAAGTTTGGAATGTTCCGTGATTGAATTATTTGTGTGTTGTATTGCATTTTAAATTATTTGTATCGTAGTAATTACGTTACTTGTGTGTTGTATTGCATTTTAAATTATTTGTAACGTACTAATTACATTAATTGTGTGTTGTATTTTAAATTAATTTAAGATGATTTGTATCGTATCCAATTATTTAAATAAATTTTGTTTTTATTACAAAAAATTAAAAAATAAATTATTAAGTATTTATTATTTTAATTTAATTTTAATCGATAATTGTAATTTTATGTAATCATAAAAATAAAAATAAAATTTAAATAAGAATATGAAAATAAAAAGTGGTGGGGTAGGGTGTTGAGTGAAAAACCATTGGAGAGAGTAAAAGTTGAATGGGTGTTGAGTTATTAGGTGGAAGAAAGAGAAAATGATGTGGAGTGTTGGGAGTTGAAAAAATGGGTGTTGAGTTTTTCAACCATTGTAAATGGTCTTAATGTTGTGTTGCGTTTTCTCATTTTGTTTTTCCTCTGAAAGCAACTGTGAGTTTAATTTCTGGATTAAAGAAGGGAAGATGTTGTTGCTGATAAATCAATTTTAAGTAGCAATTCATGTGTTTATTTTAGGTCTATTTCAAGTTGATGTAATGTTACTAGAGTTCTTGCAATTAATTTGACTCGTAGAGTTTCTTCTTGCACTGAGTTTATCAAAGCCATATTAACATGTTTAGAAATGTTTTTCCGAATAAAATTGGATATTATGGTTGTTTCTAATAAGTTTGTAAGTTTTCAAGGTGAAATTGTTTTGAGTTATATAGTTGGGAAGCTGGAATCTGATTTGTTGATTGTAAGTTAGAATGATAGAATTAAGGGATGAGGCATGTATGGTATTGTTTATGTCAAACTTGGTAGATCCGAGTATTGATTTTTGATACCAACAATACATTATTAGAGTTAATTATGGTTGAAGCCTATTGTTATTGGTTTGGAATCTTTTCTTTGTGTTTTAACATGTTCGAAATGATTTTTGTCGGATCTTATTAGTTGTTGTCCGGATTTCTTTTAATTGATTTGTTGACTTAATTCTTAAATTGATTCATGCTTTGCAATTGAATTTAATCGTAACATGAATGTATGTTAATTGATTCCGGTTTTCAATTATTGAAAATCCGCTTGAGTTTGTGTTTGAGACATTAAGTTCTTGAAAATCTTGTTTGCACTTCACACTGTTATCATTTTCCTTGTTGTCTCAACTTGATCTCAATTGCTAATTCATGTTCATGTTCTTACTTGTTTACACATGTATAGTGATTTTAATTTTGAAACTTGATTACTAACCATGTTATAATTTATTTCCATTTCATTTCGATTTTATCACACTTATGCTACTAACAAGTTTGTTACTTGTGTAGACATCTAAAGATTGTTCAAGCATTCACTTTCAATTAGCACATATACACTTCCTCATAGCATTTTATTGTTGAATTTCTATTTAATATTTAGTAATATTTTGTAAATATATAAAATATTTAGTATTTTTATTCTTATATTTAATATTGTAAATATATAATTATACTTATTACTCTTGAATTTATTTTATTCAATTCATTTGTAAATAAATAAAGTTATATTGTAATGATACTTGTGTCGCGATTTCGAACTTTAAATTCGATTAGATTTTCGAACGCGTTTGAACACAAATATATTGTTTGTCTTCTTAGAGTTGATTCCTACATGAATCTATTCTAAATTTAATTAATCTAATAAAGTGCAATGGTCAATAATCGATACTTGAGCTTTGTAAGCTTCTCCGCATTGGTTTTGTTTGTATCTCGTGTAATGTAGGGATCTTTATCTGATATTCATCTGATGTGTCAAGCTTTATCCGATCTTGAAGTTTACTTGAAGCTCTTTTCTCGCACCACGTGTTGGATTTTATTTGATTATTCGAATTAATTCGATTTGGTTGTATTACTTGTTTATTTAGACTTTTATTCGGACTTTCGATTTATCCCCCATTCATAAACTTGTACCCCCATCCCCACATGGTCTGTAATAGTTTAGGATTTTATTTCCTTGTGTGTTCTAATTATTGCTTAATTACGCTTATATCATTCAATTAGAACACATAGCCTACTCTTGGGCTCCTCATCAATGAACAAGTATACATACACCGTTCACACTCACACACATTTATAGTTTGGTCCTGGGCTTTTCTTCAGCGGCAACTATCCGATCGATTGTCCCAGTCGGTCATTTAGAATACTAGTTCCACGCTAGTCCCACTTTCTAGGAGCATACATATGGGCTCGCTTGTGTTCCTACTTCCTTACTTTTCTAATTCGATTCTCATATCCTCTTGGTCAACATACCAAGCCTTTCCAAAAGGGTTTCATAGTTGAGTTTGGGCATGAGCATTTTCACAAGATTAATCAAGTTTCGACCTTGGTTAATCATAACCCGATTTCTCACCTTGGTCCATGTACCAAGTGTTCCATGCAATAGGGTTTCATGATTGGGAGTAGGAGCACCTGCTCTCATGAGGTTAATCAAGTACGACCCTTTGTTAACCATGACCCGGTCAAATTCTATCCACAAACCAACATCAAAACACTTTCATAATCAAAGATACAAACCTCGATCCAACATCTAATGACTTTCCAAAAATATTTTTCATAATAAACTTTGAGTATTTAAATCATTAGTTGTTAGACCAATTGTTTAAATACTTGTGCAAAATAAACTCTGAGTCTTTAAATCGTTGGATGCTAGACCAATTGTTTAAAGACTCTTAATAACGTGAACCTCGTTTCACTTCACTTTTTCATAAGAAAACTTTTTGGGATGATAGACGACTCATTGAGCATTGAGCTCCTCTGGTTTCTAGTATTTGAATCGTAGGATGCTAGTCCTATTGTTCAATACTATTCACCCACTTAAAGTCAATCTTAACTCATTCAAACCTTTTTGTGCGTCTGAGCAAACCTTTTTTTCAAGATTAGACATGATTCATTTATAATTGAGATGTTCTTCCTTTATCCCCATGGTTTTCGACTTCTCCACTTGAGTACTAGAGGTGTTCTCAAACCCTCCCTCATGTTGGTGCGTAGTCCTTTATTCTTTATCACACCTTGTGGGCATTTAGACGAGTCTTCTCCTTTAAAAATATTGACTTGTCTCTTCATTTAAAATAAACCAACCAACTTCTAGAATTTTCAAGAAGAACTACGGAGTTTTGACTTTCCCATTGCACGAGGGAATACGTAGGCACAAGGTTTCGAAACCACGATGAACTCAAAATGCTAAAAATAAAAAACCCTTTCTTTCTTTTAATTTCTCGATCATTAATTAGAAGATAGCATTATTACGATAACACACAACACACACATGAACTAAACGGTCCCTATCGAGTACGATGGATGTGAGGGGTGCTAATACCTTCCCCTTGCATAATCGACTCCCGAATCCACCTCTTTTGGTCTCATAGACCGTCCTATCTTTTGCTTGTGGATTTTATTCGATATTTTCCCTTTTCATCTTTGGAATAAATAAAAGTTCAATGGCGAATTCATTGTAATCGAAATAATGTGATGATAATTTTTTCGAGGGGCTTCAAATATCAAAACCTTAACAAGCATTACCTTAAAATAAGAATCACCCTTCATTCCTTGACTTCGTTGAACTTGGAAATCAAAACACAACCAAAATTAAAACAAATCTAAATTTATCTTAAAGTTCACAAAATCCAAATATTGAATCAACTATTTTAAGACACAAATTATACAGATAA
Organism: Vicia sativa; assembly: GCA_021764765.1. Taxonomy (NCBI): domain Eukaryota; kingdom Viridiplantae; phylum Streptophyta; class Magnoliopsida; order Fabales; family Fabaceae; genus Vicia; species Vicia sativa. The sequence goes on along the minus strand of CM038792.1, from coordinate 30,642,244 downwards.
AAAAAACCCTCTTAACTTTAGATCACTTTTAGAGATACAGTTAACTAAACCCTAAATAACAACCCTTAAAAAATTAAAAATCAACAAAAAATACCTTTTGTAGGATTTTATTTCATCAGAGTGAGAGAAGAAGGAAAGATGAACAAAATTGAAACGGAAGGATGAATGAAGATTTACACGGCGGCGGAGAAGAGAAGCAGAAATATGAGTGAGAGAGTGAGAGAAAGAAATTAGGTTTTTTTCCCTAGGTTGAGAGTGAGATAATGAAACGAGTAAGAGCCATAATATATGAGTATATTAATTGGACTCGATCGGGTTCGAAGACTGACGGGCTCAATATTTTTATCCGATCTGAACCGACACAGTCCATGTTAAATTGAACCAATCACCCGCCTGAACCGCTCACCCGATATAAACCGACCCGGAGTGACGAATTGGATTCAGTTCGGACGGATACTCTCGTGTGGTTTTATTTTGTCCACCTCTACTTGGGATCATAGATAAAATGCACGTCCTTGGTCTGATGTCAGATCAATCAACATCATAATTTCCTTTATTTTGATAGGACTATCCATTGTATTTTCCATGGACTATCCATTACTTTTTCAGAAGTTGGTAGATATTAAGGAATTTCATATTTGGGTTGGACCATGGTTATTTCTAGTCCTTGTGTCCAGGTTGAAACAGGAGCTCCCCAAGTCCAGTTCAGTGAGATCAGACCATGATTTGTCTAGGTATCTTTTGAGGAATAACCCGTACATGTTGGTTCGATTATCCTTGGCCTACATTGTCCTAATTTCATCGATCCTTTATAGTTGTTGCGAGTTCTCTTCCTCGTATCTAGAGGTTTGTATGATCTTAGTATCAGTTCATGTCGGTTTGTCATGTGAGAGTTTTCACATTGGTCAATGTTATTTTGGATTATTATGTTTCTGACTTTTAGTTTTTTTCCTTTATCGTGACATGTCTTCATAGACATATATGTCTTTAGAGATTCTAGGCATATAATGCAACTAATGATACTTACCCATATACCTAGATGTGATAATACGACGTAGGAAATCATAGTTGTAATGATTTCAATCCAAATGTTTTTTTTTGTGATTGATTTTAGTGTTGGAATTTTCCTAAAAATAACATTTTTCTCGTTCATTTGTGTCTTATAATCTCTTTTTCCTTCTTTAGTGTGTGAGTTCAAATTTCTTCATTATTTAATTTGCAATGTTTTATTTCATTGGTTGAATTCCATTAAGTTTGTTTTTGTTGTGACACCTTATACTGACGTGGATATTTTTGGTAAATCAATCTCTTTCTTTCTTTCACGTGTTATGAAATTGTGTGTTTTTATTCGTGAATATCAATTGTAGTGTGAGCCTCCACTTATGGTGGCTTTAGTTTCTTCCCACGTGGCATTGAGTTCCACTTTTGATGGTGTTGGCGTATTGGTGGGGAAAGTTACTTAGAAGCTATATAATTAGACTTTGCAAACGGTGTATTGAGTTCCACTTTTTAGGGTTTTATTATTGGTAACTTTTCACTTAAAGTTACTTAGACTATGTACAACGGTTTTATTATCAGCACCCTACTTTTCACTTTTTATCTTCCACATCATATTCTCTTTCTTGCACCTAATAATTCAACATTCATTCATTTTTTACTCACTACAATGGTTTTGTTTAATAAAATTCAACATCCTACCCCACTGCCATTCACAACACACTAAAAATCTAAATAATTACAACAACCAATAAAATTTTGCAAAGTATTATTGTATGTGGCCACCACTCCCCCTCATTCAACATGTTGAATCTTTTCAACACCAATTAATCCACATCATTTTCAACACCTCATTCAACACTTCATTGCAAACTTTCAACTATTGAATAATTTATTCAACACCCTCATTGTACATAGTCTTATGCGATAAAATATGTCACTGACAACTCATTCTCATCCTCTTTGTCATCCTTTTCTTTTCTGGCCACTTGGGTCACCTCACCTCTTTTTCTCTGCTGAGCTTACTTCTTCAGACCTTCTCTCTCAGCCTACTTTTGTATTGGTTGACAAATTGTGAAAACCTCCCTTTTGTATCAAATCTTCCATGACATATTTTAATTATACACACTCCTTAGTATTATGATCATTTTTTAAAATAAAAACTACTAATATACATAATATACACGTATTTCTGCGAGTGAATTTATTTTGATATTATATAAAATGTATTTAGACACGTGTAAATTTTAAATGAATGACTGAATTATAAATGAGGAATAATCATATAAACTCAATTGTATTAAATAATCATATAGAAAAATGACCTGCGATATGAAGATTTTTTTTTTTTAACATTTAAAGATAAAAAGGGGTAATCATTCCCTCTAGTTTCCTAGCCTGACTAGTTGTCTTTCTTTCACATTGTTTCTTGGTTCCTCAATCGCTTTTTTGTTTATTTCAATCTTTTAGGAACTTCCAATGTATTGCAATGTTTGCGACCATTTTCCATGTATCGTATGTATTTCTTTCTAGCTAGTACATTGCATAAATTTTTAGGGATATATTCCTGATACATTTTGCAAATTCCAACCTAGATTGAAATATGAGACTCAACATACACTTATTCATTTCGTCATCAACGTTTTTAACCATAATGATCTCTTTGTTAAATCTATCATGTACAAACACATAGATTCGTTTTTCTCATGCTTATCGAGCACAAAATTTCTATAGATTTTGGCTATCTCCGAGATGTTAAATAGGAGATAAACCGCGCATGAAGCTCTCTCCATGTATTGATGGATTTGTTTATCAGTCCCCTGACTCATGTCAAGGTGTCGAACTCTAAATTAAGAACCAATGGTTTTCCTTTTCGTGGACCATTTTTTTTGCCTAAAATTCAGAAGGACGTGCACAAGTTTCATTTGTTTTTCTAGATTGTTCGTTCTGTTGTATGTCTCACCTCTTAACAATTTTTAGAATTCTCTGCGGATAGCGTACTGTTTTATCCTTCTATTGAAGAAGTTTATGAAATAAGTATCTTTGTCTCCTTCAAAACACCAAATGAAGAGGAAGAACAGGTAATTCAAAGACAATGGTGAGATTATCTTTGATGGTATTCTTTATATGCAGATTTAGAAGGGGAACATATTTAGAAAGTTAGAGAACATGTTCTCCTTCGAAGACTGTGTGTCGGTACTTTCGCAATGACTCAATCTACTATAGGTGGTACACAATGATATGAGTAAATCATTTTAATTCTCTAAAGTCATCATTCTATTTGTCTAATATCGTTGATTATCTCCAGACAACCATCAATCGGTCCCCCTAGTATTTTGTTTGTTTCATCAGTAGATAAGGGTGCCAAAGTGATCGAGGTGGGTGGTGAATTATCGTCTCCTTGTGTGTTCACATGTGATAATCGTCATTTGGTATGGAGATCACCAGAGGTGGGTGATGCAAATGAGAGGTAAGAAGTATCTCAATTCTTTCTGGTGGTGGGATCGACGTTCCCTAGTGCAAGGAGGATGTTGTGAGTCCATTGTCAAATCAATGCTTGACATGTTGACTTTGATAGCTGCAAATCAATGAGGATATGTAGAGTTTTGGGTAGTTCTTTTGCAGTTCACCTTTGTTATAAAATGGCCATGATTGATCTGATAAAATGTTGACGAATATTTCCACATACGATGCCAATGAGTCCGACCTAGGGGTGATAAGGATTTTTTTGGCATAATCCAAGTTTGGTATAACATATGGGAAAAGGTGCTTGCAACACTATAACTAACAAATCAGAGTGATCTCGATATTGAGAGGTATTTTTTTTGTTAAATTATTTGTACTTTATTTGATGTCTTATTTTCGTTTATACACTAGGGTCATAGAATTTTGAGAATATTAAACCCTCTACTTATAACATCTATGTACAAAGGGATAGTTTGTCCTAGGATTTTGAAAACCTAAAACTTTTTATACATAACATCTTTGTAAAAAATGACATTTTCATTTGTTCGCGATCTAATGACCATACTTCAATCATTTTTCTTGATCAAGTGTTCTTTTAGAACATATTTGTGCCTATTCCTAAAGCGCTAGAACCTTTCTTGGGACCATAAATAATATAGTGATATCATTGATCTCATGTCATCGTCTGGTGTCAAATAAACCAACATCATAATTCTATTTGCTTTGATTAAACAATCCATTGTCTTCTTAAAAAGTTGTTGTACTTAAGGAATTATATATTTGGTCTAAATCATAAAACTCTTAATAAGGTGGTCAATGATCACTCAAATGTCATACATTGGAATAAAAATAAGTAGGGTTTGAATAAGGTACTATAGTACCCTCCATACCCGCAATTTGAAAAAAAATCACTTACTCGGGTTTATACCCGTGTGGATACCAACGTTTGTTCTTGTATCCGTACTCTATAGATACCTAAGTATTCTCACCCGTACTTCTTATTCGTTATTCAATTAAAAATAAATTTATCAATTGAAAAATATCATCATTTTAAACTTTAACAAAATTAATAAAAAATTAATTTTTTCGATGTTGAGTCATGAAATAAACGAATGCTTATGTTAAAATATGTAATAGTTTAATTGTGGTATTTTAATAAAGAGATAGGCATACATTTTTATTACGATGATATAAATTAAAATATATATTCATTGTGCAAATATGTGACAGAGTGAATACTGATTCCTGCTTACTTTAATGGGATAGAGTGAATACTGAGATAATTACATGTGCCCGCATCTGTATTTATTTTGGGAATGTACTCATTAAATATGAGTCCAATTGTATCTCTAGTTAGACGTCACATGGGTCAACTAAATTTCATTGGGTGGTGAAATGCATGAATATGTTCTCCCATTCTTGGGAAGGTATTGAAAGGGGTTTAAAGAGGCCAAATGGTTTTTTATTTCAATTTTTGGTTGCTTGACATTTTTGGATCATACTTGGGTGATCCATGCACACGGATTCTATAACATCCGGGAATCTCGTGGAATATTTGTAACAATTGAGGTCCTAACTCAGACTCCAAAGAAATAAAAAGTCTATCTTTATAGTGGAGGGGATACCCTGTTTGGGGCCCTTCATAGTGATAAGAAAGTTGTTATATGTCAACTGAATAAAGTGCATAATAAAATCTGTGACATAACAACAAATATAAAGATGGATAAAATAGGAGCATGCTGGTGTTGAGATTTCCTACTTATCTTGAGTCCCTAATTCTACAACATTCAAGTACCATATGAAAATTACACAGAATTGAGAAGATTAAACCGTTTACGCCTTTGACAACTACAAAATGAGTTACACTTTCGAAAAATTATAATTCGGATAAATGTTCAACATAAAAATTGCAATTAGGGCATCAAACTCCACTAACTTATTTTCAAATCTGTCATTTTACATTCTTCATCATCATTCTTTTGCTACAGCTTCCTCCTCTGGGAAATAATCTTGCCTGAAAAGCATTAGATCACGAGTTAATATTGTTTCAGCATGGAGATACAAAACAGTACCAAACTTAATCTTTGCTACAACACCAAATACAAAATAGCAATCTCACAGAAACTTCACATAAATACTGATAAATATCACTTACCGCAATTTGCGTGAGAGTTGGTATATGCCGGTTCCTGCCATTGCAACATTTACGCTAAAAAGATTCCAATTTTTCTGCAACGTCCAAAGTATTTGCCACAAACATATCAGGATTACTGAAAATTGTATTGCACATCGAACCTAAAAGAAATTTACACTCCTAATAATATTCAGAAACTAGTATATGTAGTAGTTCTCAATTTTCCTACTCTTACATTTTCCAGCCATTATCACTATAAAGTTTGAGTAAACAGATAGATATTAAACTATTGTAAACTATATGTTTAATATTAAGCCTAGCATAAAGTCTTAATTTCTTGGCAGACACACACATACATTCAGGGAAGTAGACTGATTGGTATACGATAATTTTTTTGATAAAGTAGACAACTGTGAGATTTAAAGTCTAGAAGATACCAAAGATTATGGAGAAAGCGATAAATTTCAAAGAAAACGATATTATTTATCGCATGATTTAACTAGGCAACAAAAAAACAGGAATACAAGTAGTCTTTATAGATTCTGCATACCATGTTACAGTCAAACTGATGTCACAAAATTTACAATTTAGGTATGCCATACTGGCATACTCTTGCAAGAGAAAATGCAATTACAAACCAGAATTATACACATATCACATATAGTGATGAAGGTAGTGAAGTGAGACTTTGTTTGCATTAAAAGTCCAAAAATGATCCTTAGTCCACAAAAATTTCAAATTTTCATGAACTAGTAAGAAGTAATTTGTCATTGAGAGAGAGAAAAAAAACTTACTGGAGTGATTACAGTGCTGTAACGCGACCAGATAAGTCCAGTAGCCATGACAGCTATGTTAAAAACAAAAGGAATCAGAAATGCATCTATGTATATAAAACCCAATACAAGACAATATATGCTAAGAACATCTTGCAACTAGAATACTCAACATTCCGTGAATTCATTCACTTGCACACGGCAACTCCTTTAGAGAATCCAAAAATACACATTTTCACAAGAGTGAATGACGAGCAAACGCACGAGGGCGAGTGTGTGACAAAGAGAAGTCTGCAATAGATAACACAAAATGCAGTTATAGATGCAGGCACATACCTATTTGCTGAGGATATGAAATCTTCTCAGGTGGTTTTGAAAAATCAGCAATATTGGCAATGCTGATACCCCACTTAAATGTAGGGGCCCAGAAGTGAACTGCACGAGGTCAACTTATGCATCAATACATGTCAACAATATCAACGTTAACACTTGAAAACAACATTGGTAACTGAAAAAGAAAAGAGACAAGATTGGTACTAATTCTTAAAGCAATTGATACACACATACTCTCTTCTGTCACTATTATAAGCAAATTTGACTTTTTCGAACAATTGATGTATAGTCTTACATATAGACCAGACACATAAGAATTAAGATACATCAACAAATAAATGAACTAAAAAAAAGTCAATTTTGCTTATAATAGTTACCAGAGGGTGTTTATACACCGCACATATGTGTGTACATAATACACAAATCTTCATTATCTTTTCTTATCAACAAAAATAGCTAAACTATGCTACCTTCAATCATCATACATGCAACAATTTCCTTATTCTAAATATTTGATAGTATGAATAATCCGTCCATGTTTCATGAAGCATCAATGCTAAGAATTATGGTTAGACATAACTCATCTCTATAAAACCGGTTTGGGAGGTAAAAATTGTCTCCACTTATAAACACATATTCAGGTCATATATTGTCTGATGTGAGACTCTTAACAAACTCCAAGCTCAAGAATAACACCTAGAGTGTAGAAATAATTGATGGATGGCCCGATAGCAGAAACCTCCGAAATCAACCATCATAATAAACATAACAAGCAAAATACTAAATTAAAATCAAATAAGAACTGAAACTAATAAACAAATCCCCAATTTCTAATAAAACTTTTTTGCATCCCTTCAGCCTACAAAATCACCCCTTTCTCTACAAAGCAATCAAAATCCAGATTAAGCATTGACCTTCTAACAAATCACTAATCCCTATATATGAATCAAAATCAAATAGCTGCTATATATAAAAGATCAGAAGTATAGTATCAAAGGGAAAACACAAAGGGATATGAAAGTAACTGACTGGTTTTGGGTCCGGCTGGGTGATTCCAGAAAGCTTGAAGCTTTGAAGAGGCCATGAAACAAATCCTTCTTCTCTTCTCCGATTGAAATTGAATTGGATTTGGATTTGGATTTGGACTTGGCTTCTTCCACTAACTTGATAAACTATATTATTTATAATGTTTTATTTTTTATTTCACTATCAAAATACTCATCAATGGCGTGGGTAAAAAATATTATCATAAGTAATATCTTAAGAATTTAATGGATAGTATTGTTCAATAATAAAAATAACAATTTATCATGTTATTAAAATAGTTTTTAAATATAAATATAATTGATGATTGGTTATGAATATACAATTAATTTAAATTAATTTTTCATATTTTATTTTATAATTTCTATATTGATATGAATATTTAATATTTAATTACTATGTATTCAGAAATATTGATATGAATATTATTTAATAGTTAATTACTATATATATTCAGAAATTTATGAAGACTTAAATTTTGGATTTCTAAAAAAAACTCCTTTTCACCTTTATCTCAAATTTTTCCAATTAGTTCACCTACCATTCACACTCAAATATTTGACAGAGTCTAAAACTTGTCCATTTTGAATAAAAACATTAATACATCAACTGCATTTTGTTCGATTTTTTAAGAAAGGAATTAAATAGAAAAATATTTTTAATACATATTTGTATTGTATAATTTATGAATGAAAAGGAGTCTGTATTTCCATTTTACCTAATTTTTTTAATTAATTAAATGGGTCTCTATAATTTTATCTAAATCTATAGAATGACGTACAATTGCATTTTTAAATAAATTTTATACAAAGAATACGATAAAATATATTTTATGAAAATAATATTTATAAATAAATAATATTTTATTTTTTATAATTTATAAATTAAAATAAATATTATATAAAGAATATGATAAAATATACACATAATACATATTGATTTCTCTAAAAAAAATTAAAGAAATATATATTGGTTAGTAAGATTTTATAACATAATGCAGTTTGGTTTAGTTTGCAAAATACAAACCGCAAATTGAACCGAACTGCGTAGTTCTGTTAGAAATGTTCCAAATAAATCCGAATTAAATGTAATTTTTTGCGATTTTGATTTGATTTGGTTCGATTTTACGATTTTCTATTGGGTCGGTTTGATTTTGAACACCCCTAATCAAACCCATAGGTAGCAAGGTTATTTCTTCTCAAAATATAGATGAAAATGCTGACAAACCTAAGGTAGGAACTATATAAAAGGTTCAGGAAGAAACCTCCTTAGGATCTGCAGATGTAGAAAAACTTTTCCATATAGATTATATGATTGGTGCTTTAAGGCCCTTTATCTCATGCCCAACTAAGGGTATCAAACAATATCTTAATTGGTTATCCAAAATTGAAAAGAAAAAAAATTTCAAACCTGGAAAGACATGGGCATCTTTGACTTCATTCAATTGTTGAAAGTTGGGTCAAGTTATTACCAACATATATTGATGGCCTCACTGTACTTTTGGAATGATACTTACAATACTTTCCACCTTCCCCGTGGAATGATTACTCCTGCATTCTTAGATATTGCTGCAATTACTGGACTTCGACCTACTGGGGAGACTTTCGACCTCTATAAGCAAACTGAGAACACCATTGGGTTCAAAGTTGGACATGCCAATTTCACTAACTACATCAATCGATATCATGTCGAAGGAGATGAAGTATCTGATGTGGAGCATATAGCTTTCCTCACTTTGTGGTTATCTCGCTACATATTCTGTTGTAAATCTCTGCAAGAATCCAAGAGATTTTTTACTTTGGCGAATCAACTCCATTTGGAACGAAACATTTGTCTTAGAGAACTAATCTTGGCTGGATTATATGAGTGCCTTGGAGAGGCCAGTGCAAACTTGAAGAAGTATGAAGTAGGCACCAATTTGTTATTAGTTGGTTTATATTGACTTCTCCAACTGTGGCTTAATGCTACATTCGAGTCTCCACTCCCTACTTCTGGAACAGTGAATTAAATAGACTCTGAGATCTAGAATAGATCCATTGAAAGGACTAGATTAGTCCGGTTAACTCCAAATGATGAAGGAAAAAGTCCAAATGAATGCTTTACAAACTATGTTATGATGTTTTCCAAACGTCATAACTTTACTCCTTCGATGGCTCCTTTTGCACGACGAACCCATGGTCCTTAATGGTTTACAATACCTCTTTCTTCCACTTCGTCGGTGCAAGAAACATAAACTCTGGCTATTTGGAAAGCTTTCTTACTTCCTAGACTAATTATCACAAGATTTATGTATGTAAAAATCCATATTGTCTTACTTGCTTACCAGCCTAACTTTGTCTCTTGATAATTTGGACTTTGCCAACTCATTGTTGATCCACTCTTTGAAAAGAAAAGTGTTGTATGCATTCGTGGAATGTTTTTATTTGCTTCTGAGCAAGACAAGCGCATAGCCTGCTATTTTACTTTTGTTGAATTCATACCCATCCATTTTAAACCATCTTTCTACTGCACCAAGGCCTTCAATATTTGGTGGAGGAAATATTACTCTTCTAATATGTTTGATGCAACACTATTTTCTCAACATTTGACTAAAGCTTTTACCTTTGTGCAAGATCAATCTAATAAAGGTAAGATGACTCATATCAAGGAGATCCAGGCGTTCCAAAAATACTTTGAAACTGTTTATAATTCAAATGATCTTAGTCGAACCATTCATGATGCAACAAAAACTTTGAAAAGATAAATTCACAAAGATCCTTCCTTGTTTGAACATCCCCTCATATGTCAAACCTGAGGATAAATATGACTTAACTTTCAAACTCGCACCACCAAAAATCCCAAACTCAGCTAGTGCTAATTTTAGCCTAACATTTTATCCTCCTTATCCAGACTTGTTCATATGTTGGAACCGAATTAGTATTTTAAAACAACAGTCTAAAAAGCATATTGAGCGAGTGATTTCGACTAAGCATATATTGGACAGTTTCAAAGGTTTTCTTCACTATGATTTAAAACATGTCACCATGTTTTCTCCAGAATGTAAAAGCGTGGAACCAAAGGATCTCTTGATCACTTCAATCATTTTTTTACATTTAGTTTCACAATTAATATTGACATGTACCATTTCGTAATGTTCTTTTAGCCATCAAAAAGAAACAATCGAAGAAAGAAAAACATCATTAATGACATACTCAACTGCGGTGACCAAACAAACCATTACCTCATTAAATGACGACATACCACAAACTGAGAAACCAAAGACAACCTCTAAGGCATGACTGAATATCTTTTGTCTCTTCATTTATTATATTATCTTGCTGACCTCTTTACTATTCCAGGCCAGTCGAAAGTCTCCCACTACTCCCAAAAAACAGAAGCAAGCTTCATTTTTTTCCTAAACATTTAAGTATGACTCATTTTGGTGTTTCTTGAATAGTTCGTTGCCCATTAAAACGTAGCTTATCGCACAATACTTAACTTTCCTATTTATATTTGCTACCGGATTTTTTAAGTAGTATATTATTGGACTCTTCCAGTCTATATTTGCCAAACTATTAATGGCCAATACTTCAAAACTCTCATCATTTGCATATCCTGACCTTGAATTTTCCAAATTTGGTGGTGACCATTTTTGGTAGCCAACACCTTGCCTCATATTTCGATCAAATCTTCCTACTTTTCTTTCGACACTTTATACCCCGAGGCTATTTGAGCCAATTCATTGGCTTCTTGGTTCTTCAGTCTAGGGACATTCTTGATGTTTAAACACTCGATATTTCAAAGCAGTCTATTTTCTATAACGGCGTACATTATCAAATTTTCCTTTATGCATTTGTACTCCTTGGTTATTTTCTTTATCACTAGTTTAGAGTCACCTCTTATTTAAACCTTAGTTGCCCCAAACTCTAGCAAAGCTTCAAGTCTTGTTGTCAAAGCCTCGTACTCAGATTCATTATTGGAACAAGGGGGCTTCGGTTCTATACTTGAACTTTATTGGAATTTCGTCAGGAGAAATAATCGAAACTCTAACTCCAGCCACATCTTTATGGGTAGAACCATCGAATAATAACTTCTAAGGTTCCAGTTCGACGTAATTCTAAGGAACTCCGACCACTGCATAATCAATAATAAAATATGATACTACTTGTCCTTTAATAGCTTTTAAGGGCATGAAAGTCAAGGAATACTCAGTCAAGGCAAGCACCAATTTCTAAATCCGATTGTGTAGAATTGGCTTTAAAAGCATTATTTTTAATAACATCAAAATGCAAATAAATGTACACATCAACTAGTTTTATATACAGGTTTTATATAGTATTTCAACTTTGTACAAGAAAAGTACAAACATAGACATAACTTTTCAAAAATAACATACCTAGTTTCTACATCATTTAACACTCGACTAAGGTAGTAGATGACTCTTTCGATGTCATTCTCATCCTCTTGTGCGAGACTACTTCCTATGATTGCATCTAATGCAAATATGTATAATCTCATACTTATATTCCTACAATGGGGTGAAAATATTGGAGGCCAAACAAGCTATTATTTAATCTTGTTGAATGCCTCTTGATGTTCTTGCCTCCATTCGAAGCCTCCTTGTTTCAAACGCAAAAGGGGAGAGAAGGCCATAGTGCGTCCACTTACATTTGAAATAAATATTCTCAAGAAATTTATTTTCCCAAGCAGAGATTGCAACTTTTTCTTCGTTGATGGCGCTTCTATAATGGCCTTCGTCTTGTTTTGATTAATCTTTGTTCCCTTTTTATTGACCAGAAAGCCCAAAAAGTCACATGCATGCACAAAAAAGGAACTTAAAGGGATTCATCTTTAAGCCATGTTTCCTTATTCTTTCGAATGATTGGCAAAGGTGATCCAAATGACTTTCACCCGACACAGATTTTATAACTATGTCATCAACGTAAACCTCCATGAAAGTCTCAATGAAATCATGAAATATAGAATTCATTGTTCTTTGATAAGTTGCCCAACATTTTTTTAATCCAAAAGGCATAACCTCCCATTCATAAGTACCTAATACCCCTGGGCACATCTTCTTCAACAATGAATATCTGATTGTACCTAGAGTATTCATCAAGCACACTAAGATACTCGAAGCATACGGCTGGATCAATCAACAATTCTACCACATGCATTGGGTATTCATCCTTCGGGGTTGTAGAGTTTAAATCTCAAAAATCAATGCAAACCCTTAAGGATCCATTATTTTTAATAACATATACTATAATTGCAATCCATATGACACACCCTTTGGTCCAAATGAATTTGCATCTGAGGAGCCTTTCAATTTTCTCCTTAATCTTTGTGAGAATCTCTGACACAAATCTCCTTGGAGTCTATTTGATGGGCTTCTTGCCATTTTTTTATAGACAACTTCAATTCAACGAGATCTCTGCTCAACCCTGGCATTTTGTCATAGTCCCATGCAAAGTAACCCTTGTATTTAATCAACAGTTGGATCACTCTGTCCTTTATTTCTAGGTTGAGTTTTGCACTGATGTACGTGAGTCTTTTAGTGGACCCATCACCCAAATCAATTTCTTCGAGAGGATATTGCGTCATTATCCTCACACTTGGCATTGTTGGCCTTTTCTCGAATCCTAAAGGCTCTTCCTTATATATTGCATCCAACCTCTAATCTTTTTCTTCAATGAATTTTATTTTGTCAGAAGGCTCTGACTTGAAATTGATCCCAGACCTTTTTATATGATTTTCTTTGTCTAAGTTTTTCCCCTTATCAAATGCTCCCTTTGGGTAGTCCAAGTCTTTACTTGGCCTATTTTTAGGAGAGGGATTCAATAACTTTGTAGGAGTGTGATGTTGGTAATTTTAGACAAATTTTAACCTCTTTTTTTTTTTTATATAAAAAAAAAGAAGAAGATGAAAGAGTTTTAAAACCGAGTGTAAGATAAAATGACAGTGCAATTGGCTGGTTAAAATTAAAACACAGCCCCTATTTGTTGCCATTTGAATGGAACTTGGCTATAAAATTCAAAACACATAAGTCATAATCAATCTATATCATCTTTTGAATATCCATTAAGTATTAGGTAGGCATTGATTTGTTTTCGAGTAGACAACACCCAAAACCAAATAGTAATTTTACTTGTTTCAATAGCCTTCTGATTTGCATTGCTAAGAAAAAGAGCAACAAAACCCCCTTCTAATGATTGAATCATCTAATGAAGAGGACATAACACGTAAAAAGAATATGAAAGCTAAAGTTTAGTAGCTCAACGTTTGACTATTTAATAGTAAAGCATTGCCATTGCTCTTTAAAAAAAAAAAAGTAAAGTTGTCTAAAGCACAAACACTACAACCTTCATTTAAAATACATGTGTCACGAATACATTATTGGTGTTTTTTTTGCTTTGAATCACCTTAGACACCTCTTAGACACTTATGTAAACTAAAGATGTCTTGAAGCAATAAAAAACATTACGTTGGCATTATACTATCATTTTTAGCTTTCTCATATGGTTGATGTATAAAAAAAGATGAATAACTATCATATCATATTTTATTTTAAAACACTTATGCAACAAAAACAAAATAATGTTCATATTTTATTTAATTAATATACGTCACTGTTCTACATTTTTTAAATAAACATGTTGGTGAATACGTGTCGTGTCTGATGCCCGTGTTAGAGTACGTGATTCGTCACAAAGCATACAATAACTTATTTTCAAATTCTTCTTCCTCATTCCTTTGCTACAGCCTCCTCTGAGAAATAATCTTCCCTGGAAAGTAGTTCACGAGTTAATATACTTAACAGCATGGAGAAACAAAACAGAGGCAAAAACAATGTTGGCCACAGCACCAAGATATATCAGAGGTGTTGAGTTCTAATTCAAAACTGTAGTTTGTTTAGTTAAAAATACTATTGGTAGTTATCCTAGCTGTGTTGGAAATTCTGCAGTAAATATCCTGATGTCATAACAGATGTTATGACATTCAGTATGACATTCAGTGTGACATTCTGATCTGCAGAATCTAATCTGTGACCAATATGTGTCACTTATAAATAGCCAAAGCAATGTAAATAAATAGTAGCGTTGTTGTTCATTGAAAACTAATATACAAGTTTCTCTTTAGTCTATTCTCTCTCAAAATCTTTACTATACTGCTGTGCATAATTGTGTTCTAACATTTGGCATCGAGAGCCTGGTTCCAATCTTAGGGAAACACGAGTGAATAGTGAGGGGGATAAAAGATAAAAATCAAAGGGAAACAGTGAGTGATAGCTTCTTGTTAGGAAAGATGAACAGCAACGGTCTTGGATCAAATATTCTGGTTCTTGATAACAAAAACTGGGATCGGTGGAGTGCACTAATGAGATCTTTATTCGGAGCACAAGAAGTGAGTGAAATTGTTGAAAATGGCTACGAGGATTTGGTGGTAAATCCAACTGATGCACAGAGAACTGCATTCAAAGACGCCAAGAAGAAAGACTGTAAAGCCTTGTTTTACATTCAGCAGAATGTTGATAATCAACACTTGAGAAGATTTCAAAGCAACAAGATCCAAAGAAGCGTGGAAATCTTAGAAAGCTATCACACGGTGGTGAAAAGGTGAAACAAGTGAAGCTACAATCCTACTGAAGTATGAAATGATGCGATGGAGGAAGATCAAAAGTAAGTGACTATTTCTCAAACTAATTGCCATTGTGAATCAAATGAAAACATGTGGGAAAACATTACGATCGATGGTAGTAGAAAAGGTCTGAGATCTTTGAATCAAGTTTGATTTCATAGTTGTAGCTATCCAAGAAGCAAAGGATGTGAAAACTATGAAGATCGAGGACTTGCAAAATTCACTAGAAGCACATGAACTCCGGTGTTTGATAGAAGTTCAAAGATCAACTCAACAAGCACTTCAAGTTCAAACTTACAAGAAAGAGGAAACGTAAGGATTTCAAAAGAAAGGGAAAAGGCAAGACAAGTTGGTCCAAAATGGAAAGAACAAGGTGGAAGACAAAGTCGAATCTTCAAAAGAGGAGGTAAGCGTTTAACAAGAAGAGGATTTTGATAAAAGCAAGGTGCGTGCTTCAACCGTGAGAAGCATGGACACTTTGCGATGAGTGTTGGTTCAAGAAAATCAAAAGGATGATGAAGCAAATCGCCCATGAAGATGATCCAAGCATAGTGTTGATGATGGCTACTACAAATGATGAAAAGACCAAAATGAAGAGTGGTTTCGGATTCGTGATGTTCAAACCACATGACATCACATAGAAACGGCTAATGTGTTTGATGCTAACAAGAAAACAAGCATCAAACTTGCTGATAATCGAAAGCTTGTAGCTGAAGGAAGTGGAAATATAATGATTAGAAGCAATGATGGCAAGAGAATCATTATTGAAGATGTGATGTATGTTCCTGAAATGAAGTGTAACCTCATGAGCATGGGTCAACTAGTGGAGAAGGGATTCTCAGTAACCATGGATGGTAACTCTCTGAAGCTGTTTGATTCAAGGAAGAACTTGGTACTCAAATCAAACATGTCAAAGAATAGAACATACAGGTGCAACATCTCAAGTGAAAAGATGATGTGTATGTCAGCTGCAGTAAGTGAAAATGCTCAAGAATTATGGCACAAAAGGTATGGTCATTTAAACTTTAGAAGTCTTAGTGAATTAAACTCTAAAGAACGGTATATGGCCCGCCTAAACCGAAAGTCAAGAACCATCTGCTGTGTGTGTAAAAAGTAAGCAAAGTAGATTCCCATTTGCCCCAAGCACCTAAGAGAGCTAATGTGACACTTCAAGTAGTCCACCGATATCGTGGTCCATTTGAAGTGCCTTCATTAGGGGAAGCAAATACTTCATCACTTTTGTTGATGAGTATACAAGGATGATATGGTCATACAATCAAGCTTAAGAGTGAGGCTTTAGAAGTATTCGAAAATTCAAAGTCTTAATAGAAAAGAAAGTGACAAATCTATTAAGATCTTGAGGATGATGGTGGAGGAGAATACACCTCAAAAGAGTTTGAAGCTTTCGTGCCAATCAAGGAATTATGCATGAAGTAACAACACCATATACACCTCAAAGATAATGGATTGGCGAAAGGAGGAATAGAACTTTCCGAACATGGCAAGGAGCATGATCAAATGTAAGAATCTACCACACAAGTTTTGGGGGAAGATTACTACTGCTACATTCTAAATAAGTGTCCTACAAAGAAGTCAAGTCAAAAGTACCAGAGGAAGCTTGGTGTGGAAGAAAACCCAGTGTGAAACACTTCAAGATTTTTGGCTCTTTGTGCTATAAGCACATACCAGATGCTAGAAGAAGCAAACTTGAAGATAAAAGTGAGATTATGATACTTATAGGATATCATCCCACAGGTGCCTATAAGCTCTATAATCCTTTAACTCAAAAGGTACATGTCAAGAGGGATGTGATAATGAATGAAGTGAAAATGGAAATGGGAAGAGGAACCAACATACAGTGAGGAAAACCAACAAAATTGCATCTATCCTGACTCAAGTGATGAGTCAGAGAATGAAGAAGTGAACAACAGTGATGCAGGTGATTTAGAAAATGAAGAAGTGGAACTAAATAATGCAGATGAACAAGTAGAAGCAGAAGAAGCCATGAGGCCTGCAAGAACTAGACAAGCTCCAAGGAGGCTAAATGACTGTGAAGTGATTTCAGATAATGCAGTAAACGATGAGGGTGATATTATCCATTTTGCGTTGTTGGCAGATTCTGAACCTATCAATTATAAAGAAGCATTAAAGATAGATGCTTGGAAGAAAGCCATGGTGGATGAGCTCAATTCAATTGAGAAGAATCATACTTGGGAGTTAGTTCACTTGCCAGATAAGAAAAGGAAGATAGATGTAAAGTGGGTGTTTGTCGAAATTAAAACCGATGGAAAAGTGTCAAAGCACAAGGCTAGATTGGTGGCTAGAGGCTTCTTGCAAAAACATGGTATAGATTACAATGAGGTTTTTGCCCTTGCAAGGCTTGAAGCTGTGAGATTAGTAGTAGCCATATCCCGTAAAGAAGATGGTTACTTCATCACCTAGATGTCAAGTCACTTTCTTAAATGGTCCACTGAAGAGGTTGTATTTGTGTCACACCTCCGGGTTTGAAATACAAGGCAAAGAGAACATGGTGTATAGGCTCCATAAAGCCTTGTATGGCTTGAAACAAGCCCCTCGAGCCGAACAAAAGAATTGACCAGCCCCGATTCAAATAGGCTTTAAAAATGCACAGTTGAGTTTGGTGTATATGTGCAAAATGCAAAAGAAGAGGATAGCATGATAATTTGCCTATATGGATGATCCGCTAATGGAAGCAAAATAGCGATATTGAGAAAGTGAAAGACAAGTTCAAGTCGAATTTGAAATGACCGACCTAGGTGAACTCTCATTCTTCCTAGGTATGGAATTTATGAAGACAAATGGAATCTTGATGCACCAAGTACATAGGTGAGTTACTTGAGAAATTTGAATGAGTAATCGCAACTCAATCTCAAATCCATCGAGACAAATTCAAAATTGGATGAGTGCAGAATGAAGAAAGAGTGGATCAAACAATGTTTAGACAAATAGTTGGTTCACTAAGATACTTGTGCAATAGCAGACATATATGCTATTCACCGTGATTAGCAAATTCATGCAGACCCAAGAAAGACTCACCGATAATGCTAAAAGGATACTCGGTACATAAAAGGCACAAAGGATTTTGGTTTGCTATTTCCAAATAGAAGCAAAGGTGGAAGGAATGAATTGATTGGGTATTCGGATAGTGATGGTGTGGAGATATCATAGATAGAAGCACTTCGGCTATGTCTTCAAGTTCAATGAGGCAAGCATATCATGGTGTACCAAGAAACAACAGTGATCACTTTCATCCCGTGAGGCGTAATATATTGCAGGACATTTGCAACTTGCCAAGCAATGTGGTGAACTCGAATGAAGGAGCTAAGGTGTGAAGTGATGAAACCTCTCATGCTCGAATTGACAACAAGTCACTATCACCTTACAAAGAATCCGATCTCACATGGCAGTAAACACATTGATACAAGATTCCATTTCATTAGAGAACAAGTAAGCAATGGAATGATAGAAGTGCAGTACTGTCCAACTGAAGTACAGCTAGCAGATGGCTTCACAAAGGCTCTAAAACTTGACAGATTTGAGTTTTTGAGAAACAAGCTTGGAGTTGTAAGTGCCAAACAGTTATGAATTAAGGGGAAGTGTTGAGTTCTAATTCAAAACTGTAGTTTGTTTAGTTAAAAATACTATTGGTAGTTATCCTAGCTGTGTTGGAAATTCTGCAGTAAATATCCTGATGTCATAACAGATGTTATGACATTCAGTATGACATTCAGTGTGACATTCTGATCTGCAGAATCTAATCTGTGACCAATATGTGTCACTTATAAATAGCCAAAGCAATGTAAATAAATAGTAGCGTTGTTGTTCATTGAAAACTAATATACAAGTTTCTCTTTAGTCTATTCTCTCTCAAAATCTTTACTATACTGCTGTGCATAATTGTGTTCTAACAAGAGGCTATCTATTTATCACACAAGGTTTATCTACAATAGAAAGTTTTTCCATTTACATTGTAAATGTACTTTGTCCTTCACATAAATACTAATAAACATCACTCACCGCAATTTGCGCGAGAGTTGGTATATTCCAGTTCCTGCCATTGCAAGGTTTACACTAACAAGGTTCCAATTTTTCTGCAACATCAAAAGTTGGCATTAACATATCAGGATTATGGAAAATTGTACCACAAACAGAAACTAAAAGAAAATAGCACTCTTAATAACATTCAGAAACTAATTATGTAGTGTGTGTTTGGAAACTCAGTCAGTGACCGCTACCTCGCGATTAATACTATATACACCGTGTTTTCTTGAAGCAATACATGAAAATGTAACTTACTGGAGTGATTACAGTGCTGTAACGCGACCAGATTAGTCCAGTAGCCATAACAGCTGTGTTAAAAATAAAAGGAATCAGCATTTCCACAAAATTCATTCACTTGCTTATGACTCTGCTTCTTTCAGAAAATTCAGAAATACACATTTTCACAAGGGTGAATGATGAGCAAAAGGGCACATTAGAAGTTCGCACATACCTATTTGTTGAGGATAAGAGATCATGTCAGGTGGTTTTGAAAAATCAGCAATATTGGCAATGCTGATGCCCCACTTAAATGTAGGAGCCCAGAAGTGAACTGAACAAACAAAATTAGTCACAACTTATGCATCGATACAGGTCCAAAATAACAACGTTAACACTTAACAACAACATTGGTGAATGAAAACAAATAAGAGACAACAATTTGAATCATGTGAAAATGTAACCTATTTGATATTTGTTCTTAAAAGCATCGATCCAGGTTGAAAAATCCATTTATATAACTGATAAGTCT
This sequence comes from Vicia sativa, assembly GCA_021764765.1. NCBI lineage: Eukaryota > Viridiplantae > Streptophyta > Magnoliopsida > Fabales > Fabaceae > Vicia > Vicia sativa. The sequence goes on along the minus strand of CM038792.1, from coordinate 30,622,071 downwards.
GTGTCAGTGTCCGAAATTGACACAACATTTTTTTTTAAATTCATTGAATAATTAATATATTTATGATGTTCGCAGCTCATAGATCAAAATCTGATTAAGCATTGACATTCTAATAAGACACTAATCAGGGATCCAGATCCAATAATTGCACCATCAAATTGAAATCAACGAAATCATAAACAAAAACAAGACAGGATAAGAAGGAAGAAAAAAAAAGGAAAAATGTAAGTAATTCACCGGTTTTGGGTCCAATTGGGTGATTCCAAAAGGCTCGAAACTTTGAAGCCATGAATGAATTCTTGTTCTTTTCTCCGATTGAAAGCGAATTGAATAACTACGTTATCTCTATTTTTTTTATTTATTTCTTTTATACTACAGTTTTTAAGTTCAATTATTTAACAACGGATAAGAACGGATGAAATACACTCTTCCATGTTAGCCACTTAATTTGCGACACGTGGATTCAGTTGGTGAATCTTATTTTATGAGTCTTCATGTTGAAGCGAAGCATGTTGGTTTGGAACACATTGTGTAATTTCTTGGCCAGAAGAATTTTTTTTAATAAGTTCGTAAAATAGTTTTAAAAATAATTTAACTTTATTTTGTGTTGTTTTGTATAAGTATGATTTCTGGTTGGATAAATTGAGTGTTGGGATGTGAACCTAATTGTCTACTCCTTCATTCTTTGTATCTTATATATAATTTATTTTAGGATAAATACTTTATTTTGTTTTTTTTTGAAAAATATTAACGGTACATATTAAAAAACTATTTTTAATAATATTATTTAGAAAAACATGTATTTAATTTTTTTAAATTTTAAATATAATTTTATTACACTTAACTTTTTTTAATTATAGTAAATTGCACGTGTTAGTATGACCTTTGTTTTTAATGCTATAAATATTTAAATAATAACAATCGAACATGATTAAATAAATAAATAGAGCATCCTAAATATTTGAATATTCAACACAAATTCACAATAACCAGTCTTAATATAAAACACTTGCTATTCATAAGCGGATCGGAGTCAAAGGGAATTTGAGACTTGTAAATATAGTGTAAAGCTTTGACGAAGTCACAAGCAAAGTCATTAACATAATTTTCAAGAACTTCACTATCCTATAAAAAAATTTAAACTTGCTTACTTGGTCATCTTTTAATTAAAAGTTTGAAACTTTGGTCTTATAAGAAAGGAATGACCAAGAGACTCTTTTTGGTCTATGGTTTCTTTCTTGCTCTTTTGCCTTGTTTCCATTATAAAATAATATACTAGAATGATTATATCGACTTAAAATTTGAGTCTGATTTTGGTTTTACTTTTTTTATAGGATTCAAACAAAATTTAACAAAAACTTAGGGATAATCATAAACTTTGTAAAAGCTGAAGATCGAAATATGCTACAATGTTTAAAGTTTTTCTTTGAATTATACATACATCAATATATTCAATACCTCGATCTCTACTTCGTCATGTTTTACTAGCATTGTTTATTCATCCATTATTTGGATAAAATAATTTCAATAATTTTTCAATGTACAAGAGGCCGCTGACAGTAACTAATTAATTATATTGTTTGAGTCTTGAAGATGACACTTTTGATATTTGGACTTGAATGTTTGAAAAATCTTTTTGCATTTGATCAGTATTTTGATAAAGCATGTGTCATTGAATATTCTCAGTCATATTATTAAAAAATTAATTCGATTTTATATATATATATATATATATATATATATATATATATATATATATATATATATATATATATATATATATATATATATATATATATATATATATTATTATAAAATTTATTATCCAAGGTATAGTAATTGATTAAGGATTTTCAATGAAGAAGTATACCCCGGCCACTTAGACCAGATTTATCCGGGTCGTGGAGGCGGAGATGCCGATGACTATGTCGTTGGAAGATGAAGGGGTTTCCACTTTCCACCGGGCATGCACCTGTTAGCTGAAGATTTTGATATCTTGTGGTTCGAAGAAGGATCATGGAGCTCGAGATGAGATGATGTTAAAGTATTCAGGGGAACATATTGAATGTCATAGTTTGGAAAGAAAAGAATTAGCCCTTCGAATGGATGTATTGAATTCCGGAGTGTCGAACGGAAATAATGGTGATATGTGTAAAACAAGCTTCGATCGGGCAATAGAATTGTATCAGAGGAAATGGGTTCGAAATCGAAGTGAGTGATACATTTGAAATTCAAAACGCGAGCGGGATAAAAGGGAGTTGAAAAAGAAACGGTTCGAAAACGTGGAAGCAAGAGAAGCATGGTGTGCTGCATGTTCTAAACGTGGCAAGATCTTATGGGTCAGACCGTTATGGTCGAATTAGTATAAATAGGAGTCTTAATGTTAGGATTTCGTGTGTCATATCTATTGTACTAAAATTCACCACATTCAAAATACCACATGGCTAGGGAAACGAATGCACGAATGATGTACGTATGATTGCACCAAAGCTTTATTATTCAACAATGTATCTTTATCCTTCCGCTTAACTTTATCTTGCATCAATGTCTTTTAAGTTTCTTTACTTTCAAAGTCATTTCATTTAAATGTTTTTCTACCATCAAGTTCTTTACTTTTCCAAAACTTTTACATTAATTATTTTAAAGCTTTTATACATCCGTTTACATTCCCGCTTTTACGTTTCAGATTACTTTGAAAATCTTTTACACTTTAAGAGTTTATTTGAATATTGCTGCATTTATATACTTTCTTGCCTTTTCGAATTTGAATGTTCTTGTTTGTTCGAACCAAATATACATTATTTACTTGATCATATCACTAAGTAATCGAAACGTACTTGAACCTATACAAAACATCCAAAAACAAGTCTCAAATATGGATCTTTATCTTAAGTTCATACCAACGGCCGATACCCATAGGATCAATCTAGTCGATCCTGCAAGTTACCAGAGGGATTGAATAACATAACAGTTATAACGCTTATTCGATAGTTTGGAAGACTAGCGGTTGTTTCACCAGAAATCACTGTGAACAAAATGGCACACCCGGTGGGACGGAGTTTGGCCGTTATAAATTAAGAAAATTATAACCATAATTATTATAAAAAATTCTTTCTGAGTAAACAAATTTCATTGGTATATGAACCTTAGGAGTGGTAGAATAACTAATAGTAACCAACCTTTACCCAGAAGAAATCGAAATAATAGAATGTCTAATAATCAACAAGGAGAACAAAATGCCCCACATGGAACAGGCACTAATGCGTCTGTTTCGATTGCAACGTCCAGTGCGATCCCTTCGAATGCACAGTCAGTTGCATCTTCGACTAGTAATATAGCCACGAATGGAACAAGTGGCATGTCAACAAACAATTCGATCTTGGACAATACAGGAACCACTGGTTACCCTGGGGGATCCGTCTCACAACCAGGGACAACAAGCCCATTTTGCCACCCCACTACAAACTAGACCACCTAGTTTCGAGGGTAATAGACCCAGAAACCCTTCTTATGGGATGCCAACATCTTTTATGGCAGGCTTGCAAACTTCGACGTCAAATGCATCACCCCAATTAGGATCTGGATCTGGGGTTAATCAATTTCCTACGAATAACCAAGGTCCGGGGTTATAGCACCCTAACCACAGAAAACCAAATGGCTTTTAGGCAATTGATGGATGACAGTAACCATAACATGATAGGAGTATTAGCACAAACTATGCAAGAAATCTTCGCCCCAATAGAGAAAATGCAGATAATATGAGTCGAATAGCAGATTTCTTTGCTCCGCCAGAGAGGCGTAGACAGAACCAGGCTGTGGTTCGAGCGAACGCACCTATCATCGAACAAGCCATTGACCCACCATATAGGCCGTTAGAAGAATTTGACACGAGGGCAAGGGCACAAAGAGGAAATGCCCGGTGATCCGAGAAGAACCACTTAGGGAGTTGTAGAACCGGGCGAGGATCGAAGATATGATGCTCTGATTCGAGAGGAACCACGAGGGAGTTGGGGAACCAGGGCCGTGCTCGAAGGCAAGAGGCCCTTCGAGAAGAACAACCTAGAGGAGTAGTTATGGTAGGTAGAAACCAAGATCTGATGCGGTGGTCCATAGAATTGAAATGATAATATCTTGGCGTAAAATAACCTAACCACCATGATAGAGAATAATGGCCCAAAACGGTATTATGGATTAGAGGCCAAATTATGCTTCTCCTATAGCAGATTATGTGATGCATACCGACTTACCAAGGGGACACAAGATCCCTAAGTTTACAAAGTTCATTGGAGATACTAACGAATCAACAATTGAACACATAGCCGTATCTCACCAAGCGGAGACATAACCAATAATGAGAACCTTAGGATTAAGTATTTCCAGTTCCCTCACAAAAATGCTTTCACGGTTCACCACATTACCACCGGATCCATAGATACTTGGGCCCTTTTAGAAAGATTGTTCCATGAACAATTCTACATGGGACAATCCAAGATAAGTCCAAGGAACTAGCTAGTGTTAAGAGGAAGTTTCGAACCCATAGACGAATACTTGAATAGGTTCGCACTATTGAAATCGGATGTTTCACAAGAGTCCCGAACATGAATTAGTCGAAATGGCGGTGGCCGTGACTATTCGATTCGAAAGAAATTAGATACGCAATACTTGAGAGATATGGCTCGGTTGGCGGATAGGGTTCGACAAGTCGAAGACTAAAGGCCGAGGGGGCTTTCAAAAGTAATAAGAAAGAAAGAATTTCCTATGTCGAAACCGAGGAAGTCAAGGCATCCCGATTTCGAGGAGGTCAAGTGGACCTAGCGAGTTAAAACAGCCCCACCCTACTCTTGTAAACTATTGGTTCCCACAAAAGGGAAAGAAATTGTTGAAAATGAAAAAAACGACAAATTCCCAAAGAAGGTGTACACCTTTGATGTGACAAAGTGTGATGAGATTTTTGACCTGCTTGTCAAAGATGGTCAACTGATTGTGCCATCGAATGTTAAAATACCTCCTTTAGATCAAAGAAAGAAAAGAGGATTTTGTAAATATCATAGTTTCTTAGGCCACAAAACCTCACAGTGTTTTCTTTTCAGGGACTTAATTCAGAATGCAATCAAAGAAGGCAGACTAAAGTTTGCTGATAAGCCAAAGATGAAGGTAGACGAGGATCCTCTGGATATTGCAGACACCAACTACTCCGAGCCTGCAGGCATGGGAGAAATAAATATGGTGGAAATAGACCAAGGGGTCAATACATTGAAAGATGAAAACACTGAGAATGAGGGAACCGATCGGAGTCAATAATGGAGTCATCAAGACATCCACCAACAACGGAGGCTTCGACTAAGCCATCATTGGTTTCAAGGACATCCAGCACGAGGGCCGGAGAGTCGCGAAATTGGTACAAAGCATCAAGGTCCGAGGCGCCAATTAGAAAAGGTCCAAATTACAAAGCAACTTTCCCAGAAAGAGATCGGATACTTTGGGAGAACCCAGGAAGATTCGACTATCGGTAAAATATTGCGCGAGAGTGCAAAAATCCCAATCGAAGCCATCAAACCATCAGGTTGGGGAGATGAGGATACAAAAGATGGAGAGGTAGAAGGACACAAGCCCAAGAAGGAAGTTTGGGACACTCTGGGGGAGCCTAGTGGCAAATTCGACTACACGGTGAAATACTCGCCAGAGTTCGAAAATACAACTCAAAGACATCGAACCGTCAGTTGGGGAGATGATGAAAAAGATGGAGAGGTGGATGTTAATATGGTGGACATGGAGAAACCTTGTTCTGATATGCAAGAAATGGAGAAATATCTTGAGAAGGAAAAATACAAAATGGAGGAAGGATATCCGCAGATACAGTTTAAAAATTACCTCATGGTGTGCCACAAAGGAAAAGATGATGCTTTGCCCAGATGCAGCATCATCGCAGAGGATTGCAGAGTTCGAAAGGAGCCAAAGGGCTCGAATCAAGCGCCAGCGCCAAGACAATCAATTGTTTAGATGCTATCCTCGACCGGAGAGTGTGTTGAATTCTTAGTACGCGCCATAAAGGCACGAAGTGTTTGATTTGCCCAAGGTGTTCAAGAAGATATGACCAAAACATGGCGGGCATTCAAACCATTCCTTCGCGCCATCCGGAATCACAAGGAGATGGGTCAAGAGTCGGCACCTCCACGGCAATCATAATCAAAGAAAGCGATAGTCCTTACCCCAAAGGTGCTCAAGAGTAACATTGTAATCCTATGAAGTACCAACGATAGATGGTCGCACGTCAAAACCAATAAGGGAAAGATAACTGAGAAGCAATGAGCGAAATCGCGTCACGCCATGGTGTCTGAGACAGTTCAACAACAAAAGAAAAGAAGAGTTGAGGCTGGAAAACTATAAAGGGAAGAATCCCATGTCAAGATCCCAATGGCGAAGGCAACAACGTGTTCGAAAGGCTGAGAAGGAAATGCTGGCAGTTGAAGAGGTAGTTTCGACCAGCAAGAAAGAGATGTCCAGCACTAACAAACCAACGACAAGCAAGCCCGAAAACAAACCTCTAGTTAGTAGGAGACTCTTTGCTGACACGAAACCAGATGGATCAAAAGAATATACTCCAGGGCCAGAGGAAGATGAGGATATGCTGACAGATAACTTCGAATCAGAAGGAGAATCCTCACTCAACCTAAACTGCAACGTAGTGTCTGTACTACCTTCGAATTCGCAAGAAACGAAATCAAGAAACAGGAAGAGGATGATACCATTGATATGATGAAACATAGGCCAGTTTGCTATTATGTCATGGATAATGGCGCCGTCGAAGAGCAGAATGCATTCTTCGAACACCCAGAGCCAGCAATGAAGAATCATCTGAAGCCATTGTTCATTCGAGCAAAGGTTAATGCCCATGGTGTGAATAAGGTCCTGGTAGATGGCGCGGTTAATCTAATGCCTCATTTTATGTTAAAAAAGCTGGGAATACAAGAAAGTGATGTCAAACCGCATAACATGGTTCTATCAAATTATGAAGGGAAAGTTGGTCAAACATTGGGAGTGGTGCAAGTGGAGTTAACCGTTGGTTCGAGCTGCAGGCCCACCATGTTCATGGTAATCGAAGCCAAGGCCAACTACAATTGTTAGGAAGAGAATTGATTCATGGCGTGAGGCGGTTCCTTCGCCAATGCACCAAAGGTTAGTGCTATGGAGAGAAGATGGGATAGTGGAGAACATTGAGGCGGATCGAGTTACTTCATGACTACAACAACCTAGTCAACAAAAGAAACTATGACAAGTATCTAGCACGAATAGCCCTTGTGCTCCAAATGAGGAGATGAGAAGTCGAGATGCACAATATTATATGACCCTTCGCCATGATGGCATGTATTGGGATAGAAAAATAATTAAAGGAGAAGAACTCAAGGTACTTGAGAAGACGGCCGAAGGTGGGAGTTCGACAACAGTGCTCATGATTGAGTCCTCCTTCTTGAAGGATTTCGCCTACATGGTGAGAACAAATGGATAGCAACTTGAGGTGATATAGTTGAAGAAAATAACATGAAAGGGGCTGGTTCGAAAGACTCACCGCGAAGAAAATGAAATAGAACAAAGGCTAGATGCCATATATGATCTAATCCACGGCTTGAGAAGGATCCTACAAACATAGGTGCTAAGATGTTGCACAGGACCAACTCAAGAGGTAAATTTGGGGATGACAACACAAAAGAATAACTTATATAAGTGCGATCGGGTCCAAGTCTCAAGCAAGAGGTGATCGAAATCCTCAAGCAAAATAAAGATTGCTTCGTGGGACTACGACGAAATGCCCGGTTTGAAAAGAGAGTTAGTAGAGCACGACTTCCAATTAAGGATGGCAAGAAGCCCATCAAGCAAACTCCTAGGAGGTTCGCAGAGATGCTCACGAAGATTAAAGCGAGGTCGAAAGGTTGTGCGTTGCAAGTTCATCAGAACCACAAGGTATGTCGAATGGTTAGCTAATATAGTGCCTGTTATTAAGAAAAATGGTTCCCTGAGAATATGCATAGACTTTAGGGATTTAAATACGGCAACCCCCAAAGACCAATACTCTATGCAGAAATGTTAATAGACTACTGTGGTTCGAATACTTAAGCATGCTAGATGGTTATTCTGGTTATAACCAGATTTTTATTGCTGAAGAGGATGTTGCCAAGAGAGCATTTCGTTGTCCAGGAGCCTTAGGCACCTATGAGTGGTTAGTGATGCCTTTTGGCTTGAAAAATGCTGGGGCCACTTACCAACGAGCAATGGATTCCATTTTTCATGATTTTATTGAGACTTTTATGCGGTGTATATTGATGACATAGTCATCAAGTCTCTCTTCGAAACTCATCTATCTCGAGCCAATCATTCGAAAGAATGAGAAAACATGGCTTGAAAATGAATCCCCTTAAATGTGCATTTTTTGTGCAGGCAGGAGACTTCCTGGGCTTTGTGGTTCATAAAAAGGGAATCGAAATCAACCAAAATAAGACAAAAGCCATCATGGAGACTAAAGCACCCACATCAAAAGAGAGTTGCTCACTGGGAAGATAAATTTTCTTAGAAGATTCATCTCGAATCTAAGTGGAAAGACTCAAGCATTCTCTCCACTACTTCGCTTAAAACAAGGCCAAGCCTTCGAGTGGAGTCAAGTACATCAGGAGGCCTTCGATGAAATTAAAAGATACCTCTCTCAACCTCCTATCTTGTCTCCACCTTCATGGGGAAAGCCCATGAGACTATATATCTCTCAATTTACTATAGGTAGTATGTTAGCACAAGAAGATAGTAATGGCATCGAAAGAGCTATATACTATTTAAGTAGGGTGCTAAATGATGCAGAAACTAGATATAGTAACATAGAAAAATTATGCCTATGTTTATACTTCTCTTGTATGAAACTTAAATATTATATAAAGCCTGTTGATGTTTATGTCTCATCTCATTTCGATGTTATCAAACACATGCTGTCAAAACCAATTATGCATAGTAGAGTGGGTAAATGGGCTTTAGCCCTAACAAAATATTCTTTAACCTTCATGCCTTTGAGGTGTGAAAGGCCAAGTAATTCCGACTTCATTGTGGATCACTCCGGTCGAAAAGACCATTATGGATTATGTTGGGACGCAACCTTGGAAATTATACTTTGATGGTTCGACTCACAAAGAGGGTAGTGGTGTTGGGGTTCTTATAATTTCTCTGAAGGAATTCCAACAAAATTCAAGTATAAATTGGATGGCCTCGTTGCTCAAACAATGAAGTGAATCGAGCGCTTATTGTTGGACTTGAAGCTTTGTTGGAATTGGGGCAACAAGTCGAAATTAAAGGTGACTCGAGTTAGTGGTCAAACAAATAACAAAGGAATATAAATGCATAAAGGAAAATTTGATGACATACTTATCATAGCTAACAGATTGATCAAAAATTCAATACATGAATATCCAACATATACCAAGAATAGAGAATCAAGAAGCAAATGACCTAGCAGTTGGCTTCAGTTATAAAGTCTCTACAAAAACTTTAAAGAGTTGATCGAAATAAGAGGTAGGGTTATGGCTACCGACTAACACCATCGATTTAGAAAATATTAAGTTAGGTTGTAGTGGTAAAGATAGATTCAAGTGTTAGCCATAAACACCGTATCGATGCGATTAGCGCCCAATTGTAAGCTATCTAAAGGATCCAACCTTAAACGTAGATAGAAAACGAAATATAGAGCATTATCATATGTCCTTATGGAAATGAATTGTTCAAGAAGACCCAAGAAGGTGTATTGCTCAAATGCCTAGGAGAAAGTGAGGCGATCTAGCATTATCGAAGTTCATAATGGGGCATGTGGGGCACATCAAGCGTGCCACAAGATGAAGTGGTTGCTATTTCGATATGGTATGTCGCCTAGCATGCTCAAAGATTGTATAGACTTCGCTAAAGGATGTGAAGAATGTCGAAACATGCGATTCAACATGCTCCTGCGAGTGAGCTGCATTCGATCATTAAACCATGGCCCTTTAGAGGATGGGCGTTAGATTTAATAGGAGAAATCAATCATGCCTCGCCTAAAGGTCAAGTACATCTTGGTAGGAATAGATTATTTTACTAAGTGGATCAAGCGATACCACTAGTAGCTAGATCAAGAAGCTATTATTGAATTCATACGAAACAAATAATCTATAGGTTCGGATTGCGAAAGCATAACTACGCACCAGGGTCCATTTCTCGGTAGAAAGATGCAAGAGTTCGCTCAGAGATGGGATTTAGACTATCGACATCAACACCATATTATGCTCAAGCAAATGGTCGTCGAAGCGACCAACAAAGTAATAATTGGTTTGATCAAAACACATTGGTAAAAAGCCAAAGAATTGGCATAAAACTTTAGACCAAGTACTATGGGCTGTAGAACATCTCTAAAGAAGCTACCAATACTACACCTTTCCAACTAACATTTGGCCATGATGCGTCTTGCTCAGAAATTCATCTATCGCTCAATCCAAAGACAACATGAACTCCCTCGTCATTATATTGGGAAATGATGGTGAATGAGTTAGTTGAGTTAGGCAGTCGACTACATGCATTGGAAATCCTAATGAGGCAAAAGGAAAGAGTGGCTGGGCATATAACAAAAGAGTAAAAGGTAAGACATTCAACGTTAATGACTTAGTATGGAAAGTCATATTGCCCATGGACAAAAAGAATAAAGCATTGGGTAAATGGTCACCTCATTGGGAAGGCCCTTTTCGAATAGCAAAACGTTTTCGAGCAATGCGTATGAAATAGAAGAAGCGATGATAAACGAATCCTAAAGGTAAATGGGAAATATTTAAAGAAGTATAAACCATGCCGCAGGAGATTCAATACTAACGATGTAGTCATAATATTATAATGAAGTGCCAAATGGTAACATAATTGCCAAAATGGCATTGTTCAAGTTACGAATAAACATGTCAATCAAAATATAAGAGTTACAAAATAAACAAGATTCGAAATGGGATTGTTCCTCACCGGTCGAAGATATTCTTGAAAGACTCAAGTCTTTGTTGGGTAGCGCTGGCACCTTCGAGGATGGCAACTTCACCTTTGAGTTGCTCACCGCTCTGCTTCAAGAAGGCCCTTGTTAAGAAGTTCTTCGAATCGATTCTCAAAGGTGTTGGACTCGTAGGCAATTTGTTGTCTGGGCCTCTTTGATCTTAGCTCAAGTTCTTGAATCTGTTTCTCCCGAGGAGGATGGATTGAGATCAAGCTCATAGTCACTCTAGCTTGCTTAATATGCGTGGCTTGCTCTTGACTTCTTTCGAAAGCTTCAAGCATGTTCATAAGCAAGATCCATTGAAGCTCTTTCTCTTGGACTTTATTTGCAGCAGATTCATCCCGAGGAGGCATCCACATTATCCAACAAAGACGAAGTTCGAACAGATGGTACTAACTTCCAGAGAGCAGGTAGTGAGGTCAACTTGGTTCAGTAATCCCTTCATGATGAAACAGGCGGTACTATCTTGTTTAAGCACTTCGAATAGATCCATATCAAGGATTGTTTTTCTAATTCTATGAAGAAGTACAACCCTATCATCGAGGGCATTGCATTAGAGGTCTAACCAAGACCGTTGTAGAAAGTGGAATATCCCTTTGAGCCAACTTAGCCTTCATGTACCCAATAGGGTCATTTCTTTTCAAATTGGCTAATTCTTCTTCAGCTGTTTGGGGCGGAGAAGACCCAGGAAGTTCCATACGTAATGGAGTAACATCCATTTCGAAGTCCATTTGCTCATTAGTACGAAGACCATCACCGCCATTATTGACGCTCCCATCATCTTGTTCATCATCGACAAGTCCACCACCTCAATGTCATCATTCGATCACCATCAAGATCGACCCATCCTTTCGCTCGAACCTTCTTGGCGTCTTCTCCTTCTTCATCCTCGGACCTTCCCTCGCTAGAATCTTCACTCTCTTGAGGCGGTGGTTCTTTCCTCTTTTTGAGGTATTTGTTCACACTCTTGAGGGATTCTGAGGGATTTTGGGTGAAGAGCCTCTGGAGGCACTTCAGGCGTCTTGTGCATTGTTGCATGGGTCTCCTTGAGAGGAAGTGCCTTGATCATCGTGTCGATCGAAGCTCCATTGGGAGTGCCATGTTAGAAGAGCCTCTTTGCCGGATTATTCGAATCCCCATGAGGAGAAGAGTGAATCGGAGCGGATGCTTCGGAGGAGGAGTCGAAGTGGTTGGGATCGGGTGAATCATCCTACATAGATAAAGAAAGATTAGAAAGCGATAACTAAGGTACGAATAATCATTTTAAGAATTCAAGTAAACTCACCGTGGGTTATCCGTAGATATGTTATCGTTTATATGTTCCAACATTACGTTGGAGGTCGAAGGTGGAATTTTGGATTGGTGTGAGAGCAACATCTCTTGAGTCAAGTCCGAGACGCCGGATCCTTTGGCACGTTTTCTTCTTTCTTCTTCAAAGCCGTTGGAGAACTTTCTCCACTTTAAGAGTCCTCCCAATGGTGCTAGTTTTTCTCTTTTTTGGAGTGGTTGGAGGAAGTTTACTCGTCTGAAATGGTACAAAACGCAATTTAGACTTAAGTTACAAAAAAAAATCGACCTATTTCAAATACCGTGGTAAGTCGCTTACCTTCTAATCGGAGCGTTGTTGTGGGTGGTGTGATTTGAGTAGTTGTTGGAGTGGGTGCGGTGTTCGTTGTTGTAGTTGCAGGATTGATTGTTGGAGTCACTTCAGGTACACCATCATTTGTCTCGTGGGATTGTTGAGAACTGTTTCCCGCCTTGGTCTTCGATGCGGTAGTCTTGATCCTAAGGGCTGGAAATCGAAGCAATTAAAACGAAAGTTAAAACAAACAAAGTAACAAATATTTGGGATTTCCCAATCATTTGCACTTGCGCCCTCATTCGAAAGAATCGACATGGCGGAAAGGTCATAGCGAAGATGTCCTGGGAAATTATGAATCGATGTCGAGCCCATGTCACATCTCGGATGGCTTTGGTTTCTTGTGGGATTTATATTTGAGCATTTCACGCAAATTAACCACCAAGGATATGGAGGAAACCAAGCCAGAGCCAATTCTGAAGTAGGTAGTTTTGGAAATCTAGGTGGATGCATTTCGAGTGCCAACCTATACCTATCTTCAGGTGACAACCCTGAAGGAAGTTGGAACTTAGAAATTTTTTCTTTAAATTTTTCCCTCAAGGTTTGAGCCGCTCGATATCTGATGGTTTTTGCAGCGTGGGATCATAAGTAGTTTCAAGTAAGTGAAAAGCTTTAATCTCTTGGCGTGGGTCAACATACCTTTCTTTTATGTACGCACATCGAACGCTCGGTTTAGCTTGAATGGTAGGAGTGTCAAACATATAAGATTGATAGAATTTAATCCACCAATCTAGAAAACTCTTTGAAGATAAGGGAGCTGGTTCGAAAGGGATTAAGTTGAATTGGGCGAACTCTTGATATTGTTCTTGTTGAAGCTTGGCATCTCTGGCTTTAAAAGTTCGACCAGAGGTAATGGCGCTTTGAGTTTGGAACAAGGGTTCAGGTATTAATTGACACAGACCAAATTGTCTCGAAACGAAGTTAGGTTGATAGGCAAATAAGAGGATCTGGTTCTTGGTCGGAGTAATTCTTGAGGAGATTAGTCTTGGTAATAGAAAGGCCTTCCAGATATCTTGGATTTCCTTGCATTTAGCAGCATCCGAAAGAGACATAGTGAACCATGATGGTCCATGAGTTCTCGAAGCAAAAGGCGCCATAGTTTTGTTAAATTCATGTTGTTTGGAGAGAAGCATAATGTACTTTGAAAATGAAACCTGGAAATCGGCCTTGTCATCACTAGGAGTCAGTCTCCTCACCTCGTGCCCTAACGCTTCGATCAACTATCTCGGATCTTGCTCATTAATAGTATCTGCGGTGGAGAGCGAAGACTCGAACATAGCATTTAGCCATAACGAGCAACGGAAGGGACTAACAAGATGTTCTTGGAAGTATGAGATTTCAAGCTCGAACGGTGATCTCGTGCTCTCGTAAAGGTCAACTAGCAGGAGTTCACTTAAGTTAATCCTCTGTTCTCATGCAAATCTCTTGCTAGAGGAATGAACCTAGCTACACAAGTGACTGCTAAAACGATCTTGATAGCCAAAGAGTAAGGAAGGCAATATGTTCAACATCGGAGACACTATCACCTACGTATGGTAATGACTAATGAATTTGGAGAAGGCTAGTTTGATATCGAAATCAATAATACTTGAATGTTCCTCAAGATCGAACATATGTTTCCCCTCGGTGTTAGTCCAGTGATGGCAGTTATGTCGAAGAATGTGGGTGTGATCATCCCTCCGGGGAGGTGGAAGGTATTATAGGTGTTATCCCAGAAATACATGGATGCGAATAACAGAGGATGACTGTATGTGAAGCCTGGTTTGGATAATTTCAGGAGATTATAGATACCTAATTCCTCCCACTGATGTGACTTCTTAACTTCCACTTTGGCGAACCAGTTCTGATATGCTACATCAGCAGTTGGACAGGATCGAAATGGTTTAAAGTTGTTTTTAACATAGTCCAGAATGAAAGGATCTTTTGGGATAGTCATAGGAGTTTCTACTTCCTTTGGAGCAACAAGATCATTGACATTATCAGTTCCTACCCTAGGGGTTTCCATTGTATTGAATAAAGGTTTGAAATCATAACAAACAGGAAATATGGTTCGTGTATCCTTAAGAATCTCAAAAACCGTAAGAGGACCCATTAGGGCAAATCTCTTTCGTAAGCGTTAGTAGGGATTAATACCTGAGAGGAGTATAAGAGCTCTTGCTCTTTGGAGATTCCCTGGGGTATAAGTACAGATTGACCTTGGTGAGTGCCAACCTTGCTTTCTAAAATTGTTCCGGTGTTCTTATTCTTCTTCTTAGAAATCTTTTTTACCTGGGATGTTGATGAAGACATTGTTGGGGTTTTGATTAAAGAGATTAGGGTTCTTTACGAGAAAGAGAGGAAAAGAAGATCCGAGTGTGGAAAAGTGAAAAGACTAAAGTTTGTTTGGTTTTATAGTGAGGAAGTGGAAACACTCATCAACTAATGCCAAGTTACGTGGGAGACGTGGGTTGGATACACAGTGAGGTGGCGTGAAGTCACTATTGGTAATAAGCATGATTAAAGGTGATCATTGCTCTTAATAAATGCACCATACCGTGGTTACTGTGTGAAAGCGGTTCGGAAACCCATGGGTCATCGTGATTGACATGATGGAAATCTTGTACAGGGTCATAATTGCTCAGGGTCACATCAAAATCTTGTGGATATATTTAAAATAAGTATTTCTTAAAAAGGGATTCGAAATACATATTTTAAAGGGGCATTTTGTTAGCTGAAGATTTTGATATCTTGTGGTTCGAAGAAGGATCATGGAGCTCGAGATGAGATGATGTTAAAGTATTCAGGGGAACATATTGAATGTCATAGTTTGGAAAGAAAAGAATTAGCCCTTCGAATGGATGTATTGAATTCCGGAGTGTCGAACGGAAATAATGGTGATATGTGTAAAACAAGCTTCGATCGGGCAATAGAATTGTATCAGAGGAAATGGGTTCGAAATCGAAGTGAGTGATACATTTGAAATTCAAAAGCAGCGGGATAAAGGGAGTTGAAGCGCTGAAGAAGCGGTTCGAAAACGTGGAAGCAAGAGAAGCATGGTGTCTGCATGTTCTAAACGTGGCAAGATCTTATGGGTCAGACCGTTATGGTCGAATTAGTATAAATAGGAGTCTTAATGTTAGGATTTCGTGTGTCATATCTATTGTACTAAAATTCAGTCACATTCAAAATACCACATGGCTAGGAAGCGAATGCACGAATGATGTATGATTGCACCAAAGCTTTATTATTCAACAATGTATCTTTATCCTTCGGTTTAACTTTATCTTGCATCAATGTCTTTTAAGTTTCTTTACTTTCAAAGTCATTTCATTTAAATGTTTTTCTACCATCATTGAAGTTCTTTACTTTTCCAAAACTTTTACATTAACTGTTATTTCCCGTAAAGCTTTTATACATCCGTTTACATTCTGCCTTTTACGTTTTGATTACTTTGAAAATCTTTTACACTTTAAGAGTTTATTTGAATATTGCTGCATTTATATACTTTCTTGCCTTTTCGAATTTGAATGTTCTTGTTTGTTCGAACCAAATATACATTATTTACTTGATCATATCACTAAGTAATCGAAACGCATTTGAACCTATACAAAACATCCAAAACAAGTCTCAAATATGGATCTTTATCTTAAGTTCATACCAACGGCCGATACCCCATAGGATCAATCTAGTCGATCCCGCAAGTTACCAGAGGGATTGAATAACATAACAGTTATAACGCTTATTCGATAGTTTGGAAGACTAGCGGTTGTTTCACCAGAAATCACTGTGAACAGCACCCCGGATCCAGGGGTTACAATCTGTCCGACAATTATGAGAATGTTATACATAGACTGTCTCATTAAAGATGTAACTGTCACTTTATACCTGGCGGCGCGCGTTACTTTACCAACCATCATTGGCGTCGGCGGATGTTACAGGAGTTAAAGATAACTCAGTTACACTTGATGAAGAGGCACAACAGTTTCAGGCAGCGATTAATGAGGTCCAGACACCTCTATAAATAGGGCTCCCGATTGAGGGATAAACAAGACATATAGCTTAGAGCTCAAGTCATCTTACTTGAGCCTCTGAATCCCTAAACATATTCATACAGTTTTTCTAGCAAGAACACACATATATTGTTCTTGCTAGAAAAATTGGATATGTATGTTTAGAGATTCAGAGCTACAAGCGAAGTGACTTGTGCTCCAAGCTAATTGTCTTGTTTATCCCTCATTCGGAAGCTCTTTATATAGAGGTATCAAGACCTCTATAATTAATGCCTGTAACGGCTATGCCTTCCCAGCTCTATAACTGAAATGCCTTTAAGGAAGATAACGTCTGCCACCTATGTATGATGACCCCAAAGTGTAACGTGCGCCGTCAGACTTAAGGTAGAAGTTACACTTTAGTGGTCGGCTTAGGCATAACGTCCTCATAATTGTCGGGCTACTCGTAACTCCATGGGTCTGAGTTGTATGTCGGGAATGATCCTTTCCATCCTCCGACACTATGGTCGCCGGTATCTCCGGCCCTTCAACCCGGGTGAGGCTTCCCTAAAGGTCCGATGTATACTTTTTACTATAGATCCTTGCTTAATCACCATACCTCGGATAATGGATTTTATGCATGAACATAAGCCCCCTGAGCATATGTTTTTTTCTTAAAAGACTTGTGGTCGATAAGGAAAGAGTAAACCCTGGCTGAGGTATGCGTCAATCTTGGATTTCTTTGCAACGCGTGCGCTTCACGCTCTGGACGTTCAACAGTCACCTACGAATTTTAGGTGTAATGATGACAGTTAGTGGGTTTTAAAAACACGATAACCCTTACATAACTTCTCTCTTCCAATTCAAAATTTATTTCCTTTTTCAATTCCTCCTTCAAAGCCCTTTTCTGCTGCTGCTTCTCTCTCAGAAATCGCTCCTGCCCCAACTTGCCACCATTTAAACCAGGTAATCCTCTTCCTTTTCTTCGCTTTACTTTTCCGTAGTTTTTCAAAAAATGGTTGTTATTAGGGAATGCGATGACTTAGGAAATAAGATTCATTT
Organism: Vicia sativa; assembly: GCA_021764765.1. Classification (NCBI taxonomy): domain Eukaryota; kingdom Viridiplantae; phylum Streptophyta; class Magnoliopsida; order Fabales; family Fabaceae; genus Vicia; species Vicia sativa. Next base: position 30,604,373 of record CM038792.1, on the reverse strand, counting down.
AAATGGTGATGAGTGTAGGGATTTATGGGAAGAACGCATGCAAGAGATGAGATATGCGTTAGGGGTAGAGGAGCTTGACAGGGTTATGAACAAGATAAATTTTGAAGTTCTAACCATTGAAAGTGATTCTGACCCTGATTCTTCAGGTTCAGTGGAGATTTTGATGGAGACCAACAAATCTTTTAGCACAAAAGTTTTAGGATTTAACCACAACACCATGGATGAAGTAGAAATCAGAAATCTCCGTTCCCTTATAGACGTGTCCTCGATTGGAAATGAGGATGACGTGATTCTGGAGTCTTGCATCAAGGGCGAACGAGTTTGCATGTCTCAGCCAAGAGGAGTTGAACCTGAGTGGTTCTATTTCTATGTCGGGATACTGGAGGATATAAACATCCATTTTCCCTTCTCCGAGTTTGAGGCATACTTATTAAGAACAATAAACGTGGCTCCTTCACAGTTTCTCCCCAACAACTGGGGATTCATAAAATCTTTCAAAGTGATATATGAGGCTCTGAGCATTACGCCCACTATCGGGCTTTTCTTTTCTTATTTTGAAGTGAAAAATGTGGATGCAGGGAGCTGGGTGGCCATCAGCGCTATTTCGAGGAAATCTTCCTTCAAGCCTTTACTTCAAACTATAAAGGCTTTAAAGAGTGTTTCCTCTGGATCCGATGTGGTTCTCGGTGTCCTCAAGTAATGTATGGTATTGATGGTTACCACATGTTTCCTCTATACTGGACGAGTAATCCCCTTCCCATCTCGGGTTTTAAATATAATAAGTTGAGTGATTCTGAGATCTGCTCCCTTGAGGTTTTAGACTCTTTCTTGTCGATCAGGGTTAAGGATTTGATGCCCTCACCCTTTGATGAAATTCCGGCCTTTTTAGGTAATATTTTCTCTAAGTGTTTGGCAACTGAGATAATTTTATTATGCTTCTAACATGCTTTCTTTAACTATATGTAGACAAAATGACTGACCTATCTATCAAAGAGCAGAAGAGATTGATGGCTGCAGCCCGGGCTGCCAGAAAAAACACTGGAGGTCCCTCGGAGGCCAAATCAGACTTGGTCGGGTTAGAGATGCGAGCCTATAAGAAGAAGAAGAACTTGGGTCCTAAGCTGGTGACTGCTGAAGAGGCTTAAGTGATTACGACCTCTCCGCTTAAACGCACTATGGACGTGGAGGTTCCCGGCAAAAAAACTCCCAAGTGGCACAAGAGCATCATGACAAAAGAGATCAACCAAATCGACTGGGAAGTGTTGTACCCTAAAATTTATCCTCTTCATTTCAATATTTCTGACTTATAGTTTCATTATCATAAACATACATGCACATATATGAACAACATTAATCATATGACTATCAGGTTCATGGTATCTCAAATTGAGGAAGAAACTATGCGTTTCGGCCATCTTAGATTATTTCGAGCCAAAATTGATATTTTTCGATTCTTATGGTTGACGCAATATTTTTTGGTCAGAAGATTATTTTGGTTTGTTTCCATAGTAATTGGGATCATATAAATATGTTCTCCATTTCATTTGTTCATATCGGAGGTCGTTTCGTCAAGAAAAAGATTTTATTTGTTCATTTCGTAATAAAGTAAATTTTGGATATTTTGGTGTGTTTCGGGCGCTCTGGAAGGCATATCTCTCAGCTTGTCCGGTATTTTCTGATGGTCTTCGATTGACATATCCCTCTAAATGTTATCTACAACTTTCGTTTGCAAGTCGGAAGCAAATTGTGTGAAGAAAGTCCTCAAAGAAATTGATCTTTCAAGTTTCAAGTGGAATAAACTGAATTTTAGTGTTGTACCATGTTCTCGGTGCGCTAAAAAGGTCATAACTCTTAGCTGGAACTTCAAAACTGAGCGGGGCCGACATCTAAAATTTTGTATCGAAGTCCTCTCTGACTTTCATTTACAAGTCCAGAGCCAATTCCTTACCTTTTAAGAGAAGTCTTTTATTCTTTGGAACTTATTTTGAGACGAACCGAGCATTTTTTATCTGATACGCGAAGTTCGAAAAATCATATATAGCTTGATTTTTATCGAAACAAGGTGGTACCAGTGCCAAAAGTCCAAAAATTCCCTTGGCTTCATTTGTCACGAAGACTCTGAGTTGGGGTTTTGATCAGAAGACCCTTGTTCGAGGCAATTTCTCCGAAGAGCGCAATAAAATTTTTGCATGTGTCGAACGCCAAAAAATTGTGTGAAACTTCAAATCCGTATCTCCTGGACCGTTCGTCCGATTGAGTCGAAATTTTGACTCCCACGAGCAATTTCATGTTCCGGATGTAACACCCCATATTTTATTAATTATTAATAATTTAGAGTTTTAAATTATTAATTTAATTAAAATTGAATGTTTGGGAATTATTGGAATTATTTAAAATTAAGAATAGAAAAGAAAGTGGACTTATGTTGTGGTTAGTAGAATGGAGATGTAAGTAAGTAAATCTTACTAACTCTATTTTATTATTTTTATTAATAAAATAAGGAGTTGGAAAGAAAAAGAAATTAGAGACCAAATTGTGAGAAACAGAGGAATCGTACAAAGAGAGAAGAGCAAAAGGGAAGAAGAACTCCAAAGCTCAAGAGACTCGAGAAATTTGGCTAAGGTAATGGGTGACTTCTCCGATTATTATGCCTTATAGGTTTAGAGAATAATAGGAATAGATTGAGTAGATTAGATATTCCAATTTAAGATATTAAGATTTAGGAATTTTAGACCCTAATGCATGATTTTGGTGAAATTGATTGTTAAATTGTGATGTTTGAATGATGACATTGATCATTTGATTGTGTTTACATTGATATGTTTGGTATGAGTTGTTAATCACATAATTTAGCGTGTTTTTTTATGTTTAAAAATATGATTTTGGATGAAAAAGGGTGAAAAATTGTAGCAGCAAATTTTCTGGGTTTTGGCTATGGTTCAGTGATGTAACCGGTTACTTGGTTGAAGTAACTGGTTACCTCATCAAATTTTTGAAAATATTGGTTCCTGGTTCATTGATGTAACCGGTTACTTGGGTGAAGTAACACGTTACCTTGTTCAAATTTTTGAAAAAAATGGTTATTTGTTCAGTGAACTAACCGGTTACCTCAGTTAAAAATTGCCTAGTAATGGCACGTCAGGGGTGAAGTAACCGATTACCTGGTTGAGGTAACCCGTTAACTCACTGAAACTGACAGATTTTGTAAAACTTTGAAAATTCATAACTTTCAAACTGTAAGTCTGTTTTAACCGCCGTTTTGGACATTGTGACTCAAATAAAATATTCTATTTTATGAAATGAATAAATTAGCAGTAACTTGATTTATTTTTAAAGGTCCCGATTTTTATCTAATTATGTTGTTTTACACATTGTGTGCATACTGTGAATATATGTGACAATGTGTTTTTGTGGTGTGGTGATGAATACATAATGTTGCTGAATTATGTATGTTGTGATAGCATTACGGGTTGTGAATGTAATTGCTTGTGTATGATTGGAAGTTGTTTATGATAGGAGTTATTATCATATTCGGTGTTGATAATGCATGCTTTAAAGATGTGCATGCATACATATCATTGTTGTGAGTAGCTAATGCCCATTGTGTGGAATTAGTGAAGTTGCCATAACCGTGTACGAGTTGGAATGGGCGGTAAGGTGTATCCGTGTCCGGGTTGGAATGGAACGGAGGTTGATACTGTGTCCGGCTTGGAATGGAATAGTGTAGTGAATGAAATTCAAAATTAGTACCACATGCATAGAGTCGGTGTTTCATTGCATTATTTATATGTATTATAACATGATTGGAAGAATTCCAGTGTTATAATGTGATTGTGTATGTTGTTGTTGATTGTTGGCTTATGTACCGTCTGGTGATAAAATGAAAAATCTGAAATATGCTGAATAGGGTGAAATGATTTGCTTATGAAATTCTGTTTATTTATGAGCTTATAATTTATAATAATTGTGATTTATTCTCACTCTTACTGTTGATCATTTTCAGATTGAAGTTAGCAGCGTAGGCGCTCTGGTGAGGATAACTCGTAAAGCTAGACTATTATGTTTTATTGAGTCCGGTGTCATGCTCTGATTTGTAACACTGGAGAACGATTGTTGTTTTAGAGTTATTATTAAACTCTTTTGACCTTGATGTTATTGGTATTTTGATTTATCCAAAGTATGAAGACTATTCCGCTGTGTTAAACATGTTATTAAATTATTTAATTGGTTTATGTTCCTCAGATAAGCATGACATGTGTATGTTTTTATTATATTGAGTTGTAGCATCCTTGTTGACATGTTTACTCTGAATTAAACTTTATATTCCGCGGGAATTTTTAGAAGGGTGTTACATCAGACATTTTTCGTTTAGAGTCCGACTTCAAATTCCGCACGAATTTGGCTGTTTTGGGTTGTGTACAAAAATAATTCGGATAATCGCGATTTGAGCTTAATTGTGGATCCAAGGCACTCTAAGGCCCAATTTCTCACTCAATAAGTATATTTTTCCCTTCACAAAATTGGTAGACACAATCATTTGCTATCTCTCAATCGGTCAACCACCTTGCCACCACCCCTGCCAGCCGCACGCTGCCCTACCTTCGGCGACCTTCCCCTCAGGTTCGGCCTTCCTTCGCCCGGTCATGCTTCATCCTCGCCCGACGTCGGCCTACAGCGCGGCTTCCCTCCTTCTTCTCACTGGTCCGAGACCGGTCTTCTCCTTCCCTTCGCGTGAATCTTGTCCGGCCAGCCCTTCCCCACCGTGCCAAGGCCAATTCCGACCGGTCACCCTTCCTCTTCCTCCTCTATTGCTCGGTTTACACCATTGGAGGTCCTTCTCTTCATAATTTTCTTCAATTATTCACATTCCAAGGTTTCCACATAAATTCAAGTTCGATTTGGTTTTTTTCCAACAATTCAAGGCTTATTCCTCTGATTCTTCGATAATTCTTCAAGAACAAGTAAGTAGCTTATTCAAATAAGTTCTTATTTTAATTGATTTTTTCAATTTTGAATTTTCTTGAAATTGAATATTAGAATTTATTGAATTGTGTGTGTTGATTCTGATTCTTGAATTTTTGTTTGTGAGTTGATTTAATTGAATCTGGTTTCCAAACGTTATTGTGTCGGTGTGAAGGAATTGTGTACATAAAGCATACATACACTTGCATGTAGCTTTTTCTTTGCAGTTAGGTTACTTTAATTGATCATTTGCATTACATATGGTATGATCATGCATTAAGATGCATTTAGTTTGATTAATTAGTTTGAATTCATGTGAATTAAGGCTTGTTTTGCAAACTTGATTGTGTCGAAATGTAGATTTAGGTGCATTTTGACTTGTAGGAGGCATTTGCATTGTATATAATACATTTTGGTGCATTTAGATCATATTTTGCATGATCATGCATTAATCCACAAGTGCATGAAATGATTGAATTGATTTCATGTGTTGAAACTTGATTTTTAATGATGTTAAAGTGTGTTGGACTCTCATTTTCATACACTTTTTCATGTGTTAATGATGCATTCTCATTTGTATAAAATTAAAGCATCACAATGCATCACATTTTGCGCTTTCACTTGACATTGATTCATGATTTGTGTCATTCTTAGATGTAGGATACATTGAGCCTGTATTGATTACATATTATATGTCATTCATTTTCATTTCATTAATCAAAACATCATTAAATGTGTAGATGAACATGCATTTTTATACACATTTTTGCATTCATTTTCATTCAAACAACTTTGAATTTGTGCATTCTTTTGCATTTTGTTTTGTTTTGAATGGTTTGCTACACGTATACAAATTAATATCCAATTATACTTCATTTTAAAACCAAAACAAAAGTGAATTGGAAGTTAATTCGGTACATGAATTTTGTTGTTCGGTAAGCCTTTTCAGGCAATTTGTGCATCGAAACTCATTTTTTCTCAAAGGTCCGAGGTAACGATAGTTGTTCCTAATGTTTTGGCACGTTCTAAAACCGTTTTTGATGGTTTCGGAACCAAATTTCAAGTGCAACATGCCTAAAACTCTATCCCTTCCCCGTATCTTTAAGGTCTGAAAAACATCGCTTCCGTTCGGAATTAATTAAAACCGAACATATTTTTGAATCCGTTGACACTTTTGCAAGCTACCATGCGATTTTCAATCAATTTCGAGAAGTTGACTTTTTTTCTCCAATTTCGGAAAAGTGCTTTCCCAAGCCGATTTTTGTTATTTTATTTCACTTCTTACATGCTTATACTAGTTTACTATCATATGTGCAACCGGTTTTGCATTTGGTATTTTCTTTCTAGTACTTGCTTTGTTAATTCTGACACTTTATTTCGTGTGCGAGGTACATTGAGCCTTTTGCATTTGATTTAGATGCGCATGATGCATATCTTTTTCTTGCACACATGTGTGTGAATTCTATTGTCTGTATTATTAGCGTTCTCCTTTCATGCAGGTTTTATGATGGATTTAGATGTGCATCATGCGTGTCTTCTGGCTCGCACACATGTGTGTCCATTCTATTTTCTGCACTGTTAGCGTTCTTCTTTCGTGCATGTGTTCCATTTATTTTGGATGTGCATGACGTTTATCTTCTCGATTGCACACATGTGTGTGCATTATATTGTCTTCACTATTAGAGTTCTCCTTTTGAGCAGGTGCTCCATTTGTTTTAGATGCGCATGATGCATATGTTTTGCTTGCACACAAGTGTGTGCATTCTATTGTTTGCATTGTTAGCGTTCTCCTTTCGTGCATGTGTTCTCTTTGGTTTAGATGTGCATGATGCGTATCTCCTTGCTTGCACACATGTGTGTGCATTCTATTGTCTCCACTATTAGCGTTCTCTTTTCCTGCAGGTGTTCTAGTTGATTTAGACACATATGATGTGTATCTCCTTGCTTGCACACATGTGTGTGCATTCTATTGTCTACATTGTTAGCATTCTCCTTTCGTGCATGTGTTCCAGTTGACTTAAACATGCATGATGCGTATCTTCTGGCTTGCACACGTGTGTGTGTGCATTTTGTTGTCTGCATTGTTAACGTTCTCCTTTCGTACAGGTGTTCCATTTGGTTTAGATGCGCATGATGCATATCTCCTAGCTTGCACACATGTGTGTGCATTATGTTGTCTACATTGTTAGCATTCTCCTTTCATGTAGGTTTATGCATATCTTGCTTGCACACATGTGTGTGCATGCCATTGTCTAGACTGTAACTTCATGCAGGTTTATTTGCCTCGGATGTGCGACATACACATTCTGATCATGCTTTGATGCCTATACGCATTACTCATCGGTTTCTTTTATTTCTTGATGGCAATACTTGAAGTTTTCTGGAGTATTTCTAGCTTGCTTTAGCTTTACGGATTGTTATCCGTTTGGTATTTTCTATACCTTTTTATTGAATTCTTTTACTGTTTTTCTAGAGAGCATGAGAAGTAGGGTTTTACCGGTTTCTTTTGCCATGAAAAGTAGGAATAAAGATGTAAGATGGGGCTTCCGTAGTTGAAGCATGTTCAGGAACCCCTCTGGTTTATTTAAAGACCTATTTAGGGAGATTCTGTTTGCTACTTGTGTTTGGTTTGTTTAAAGTCCTCTTCTATGCATGGGAGGAGCTTTCAGTCACGTGTTTACTTTTGTGCTTGTATAGGTCAAGAGTGGTTAGGCAAACCGCTAAGTGGAACTACCAAGCAAAGTCCCGCTTCTGATGAGACCTAAAGGTGTTGTGTGTGATGATGATATGATGGGCACGCATTAAAAGGGTTCGCAATCGACCCCCGAGAGTTCTAGTCTGTGTTAACTTAGCACACTAGAATCATGTTGCTTCCTTTATCGAGTCAATAATAAAAGTGGCAAGAGTCCCCTATTTTGACTATCCACGCTTTATCTTGGGGTTCGCACTTGTTGCTTTGATACCCGTACTCATATGCTCTTCATACTTGATAATTCATATCATGTTGTGATACCTTTATCAAGAATCGAATAGTCGGCTCTTGGTTGACTCGGGTATACTCGTTACCGTCGCAGGATATGGGACTTCCTTCTTCTCCTGCGCACGTGTGAATCATTTGTTTGTAATTGCATTATGTGTGTGCTTCTACCAAAGTACTTGTTTGCTTAATCCTTTTGCATCCCTTGGTTGTTCAACCAAGGTGGATGTTAGGATAGTTTCCCCTAGGTTTGCTCGGTTAGGATAGTCTTCGAGCATAAACTTTTTATCCTCAACCATAGGGCCATCTTTGCATGATAACATTGGGGGTAGAACTAGTTAGTTTCCCTTCTTTGTTTCCTAGTTTCTTTTGCATCCTTGCATGTAATAAAACTAAAACTTGTTTTCTTTTCTTTTGAAAAATACTTAATAATGGTTCAAAAATTCTTTTAAAAGGTAAAAGAAACCAACCTCACTTCAAACCTTTTTGTCTTCAGACTTCTTTTCTTTTAAAACCTTTTCAAAAAGGGTGTTCCCTTTCAAGTCCAAATAAGTTGCTAGGTGTGCGAGCGGCCGAGCATAATACTTCTTATAGCTGCAACGCCAAACACGAGTTGCAATTATGAGGATGTGGAATCAAACTTCCCATAAAAAACATTGCAACCCACCAAAACATATGAGTTGAACTACGACGCTCTGACTTTCCCATTGCACGAGGGAATACGAAGGCATCTTGTCACGGGGCTCGATCGAGAAAAACTTTGTAAATACTTCCTTCTTTTCCCTGTGTTTTCCTTATTTTCTTTTCATTCACATGCATTTTAGCGATTAAGAGATAGATAGATATAACACATCCGTTAGATAGAAAGTAGAAGTGGATATCATAGAGTACTACGGGCGTGTGGAATGCTCATACCTTTCCCTCACGTAACAAACTCTCTTACCCAATCTCTTGGTCGTAAGACCATGATTCCTACCCCTCAAGTTTACTCGACGATTTCATTTCCTTTCGCGGGATAAAAAACGTTCGATGGCGACTTTATTGATATTCTATTCGATGATGTTTAGCCAGGTAGTTTCAGCTGGAAACTTCATCGGTAGTTTCAAATTAGGGTTTTGAATAAAACATTTTTATCAGTTCAAGATATGATCAATTAGGGTTTGAGTCTTCACTCACTTCTAATGATATATCTTCATCAATCATCAACATTTGATCTTCAAGTTCCCATCATTTCCTCAAGATCTATCTTGAATCGACCAATTAGGGTTTTGATCGAGGATGGTGTATCATTGACTTTTTGCTCAATGAATGACCTAATTGCTTGGAGAATAATCTCAAAATCACAAATGCAATATCCTGACCTAATTTCTTTGTTCAAAACATCTTCAATGCCATGATTGATCATCAGAGAAATTCTGAATCATCTGACAAAAATTCAACTGTTCAGATCAGTCAAACTTTGACTTTTGGTCAACTTTTTGAAATTTAAATTTTTTCAATCATCAAAGCATTTCATTCCATCATGATCATGATCATAAAAAATCAAAATGTGTGAAAAAGTCAACAAAAAGTCCAAACTTGAAAATTTTCTAACACTTTGAAAAAATTTCAAGTGTTTTTAACACTTTTTCACCATTTTCATGGCCATTTTTCACCTAGATCCATTTTTATTAAAAAAAAACTCAAAATATTTTGTGTAGCTAGGGTTTTGGAATTGAAACTTAGAGGTCCATAACCATAATTTTCAAGCCATTTCTTCAAATTTTTCAAGTCTTTTTGCAATTTCTTCCTTCTAGAAGCCTTGTCACCAAAAGAGGTAGGATTTAAGAGAGAAATATCTGATGAACTTGGCTTAAAGGGGGATAAGATCACTCGATACTTTTAACCATGGTTTAGAAATTAACCATGTGCATTTATGACAAATATTCCATTCTTACCACTTAAGGAAACTTGCACAAATCTTCCAATCCTACCCTTGCCTTGCTCTTCAGACCTCTTGACCTATAAATAGAAGTCATTTATTACTTCTAAATCACACAAAAACAATCCTAATCTCTTGCAATTTCATAACAATCTCTGGCTTCAAACACTCTCTAAACATCCTTAGGAAGTTGTTAGAATCATCAAGCCATAACAAAAACAACCAAAAGTCAGTTTTCCCAAGAAAACTCCAAAAGTGTGCATTTTGAGCCTTAACTTGTCATCTCTCAATCCACTCGTGTGTTTCAATTTCTAATCATTCAAAATCATCTACATACCATATAGAAGTGATCCATAGCATCAAACCACTTATGTAAATCTAGAATCACCATCTCCATGTTCAAATTTCTCGAGCTGCAGTAGGGCCCGGGTAGGAAGTTCCAAAAGGTTTCCATCCAAGCTAAGCACATCAACACCTTCCATAAGGTCCAGTGAAGATATCCAGATCATCAAACTAGCTTTGTAACACCTCCAAGAAAGAATTCGATTTCAACTTGAAGATGTAGAATCAATCTTCTAAATCTCAATAAAGATACCATGTTTTAATGAAGACAAACCTCATGGCAAGAAGGCAAAGATATTTCTCAAGGCAAAATGCACTCTAAAGTTAAAACATCATGATCAAGACTTTGACTCAAGACAATTAACAAACTTTGATAAGGTATAATAACAACGCCTCACAAATACTTAAGTTTTAGATGCTCAAAGTTCCTAACATGATTGCATGACATAAACATTTGATTTCACTAAGTTTCAAAGCAAAAAATACATTTTTTTACTGTGTACTCGATTTGCACAAAGGTGCAATCGATTGCATACTGAATGAATTTCTTAAAAAAGCTTATGTTTGAGGTTGCAATCGATTTGCACAATAGTGCAATCGATTGCATGCTAAAAAAATTTCACTTTTTAACTAAGTGTAATCGATTTGCACAATGGTGCAATCGATTGCTTGCTTTATGTTTTTGAATTTTTTTCTGTTAGAGCCCGTGCAATCGATTTGCACAAAGGTGCAATCGATTGCATCCTGCACGATTTTGAAAATTCAGATTTCTTACATGCATCATTTCATGCACCCTTTCACTAAAAGTTTGTCTCTAATCTTGGCACTTGTTCATGATTAAAATTAAGAGAATTATGATATTTTTAAAAGGTGCCATGAACATATAAATACTCAAATTTTCAAATTCATTTATTACCTCTTCCAATCAAAGTTTATTCAAATTTCAAATATTCACATTCAAGTGTTCATCTTTCATATAAGATTTTCTGCATACTTTCATATTACATAAACCAAAAAATCTTGAGCAATCTATATCTCTAAGTCATTGTGAATTATTGTTATTGGAAGGAAATATCAAGTATATTGATAAATCACTCAAAGTGATATTGTTCTACAATCTTACAAACTCAAAAACTCTTGTAAAAATCATATATTTTTGTTGTATTCTTTTTGTCCAGGATTGTTGGAAGCAAGATGTGCATTGAAGAAGATTGTTCTTCTTGCACTTAGTGTTTTAGACCTTAAAGGTTTTTAGAGCCTTTGGTCTCTCTATAGGTTAGATAGTAGGCATCACCATTGGTGTGAATAGGCTGTACAATCATTCTAGCTATAGTGAAATATCTTGCATGTTGTAAGGGGACTGGAGTACTCTCGATATGTGAGGGGAACCAGGATATATCCTTGTGTTCTTTACTTTTCCGCATTAACCACTTTCATAAATATCTTAACCAGAAAAGAGATAATCCTCATATACTTTCATACACCAAACTAGAAAATATTGTGTCAAGTATTCATGAAAACTGATAAAAATTTTAAACACCCAATTCACCCCATCTTAGGCGCGTTTCATACTTACAATTGGTATCAAAGAAAGTTATAGGTAACTTGTTCCTAAAGATCCAGAATGGCTTCCGCAAATCAAAACCTGGTTTTCAAATATGGTGGTAGTAACAACAAGCCTCCATTGTTTTATGGTGGATACTTTGACTTTTGGAAAATTCGCATGAAGGCTCATCTTGAAACGCAGGGAGAAGAAATATGGGATGCTGTTGAGAATGGTCCATTTGTTCCGGTATGTGTTGTCAATGGTGTTGGTTCATCAAAGCCTAAAGGATCATGGGATGATGATGATAAGAAAAAAGTTCTCTATGACAAAAAGTAGGGATGGCAACGGGTCGGGTCGGGTGCGGGTTTCACACTACCCACACCCGCACCCGAAATCATCACCCGAACCCGAACCCGAACCCAAAGGCTATTCGGGTGACAAAATAACACCCGCGCCCGCACCCGTTGGGTTCGGGTTTTTTCACCCAAACCCAAACCCGCATCAAAATCAAAAACATGTGAAACTTAAAACATATAAAACATGTAACTTAATTCTTTAAAAAATAAACCCTACATTTTATTTTTAATACTTATATATATATATATATATATATATATATATATAAACATGTGAAACTTAAAACATATAAAACATGTAGCTTAATTCTTTGAAAAATAAACCCTACATTTTATTTTTAATACTTTTATATATATAAGCGGGTGTGGTTTCGGGTTTCGGGTGCGGGTTTAAGCTATCTCAAACCCACACCCGAAATATCGGGTGGCACCCGAACCCGAACCCAAACCCAGTCAATTCGGGTTTCACCCGTTGACTCGGGTGCGGGTGCGGGTGGGGCCCGCGGGTTTGGATCTGCTTGCCATCCCTAACAAAAAGGCAATCAATCTCCTTCAAGGTGCCCTTAGTATGGATGAATTCTTTCGAGTATCAGCATGCACAGCGACAAAGTAAATATGGGACACTTTTGTAGAAACTCATGAAGGAACCACCGAAGCCAAAAGATCTAGATTGAATACTTTGAGTCAAGAATACAAATTATTCCAAATACAGCCCGGAGAATCCATCCTTGACTTGTAAAAGAGATTAGTTCATTTGACAAATCATTTGGAGGCACTCGATAAGACTTTAACTAACGATGAATTAAATCTTAAAGTGCTTAGATCTTTAACTAGGGAATGACAACCAAAAGTGACGACAATATCCGAAAATAAAAGTCTAGTAACTATGACTTCCGCAACATTATTCAGAAAGCTTCAAGAATATGAAACAGAACTTGGAAGACTTGAAAAACATGAGAATCATGAGAAAAAATCCAAAGGCATTTCATTGAAATTAGATTCAAAAGAAAGTCGAGACAAAGATGTATCGGAGGAAGATGAGAATTTCTTGCTTCTTGTAAAAAGGTTAGGAAAATATTTTGGTCATAAAAATAATCTTTGTAATGTTAACTTTGTCAAAAGGAAGAAATTCTCTAAGCATAAAGATAAAGAAGCCTCCACATCAACACAAGATGTCACATGTTATGAATGTGGAAAGCAATGTCACATAAAGCCGGATTATCCAAAACTCTCCAAGAAAAATGGATTCAAAGGCAAAAAGGAGTTCAAAAATAAAAAGGCTTATGTTGCATGGGAATATAATGAGATAAGTTCTTCATCCGATTCATCTAGTAACGAAAGTGCAAATCTAGCATTGATGGCTTCACACCATTCCGATGATGAAGATGGTGAGGTTAGCTATGATAATTTTCTTTATATTAATGGTGCACAAGGTGCTATAGATGAACTATTAAATGAATGCAAAATTATATATATAACTATTTCATCTTAAAAGATAATAATTTCATCCTTAGAGTAAAAAGTTGAAACAATTGAAAAAGAATATAAAGATGAAAAAGAAAAGATGATTAGTGATCAAAAACAGAATTTTGTATGCAATAATTGTGAATCACTTTCTTTCCAAATTGTTCGATTAAAAAGAGTCCTAGAAAGATATGAAAAAGGACAAGTTGGATTGGAAAATGTTCTTAGCACACAAAGGTATCCTAAAGATAAAAGTGGACTTGGTTTTTCAAAATTTTCTCAACCAAGTCCCAACAAAACTATCTTTGTTAAGGCTAATAAGCAACCAACTCAAGAGAAAGTGAACAAGACTAAAGTAGTTCATCATTATCCTAAAAATAAAATATTTGTTAAGAATAAATCTTATCCTCCTATATATAGAAGTAATTTTGAACCTATTTGTTTTTATTGTGGTATTAAAGGTCATACACCTAATGCTTGCTATGTAAGAAACTTTAGTGTGGCAAGTGGGCATTATGTGTGGGTAAAGAAAGGTAATAATTATGAATGACCTAATGCAATTTGGGTACCTAACAAAACTTAATTTGTTTTGCAGGATTTCTTGAAAACCACTTCAAATCTATGGTATCTTGATAGTGGTTGTTCCAAGCATATGACGGGAGACATAAACCAATTTTCAAATCTAGTCTTAAAGGACTAGGGTTATGTCACTTAAGGAGATAACAATAAGGGAAGAATTCTTGGCAAAGGCAATGTTGGTGCACCACCTTTCACATCCATTGAAGATGTTCTTTATGTTGAAGGCTAAAGCACAATCTTCTTAGCATTAGCAAACTTTGTGACAAAGGCTTCAAGATCAAGTTTACTAAAGATGAATGCTTGATTATTGATGAAGTCACCAATGAGGTAAAACTCAAAGGTAAAAGAATTAATAATATTTTTATGATTTTTTTAGATGATTTATCTTTGAAAGTAAAATGTCTTATGATAAACAACAATGAATCATGGTTATGGCATAAAAGGGCAGCCCATATTTATATGGATCACTTAAATAAATTAACCAAACATGATATTGTTGTTGGCTTACCAAATATAAATTTTGTCAAAGATAAATTATGTGATGCTTGTCAAAAGGGAAAACAAACCAAATCAACTTTCAAATCTAAGAATGTGGTATCCACTACAAGTCCACTACAATTGTTGCATATGGATTTATTTGATCCATCAATAACAAGAAGCTTCGGAGGTAATGTATACGCTTTGGTTATTGTTGATGATTTTTTTAGATATTCTTGGACTTTGTTTCTTGTGCATAAAAGTGATGCTTTCAAAGCCTTTAAGAAGTATGCAAAGCAAATCCAAAATGAAAAATCACTAAAGATTGTATCCATAAGAAGTGACTATGGTGGATAATTCCAAAATGCATCATTTGAAGAATTTTGTGAAGAACATGGTATCTCTCATAATTTTTAAGCACCAAGAACTCAACAACAAAATGGAGTAGTTGAAAGAAAAAATATGTTTCTAGTGGAGCTTGCAAGAACGATGCTTAGTGATGCAAATCTACCAAAGTACTTTTGGGCGGATGCGGTTAGTACAACATGTTATGTTGGAAATCGAGTTATCATTAGACCTATCTTAAAAAAGACTCCATATGAACTCTTCAAAGGAAGAAAGCCAAACATTGATCACTTTCATATCTTTGAATGCAAATGCTTTGTCCTTAACAATGACAAAGACAATCTTGGTAAGTTTGATGAAAAATCCGACGAAGGTATATTTCTTGGTTATTCTCTCTCTAGTAAAGCTTATAGAATTTATAATAAAATAAATTTAACTATTGAAGAATCTATGCATGTTTCTTTCGATGAAACTAACACCTCTAAGGAGGAAATAGTTGTTTATGATGATGATGATTTTATAGATTCACCCTCGGAAGAAATTTCAAATGGTCAAAATGTGAATCTAGCGAAACATCAACAAGATACAAACATCAATGGTCTACCCAAAGAATGGAGAACTCATAGAGACCACCCTATTGATAAAATCATTGGTGATATTAGTCAAGGAGTTACAACAAGATTAAATCTCAAAGATGTTTGCTTAAACATAGCAGTTATTTCTCAAATTGAAGCCTCCAAAGTTGATGAAGCCTTAGGAGACAATCAATGGATAATTTATATGCAATAAGAATTAAATCAATTCGAGAGAAATCAAGTTTGGGAACTTGTTTCTAGGCCAAGTGGTAAACACATCATAGGTACCCGATGGGTGTTTAAAAAAAAAACTTGATGAGAATGGTATAATTTTTCGAAAGAAAGAAAGGTTGGTGGCTCAAGGTTATAATCAAGAAGAAGGAATTGACTTTGAAGAAACATTTGCTCCGGTTGCAAGGTTAGAAGCTATTCGTCTTTTACTTGCTTATGCTTGTTCATTAAATTTTCAGCTTTATCAAATGAATGTCAAAAACGCATTCTTGAATGGCTACATCAATGAAGAAGTATATGTCAAACAACCCCTGGATTTGAAGACTTCAAAAATCCTTCACATGTCTTTAAGTTGAGAAAGGCTCTTTATGGATTAAAGCAAGCACCAAGGGCATGGTATAATAAACTTAGCAATATTTTGTGTGAAAAAGGTTTTGAAAAAGGTAAAGTTGATAAAACTTTGTTTATTAAGAAAATCAAAAGTAACACTTTATTGGTTCAAGTTTATGTTGATAATATCATTTTTGGATCAACTAACAAAGAAAGGTGTGAAGAATTTTCATTGATGATGCAAGGAGAATTCGAGATGTCCATGATGGATAAGATGAATTATTTTCTTGGACTACAAATTTAGAAACTAAAAGATGGAATCTTCATCAATCAATCCAAGTATTGCAAAGAATTATTGAAAAAGTTTGATATGGATAGTTGCAAAGCGATGAATACTCCAATGGACTCCGGTACATATGTTGATCAAGATGAATTTAGGATTCCAATTGATATTACAAAGTATTGAGTTATGATTGGTTCTTTATTATATTTGACGGCAAGCCGTATTGACATAATGTTTAATGTTTATCTTTGTGCTCGATTTCAAGCAAATCCAAAGGAATCACATCTAATGGCAGTAAAAAGAATCATGAATTATCTCAAAGGAACAACCAATGTCGGCTTATGGTATCCTAAAGGTAGTGTTTTCAATTTAATTGGATATTTTGACGGGGATTATGCAGGTTGTAAAACTGATAGAAAAAGCACAAGTGGTACTTGTCACATTATTGGAAATGCATTAGTATCATGGGCTTGTAAAAAAGAAGCATGTGTTGCTCTTAGAACGGCCGAAGCAGAATATGTAGCAGCGGGTAGTTGTTGTGCACAAATTCTTTGGCTTAAGCAACAACTTCATGATTACGGACTTGATCTTGGATGCATTCCTCTTCGATGCGACAATACAAGTGCAATCAATATTACAAATAATCCGGTTATGCACTCAAGAACCAAACACATTGACATACGACACCATTTTCTCCGTGCTCATGTCCTTAAAGGAGATGTCGAAGTCGCCTTTGTAGATAGTCACAATCAATTAGCAAATATCTTCACAAAACCTCATGCAAAAGAACCTTTCTACAAAATTCGAAGATAGCTTGGAGTTTTAGATGAAGGTGATGTTTAACTTTTATATATGTGGTATGCATTGCTAACTTTAAGTGCCTATGTCATGATAAATTATATGCCATATACTTTACCCATCTTTCCCTTCTTTTTGATAATGTCAAAAGGGGAGAAAGGTGTATTATTGCTTGTTATTTCCTTGTCATACATTTTAAGGTACAAAATATTCTCCAACATTCTTAAATTCACACATTGAGGGGGAGTCGAATCCGGTAAATTACAAAGCATCTTAGAAGAGTGTTTGTCATCATCAAAAAGGGGGAGAATGTAGAATTAAGCTTCTCAATATCAATAAAGATATCATGTTTTGATGAAGACAAACCTCATGGAAAGAAGGCAAAGATATTTCTCAAGGCAAAATTCACTCTAAAGTTAAAACATCATGATCAAGACTTTGACTCAAGACAATTAACAAACTTTGAAAAGGTATACTAATAATGCCTCACAAATACTTAAGTTTTAGATGCTCAAAGTTCCTAACATGATTGCATGACATACTCATTTGATTTCACTAAGTTTGAAAGCAAAAATTACATTTTCTTGACTGTGCAATCGATTTGCACAAAGGTGCAATCGATTTCATACTGAATGAATTTCTTAAAAAAGCTTTTGTTTGAGGTTGCAATCGATTTGCACAATGGTGCAATCGATTGCATGTTGAAAAAAATTCACTTTTTAACTAAGTGAAATCGATTTGAACAATGGTTCAATCGATTGCTTGCTGTATGTTTTTGAATTTTTTTCTATTAGAGCCCGTGCAATTGATTTGCACAAAGGTGCAATCGATTTCACCCTGCACGATTTTGAAAAATTCAGATTCTTGCATGCACCATTTCATGCACCCTTTCACTAAAAGTTTCTCTCTAATCTTGGCACTTGTTCATGATTAAAATGAAGAGACTTATGATATTTTTAAAAGGTGCCATGAACATATAAATACTCAAATTTTCAAATTCATTTCTTACCTCTTCCAATCAAAGTTTATTCAAATTTCAAATATTCACATTCAAGTGTTCATCTTTCATATAAGATTTTCTGCATACTTTCACATTACATAAACCAGAAAATCTTGAGCAATCTATATCTCTAAGTCATTGTGAATTATTTTTATTGGAAGGTAATATCAAGTATATTGATAAATCAAAGTGATATTGTTCTACAATCTTACAGACTCAAAAACTCTTGTAAAAATCATATATTCTTGTTGTATTCTTGCTGTCCAGGATTGTTGGAAAAAAGGTGTGCATTGAAGATGATTGTTCTTCTTGCACTTAGTGTTTTAGACCTTAAAGGTTTTAAGAGCCTTTGGTCTCCCTATAGGTTAGATATTAGGCATCACCATTGGTGTGAATAGGTTGTACAATCATTCTAACTATAGTGAAATCTCCTGCATATTGTAAGGGGACTGGAGTACTCTCGATCTGTGAGGGGAACCAGGATATATCCTTGTGATCTTTACTTTTCCGCATTTACCGCTTTCATAAATATCTTAACCAGAAAAGAAAGAATCCTCATATACTTTCATACACCAAACTAGAAAATATTGTGTCAATTATGCATAAAAACCGATAAAAAATTTAAACACCTATTTCACCCCCCTCTTAGGCGCATTTCATACTCACAGAAGAGGTAAGTGCTTGAATTTTGAACTCTATGATTCTTGCATTCCAGTTCAAATATTGCTTGGCCATCTTGTTCCTACACTCATACTGAATGATAACCCTCAATCAATTGCATAAATTATTGTCCAAACACGATTTCATGATCAAATTTATAAACTAGGGTTCATATGTTTTTTTTACAAAATCAGTCCTCTTAAGTTTAAAATAAATGCAATTAATCACTATCATCATGTTCCTGAGTTCAAAACGATCAAGTTTGATCTTTACATATTTTAATTTCATCAAGAAATGAAAGAGATAAGAATGCATGAAGATTGAAGGAAGAAGATGAAGTTACGCGCGGTTTTTGATTTTTCTCAAAAATTCAAATTTTCGTTTTGTAATATAATTAAGTGAAGTTAGTTTAATGAATGCATGTACAGTCATCCCATTGGTAGAACGCGTGCTCTTAGTCCTTTGCCTTTCCCAAGGTCTAGGGTTCAAATCCCCCTGAGACCTTTTTATTTTCCAACTATTCAAAACCTTCGCTTTTCAACTATTTTTCAAACTTTTTACAACTCATTTCAAGATATAATCAAATGGAGGCGTGTAAATGATAAGTTAAGCACATGAAGCAGTGGTAAAAAATTTCACTTTCAAGCCAAGGTCATAGGTTCAAACCTCTCCCAGACGAAAAACAAATTTTTATCACTAGTTTTCTTCATTTTTTTTGATCAAACTTCATCATTTTCAAAAACCAATCAAAACTTCTCATTTTGAGATGATTTTTTGCACACTTGTCATTTAATATACCTATTTTATGATTATGTCAAAAAAATCCAAAAATATTTTCTTTTGTTATATTTTTAGTAGGTTTAAAATAGACGTTTTTAAGTATTTTAAATATTTTTCAAAAAAATGTTTTCTTTCCGATTTTTCAAACCTAATCTTTTTCAAAACCTTTTGTGAATATATTTCACTTTTCAAAATCATTTCAAACCTTTAAAAAACATTTTAAACTTACATACCTCTTTTCCATGATCGATTCGATTAATCTTTGAAAATACAAATCGAACTAGGTTTTTTCCTCGAAATTCTTTCGAATTCAAAATTAAATTGATCATGGGTCTTCCTTACGGTGTAGGTCTCAACCCTCCTATGTACATATTTAGTTTCCTTGTACATATCCACCATTTTGTTTACATATTCAATTCCTTGTACATATTCAACTTTTTTGCAAATATTCAAGTATAACAAACTTCGTTTGTTTGTTTTTATCCGCTTGTTTATACACCAATTCTACTGGTATTAAGAGGAGCATTATTCCCGGTGAAACTGTTCTTAAACCATTGGGACTCCCTTAAGGTGTAAGTCCCACTCCCTTGTATATATTCAAGTTTACAAGCTTATCCGCTTGTTTTAAAACACTTGTTTATATTTTGCATTCACACACTCTTTTGTATAAATTCAAGTTCACTAGTTTTATTTGCTTGTTTTATACACTTGTTTATATATTTTCTTCATAAAATCCTATGAGTGCACACACACACACACTTTGTCATATATATACTTGTTCATATTTATTTATGTCATTACAACAACTATAACAACTAGGTTCCCCATAGCCTCCTCTTAGGCTTCGTACAAAAGAACTCCCTCGTTGAGTTAGCCTCCTTTTGGGCTTCATACAAAAGAACTCCCATGTTGAGTTAGCCTCCCCTTGGGCTTCGTACAAAAGAACTCCCTTGTTGAGTTTAGCCTTCTCTTGGGCATCATACAAGAAAGAGATATGGAAATCTCTAACAGCCTCCTATTGGGCTTCCAATACAAAGAATCACTTTCGCTAGGATAGAACCCTAAGAGTATGGTTTCATGGTGAAATCACTCTTAAAGACAAACCATCCATACCCTATAGCCTCCTCTTGGGCTTCATACAAGGACCCTCTATGTCCCTCGGAGCCTCCTCTTGGGCTTACAATACAAAGACCCACAGACTTATTAAAAGCATCCCCCTAACATTAACAAAATAATTTCTCCTAGATATTTAGACATATATCATCTCTGTGGAAGAAGTGTCTCATCTATAGCATCACATACAAATCAACATTTTTTCAAACATTTTTCAAATCAAACACTTTTTCAAAACAAACACTTTTTCAAAACTCCCAATGCTTACAATG
Organism: Vicia sativa; assembly: GCA_021764765.1. Taxonomy (NCBI): domain Eukaryota; kingdom Viridiplantae; phylum Streptophyta; class Magnoliopsida; order Fabales; family Fabaceae; genus Vicia; species Vicia sativa. The sequence continues at coordinate 30,583,362 of CM038792.1, read as the reverse complement.
AAAGATTCAAAGTTTTTTCAAACATCTTTCTTAACTTGTAAGTGGTAACGCTTGTACACTCAAGCAAAACACCCAATGCTTACAATGAAAGATTTAATCAATCAGATTTTCAAAAATGTATGTGATAAAATATATTAGATACATTTTTCATTAAGATGACATTTATCATTGTATATTAATTTTTGCTTCCACTAGCACATAAGTGGGAACTACGATTGCTCTAACTTTTTCAACCTCCTTTTCAGAATACGCAGGCACAAGGTCTAACCCTTGGCGAGCATACTTCTTTCTCCCTCAAAACCAAACAAACGTTAGTTCCCTTAGATCTGAGCTACAGAAGCTCTTATTCCCACTAGGGGATATGTATGCAGAGGATCCCAATGATCCTTGCGAGCATAATAATAAATATACTTAGGTTCCTACCTAACCTACCCCTTCTTAAATCTCAAAGGAGAAATTTTCCCAAAATAGCATAGCAAATAAAACACACAAACATACAAAAAAATTCATAAAAAAAGTTCCTATAGAAAACTATAGATATATAGGGTGCTAATACCTTCCCTTTATATAACCAACCCTCTTATCCTAGTCTCTTCCCAATGCGTTGCGTCTAGTTCATGCTAGTCGCATCGCATATCATATTTACGGTATTTCAGCTTTCCCCTTTTCCATCTTCTTTCTTGTTTGGAAACAATAAAGCTTAGTGCTCGCGACATATTTTAAACAAAAAAAATCAAATGAGTAAATCGTTTTGAGTCAGAGATTCAAATCTCGATTCGATTCCCTCGTTCGTCACTTTTTACCGCGAACACCAGGTCAGAGACATATAGGAGAGATGAATGTTCATGTGAATCGCGTTCCTTTAACGTGTGTGACGACACATGAAGTACCATATTCAGCCTAGGTTCTCCCGATACTACTATTTTTATGCATCCCTTATGCATGGGAAAGGTATTAAAAAAGAATTGTCGACTCTAGATTCCACATAGGGACCACTTATTCTGTTTAGAATTACTCGTGAGGTGGGGATGGGAAAAATCAATACTACAAGTACTGATGTTGATTCCTGGATACTTGGTTTCGTGTTCCGTGACCTTCAGTATTTACTGGATGCTTGGTATTTTCAGGTATTCTTTGGGGTTATTCGTGATATTCAGATTTGGGCTGAACCTTCGACCGTGTTATATGTGACTTGGTTCTATTATTCGCACAACAGTGGTTCAATATACATGATTCATGACCTATATACATTGCATTCATGTTTTCTTTTTATTTCATTTTTTCTTAACATGCATGTTTGTTTCATTTCTAGGATTGTCTAACCTTTGAGTCTAGTTGTCGGGCCGTTTTAGAAGATGGATATTGAAAGGAAGGCCAATCATCGTCACAATGTGGTTTACAAGTTTCATATGCCGAATCTTGATGATCTTTTTCTGTTGGCCAAAAGATCTACTCCAGAGAGCCTTGATATGTTTGCAAAAGACTACGAAAGAACTCTATCTTATTTGAAGTCTCCTTTTACCTAGTATCAGAAAGATGGACTTCTGGTGTTGCTTTAGTTCTATGACTGTGAGTTGAGATGCTTTGTGTTCCCATATTATCTTTTAGCGCCGACTTTGGAGGAATACTCCGCCATCTTGAATGTTCCGATACTACAACAAGTTCCTTTCCATCATGCTATGGAGAAACTAGACGACTCTCAAATGGCCACCACCCTTTATTTGGGAGAATCGGTCGTGAAAGCTCATGGTTCTAGTAAAGGGAATGTAGATGGTTTTCATTTGAGTTTTCTGTTGAAGGAATCTCATGCTAAAGCAGATAAGAAGGAATGGAAGGGTTTTAATGCTACCTTGGCCTGTTGTATCTATGAATTGGTCTTATTCCCAAATGAGATCAATTTTGTTGACAAAAATACCATTTCTCTTTTCATTCAGAAGAATCATGTGCCGACACTCTTGGGAGATGTTTATCACTTTATTCACTCGAGAAGCTATAAAGGTAAGGGGGAGTTATTCACCTTTGTGATCCATTGTTGTACCGTTGGTTTAGAGGTCTTCTTCCTCAAACCGGTGGATTTGTTGATACCCAGAACACTCTAAAGTATAAGGATGTGTACCCAGACCAGAGTATAAGGATGTGATTACCCGATAGAGAGAATTCCTCAATGTGCCTGTTATCGGTGTAAGGGGAGGTATTAATTACAACCGACTCTTTTCAGAAGACAGTTGGGGTATGCTTTGAAAGACAAATATGGGAGACTTCATAATTTAATGTGCCTGATAACAACGAGTCAATGCTTAAGTCTATTCGAACCTGGGAAAGTATCCATCTTGAAGGAGTGTAATACTTTGGTAGAAGAGATCCTACTGCATATGCACCTTACATGCGATGGATTTTGAAGATGAATGAAAACTGTTGTTGGCCCTTTGCTATGCAAGCGCCATTATATCCTCAAGAGTCTGAATTTCCAGATGTTGTACCAAAAGAAGATTATGAGTTAATGCGAGTTTAGAATCGACATTTGCTTGAAGAGAACGAAACTTTGAAGGTGAAGTTCCATATGGTTATTAAAGAGAAGAATCAACTAGATCATGAGCTCAAGTATCTCAAAGGAGAGACATCTGATGCTTCGAGAAAGAGATCAAGAGTTTAAGACCGTTCTATTCCTTCCAAAGATCTCAAGAAAGCCGTTGCTGAAGTCAAAGAGAAGTACAAGTAGAAAAGTCGAGATTGCGAGACCCTTAAAGCTTCCAAAGCTGATATGGAGAAGAAGTGCAAGGCTCAGGTTGAAGAACTGAAGAAGAAAATGCATAATAAGAAGTCGACACATGAAGCCTAAGTCAAAGAGAAATATGTCTAGTTTTCTCTTGCTATATGGGAGTTGGAGCGTCTCAAGATTAAAATGGGAATTCAAGATGATGAGGGATACCCTATGTCGGATGTTTAGATGTATGCCATATTTGTATTTTATGGAGAATCACCATCAATCTTGTTGATGGGATTTCTCATTTTATTATGGAAATTCAAATCAAATGCTCAGACTATTTTTAGACCTCTTTATCTTGATTTAATGATGACCAGTGATTTTAGTATCCATTATCTTGTTTGTTGGCTTCGCCCTAAACTTGAATCAAAGTGTTAGAGTCCTGGAAATGTTCAAATATGTCATTGCATGCATAATAACATTCATTCATGTATGTACCATGCATAACAGACTTTGCTCAAAGTTCTTGTCAGTGGCTTCTGCTTTTATTTAGCAGAAAATTGCAAATTCAACCTTCCACCATTACTCAATTTGAAGCAACGAACATCGTCAAATGAAGCAAATCCAGGAAGATATGGCAACGATGAAGGCGCAGATGAAAGCGTAGATGGCTCAGTTTATGGAAGTGATCACTACCATGAACTGAGGCTAGCAAGAACTGAGAGCTCTAGTGGAAAGACCCCATCTGGAGGTTGAGCGTCATGATAACCCGTTTGATGATTTCTCCGCAGGGCAGTTGTAACACGGTGGAACAACTGACTTGTTTGTTTTGCTTTTTATTGCAAATGTTGCGGATAGCAAGAGTCGCCACCGAATTTTATTTTATCCAATAAAGGGAAGGTGAAAAGAACAGGAAAATACCTTAGTTAGATTTTGAGTACGGGAGACAGTTATGAAAAGGGAAGGTATTAACACCCTTTCCATCCATAGTTATCTACGCGTTCTTAGTTGCTTAGCTCACTTTGAAAATTTTCTTTTTGTGTTTGTGTAGTTTCAAAATGTTTAAAAAGGCATTTCTCTTTGACTTCGTAATGATTCTTGTCCGAATGTATACGATGTGTTCGGAAGTGTTTGTTTGGAAAATATTTGACTTTGTAATGATTCACGCTGGAATGTATACAAAGTGTTTGAAAAGATAGTTTTGAAAAGTGTTAGGTGTGTAAAAGTGTTTTGATTGGAGCAATCAACAAAGTCTTATTACCTACTTAGAATGGTCGTTTCCATGTTATTTTTCCATCTCCTTTAGAATAAGGCTATCCATACCATTAGTTGGCAGGTAACTTTATTCGTTTGGATGTGAAGGGACAATGGAAGGGTCATCGTATGGTCATAGAAGGCAACATGTAAGGATACCTTTAGCAATTCGTAGGGACGATCATTATTTTTTGTAGGCAACAATCGAGGGACGAGATCATGTATTCGTAGGCAACATCGAGGGTCATCGAGGGACTATGATCTTTGTATCGAAGGGACTATGATGATATTATTCGTAGGAGTCTTTGCTAATGGTATCCCTACGTTCGAGGGACATGACCATTGAATTTGTAAAGGCAACAAGAGAGGATACCCTAAGGGGTGTGCAAGTGTAAAAAGTGTTGAATTCAGATATTTATCTTGAGATTAGAAGTGATCTAGGGTTGATTTTAGTATTAGCATGCAAACCCTAATTAACTAGCAGTTAAATATGTACAGGAAAATAAAATGCGGAATGTAAAGTGCGGAAATGTAAATCCCACGCTATTACATGGATTTGGGGAAGATACATAATAAGAGTGCGGAAAGTAAAGGCAGAAATGTAAATCTACGCTATTACAAAGTAAAAACTGTGCGACCTATACATCTTTTCTAGAATTGTAAATGCAAAATAGCAAATAAATAATCAGGATAATAGGAAATACGTTAGTGAAAATGTTTTGGAAATTAGTAAAAAAGTTTTAGGTTAGTAACCCTAATTACTAGAAAAGAAATTATTATTTTTGTGATTTTTGAAAAGGTTTTAATTAATTTTGAAAAGAAAATTAAGTTAAATTAAGGAAAATAGGAAAAATAAGGAAATAAGAAAAGTTAGAAAAATGAGAAAAAGGGTTAGCAGGGATCGAGCCCCAGAAGTTGTGCTTGCATGCTTCTATTAGAAGTTATTTCTGTCAGAAGTTGCGCTTGCATGCTTCTAACAGAAGATACTTCCATCAGAAGTTACTTTTATCAGAAGTTGTACTTGTATGCTTCTATCAGAGGTTGTGTTCCAGAAGTTCTTTCCCAGAACTTCTAAGTTCATCTTCTGCTCAACATGGTGTAGTGTTTCATTCTAACACTGAGTCAGAACATCTGCTGAAAAACAATAAACAGGTCAGAGTATCAAGTTTATCAGAGGATCATAGCATCAGAGGATCATATTATCAGAGGATCATATTAAAACATGCATGGACCCTAGGGGGTTTGGATGGACCAATCAGAAGGAAAGGTTTTGCCACGCGAGAGTTAAAGTTTCCCTCTGAAAACCCTTGACCACTGTGGACGGTGGTTTCCACCTTCTTCTCCGATGAAAGGTTTTCTAAAACCTGCAATAATCCATCAAAAAATGAAAATAAATAGCCTAGATCGAATAATTAGGATGCTACGAGTTCGATGGTGGTGTTATCTTAGTCTGAAACTGCCTGTAAATAGAAATACGAAGCTTAGTAGTTTTATGCCCTAACTATGGCAAATCACGATTTGGCCACGAAAAGCTTGTAACGATGGCCCATACCTGCTCTAATAAACCTCAGGAAATGATTAACATGGTTAGTTTAGATCAAAACATCATAAAAACAGAAATACGAATTTAAGAAAAAACATGTAATCGGAGCTTCATGATGCATGCAATTCAGGATGTTTTGGTCATGGATTTTGATCCATACTTACCCTATGTTACCTTAGGAGCACAATGGAGTGCTTGGAATTGCTTGAGGATGGATGGAACTAGAGTTTTGATGGTGCAACTTCCTCTTAAGAATTTGAACAAGAACCCTAGTTTTTCTGGCTGCCAAACTCGTCCTCCTTGATGTCTGAATGTGCTATGTATATATAGGGCCAGAGGTTAGGTCAAGACTTGAATGAAAAATATATCAACTTGAATGCAAAATATTTCATTGAAATATTTTATCAAATTCTTCCATATTGGCTCAATCTTGTATTAATGCATGGTGCACGAAATTTCCAGCTAGTATGGGTTATCTTGGACCTCAAGACAAGTAAAAATCAAGCCCAACTCATCTTAACTGTTACCTTTGCATTTTATTTAATTAAAATTGAATTTAAATCATTAAATTCAAAAATAAATCAAATAAATACAAGATGGGAGCGCACTTGAGTTTTCAGGCCATGGATAATGTCAAGATTAAGTTTGGATCATGAAAAATTAGGCCCATTTGGAAAATATTTGCATTTGCTAAGTATTTCTCTTCATGCACCTCCTTAAAAATGTCAAACTTGCACAACTTGTATCTTTCACAATTTTCAACATTTTTAAGTGTTCTTGGACTTTTTAGAAATACCAAGATGTCCTTTAAACACTCCTTTTGGTTTCATCTTCATTTAACTTTCCATGTTCATGTACACTTCTTTGCAAAAAGATGACTTTTTGTTGACTTTTAGAAGGACCTCTAATGTTTTGATCCATAACTCTCAAATGAAGCATTTTTTGCCAAAGCTTGTGAGACATAAAGTTTTAGAGAATTGAATTCCCTTAAAAATGAGCTTTGGTGAATTTTTTTTTGATAAAGTATGTGAAAGATATGCCTGGTCAAAGTTCTGTTGACTTTTGGTTCAAAAACCCTAACTTAGAAACTTTGATTATTGATCAAATCTTGAGTTTTCTTGATAATTCATGGTCAACCCTTGATCATATGATGAATATGACTTCAAAATATTGATGTTGACCAAAAATTATAAAGTTTGACTATATGTTGACCACAATTGACTTTTTGTTCAATACAACTAATTTTCAACCATCTGAGTAATTGGCTGAGCAAACTTGAGCTATGAGGCTTGAAACTTGACATGGTGATCCCTTGAGACATGTGAGGAGGTATGATAACTACTTGAGTTATTAGAACTTGATTTTGTCTTGAGAGAAGCAAAACCCTAGTTGTGGGTTGATTGCTTAGGAGAGGGTTCATCTGGTCAACCCTTGAGAAATTCTTGAGTATGGAGATGCGGATTATCTTGAGAAATAGGAGGGAAAATTTTGGGATACAACAGTTTCCCCTGTTCAATCTTCTTGTACCTGAAGGTTTAGATTGGTATGCTTGCCTTTCGTGACCTGAAGGTAGAAGATGATTGAACACTCGAGTACACCTGAAAATTTGCACTCGCTTGTGTATGGAATGAGATTGTTAGTTGATGATGCGCTGGAATGGGCTTATCGATGCCATTTGGAGAAGTGGATGATGGAGAGTGAGTCATACGCTAGACTCTGTGCTTGTCTTTGAATGAAGATGACTAGTATGTCTTGATTTTAACCATATATGCAACATTATGAAGGTGGAGAGATATCAACGTGTAGTCAATGATGGGCTTAAAAATGCCATCTAGAGAAATGATATGATAAGATAGAATCAGAATAAACCTTCATCTTGGCTATTTCTGAAATGAATAATTTGTCAAGATTTAGATAGCTTCCCCGTCTTGTTTTGGGTATTAATCTGTATCCTGTTGTTTGTTAATAACTTGCATGGTCGTTCAAATAGCTTTCCCATCTTGTTTTGGGTATTAATATTTTGACCTTCCGCCTGGAAAATAACTTTCACCAGTTGGGAAATTTAGCTTGAAAGGATATGGTTAGTTATATGCAGATTATGATGCATGTGAGATAATGACAATGCTCATGAAGAAGATATGCACATGTTATGATTTTTTTTATGAATAATGTATGAATGTAGATGTCATGGTATTTCAAAACATATCCATCTTGAATAAGATAGGAATGTTCTGCTGAGGATCTTTGGTTTCTTCTTGGGGATGTAGTTGTTGGAAACCCTGACTGGGGAATAAGAGAGATGTGAATTCCTCCGATGCACTATCTGACCAAGTTTCGAGTTTGGATATTGCAGTTATCGGGGAATGATAATCATTGGGAGATACTCCGCTGAGGATGAATATCTTGTGTATAAATGTGATATTGAATAACTTATTACTGATCGGAGAATGGCATAATATGTTGATTGATGATTTGTTACTGCTCAGGGACCAACGTAACGCGATAACTTGAGAACGTAGATAAGTTTGATAGGATCACTGCTCAGGGACTAACGTGATAATGTTGATAGAATCACTGCTTGGGGACTAACATGATGATGTTGATAGGATCACGGCTCCAGGACTAACGTGATGATGTTGATAGGATTATTGCTCGGGGACTAACGTGATGGTGTTGATAGGATCACTGCTCGGTGACTAACGTGATGATGTAGATATGATCACTGCTCGGGGACTGACATGATGAAGTTGATAGGATCACTGCTCGGGGACTAACGTGATGATGTAGATAGGATCAGTGCTCGGGGACTAACATGATGATGTAGATAGGATCACTGCTCGAGGACTGACATGATGAAGTTGATATGATCATTGCTCGGGGACTAACGTGATGATGTAGATAGGATCACTGTTCAGGGACTAATATGATGAAGTTGATAGGATCACTTCTCGGGGAATAACATGATGAAGTTGATAGGATCACTGCTCGGGGACTAACATGATGATATAGATAGGATCACTGCTCGGGGACTAAAGTGATGAAGTTGATAGGATCACTGCTCGGGGACTAACGTGATGACGTTGATAGGATCACTGCTCGGGGATTAACGTGATGATGTAGATAAGATCATTGCTCGGAGACTCACGTAATGAAGTTGATAGGATCACTGCTCGGGGACTCACGTGATAAAGTTGATAGGATCACTGCTCGGGGACTCACGTGATGAAGTTGATGTAGATGCTGCTGATTAGAGTAGTAGATTTGTTGTAGAGATCCGCTTGTGTCAGGGGTGAAAGGGATCTGTGGGGATTGTAGAGATTATCTTGTGGGGATTGATATGACTCTATGGGGATTGAAATGACTCTATGGGGATGTACGAGTGACTTTAGTTGTCATCCCAATTCCTAGAGTCTGTAGTAATTATGGCTTCTGTTCGCTTTTCGTATGTTTGTGAACAAATACTTATTGTCAGATGCACATAATCATTCAAAGCAAACATTGGACTTTATGCAAACAAAACAAATAAAAGTAAAAATGGAACTGGAAAAGGGAAATTGTATTGACTTTGAAAAAGGAAACCTATAGATAGGCAGATTGTGTACAAAGAGACAAATATCCTAGTAAGAGGAAATTGTCAGGGAAATTTAGAAAATAGTCAAAGCTATGTGGAAACAATCTCGTTGGGTTTCAACTCTACTATTGCTCATATATTTTCGACTATCTCATCTCCTTGCTGCCAGAAGAAAGTGATTGAACTGATCTGCGCCATTTGAAGCTTAAATCTTGATAGTGATGTAGTCTGTAAGTAGATGATCGGGACGAGACATAGTCGTATGCTTGAATCCCTAAATTTTTCCTAGATCTCCCTTTCGGGTTTTCAGTCTACCGGGATACCCTTTTTTGCCAAAGCTGCCTTTGCAGGTTTTCGACTTGTCGGGTGTATATTTATTATATATATGTCCTTAACTTTTGCCTGAACCTTTTTTTGCCTAGGCCAGTCGACCTAGCAGGTCTCGTTTATGCGTAGTATTTTTTGACTATGTCTGTGTTCACAGGATGTGGGAAGTCTTCTCCGTCCATAGTGCTTATAATCATGGCTCCGCCGAAAAATACTGTCTTGAATACAAATGGTCCCTCATAGGTGGGAGTCCATTTGCCCCTGGGATCACCTTATGGTAAGATTATGCGCTTGACTACTAGATCGACCACTTGGTACGCTCGGGGCTTGACTTTCTTATTGAAGGCTTTGATCATGCATTTTGATATGCTTGTCCGTGGCAGATGGCTGTGAGCCGTTTCTCATCGATCAAGTTGATCTGGTCAAGTCGAGTTTGGGCCCATTCGTCTTCATCTAACTCTGCGTCCTTGAGTACTTTGAGAGAGGGTATCTGAACCTCGATAGGTAGAACTGCTTCTATACCATATATGAGAGAGAAAAGGGTTTCCCCTGTGGATGTTCGTACTGAGGTGCGATAACCGTGGAGAGCGAATGGCAACATTTCATGCCAATCCTTATAAGTCACTGTCATCTTCTGTATGATCTTCTTAAGATTCTTATTGGCGGCTTCCACTACGCCATTCATCTTTGGCCGATATGGAGAAGAGTTGTGATGCTTAATCTTGAACTGTGTGCAGAGTTCCGTGATCATCTTGTTATTAAGGTTGATACCATTGTCTGTGATAATCCTTTCGGGGATGTCGTGCCGATAAATGAGATTATGTTTGATGAATCGAGCCACGACATTCTTCGTAACAGATGCGAACGTGGCTGCTTCTACCCATTTGGTAAAGTAATTGATAGCGACGAGGATGAATCGGTGTCCATTAGATGCGGTAGGTTTGATTTATCTGATCATGTCAATGCCCCACATTACGAAAGGCCACGGGGCGGTGAGAACATTCAATGGAACTGGAGGTATGTGTATTTTGTCTGACAAGATCGAGCATAACGATAATAATCAGTTTCTATAGTGGACCAATAGTAACCTGCTCTCAGAATCTTCTTGGCCATTGTATGTCCACTGGAGTGGGTACCAAATGCGCCTTCATGTAACTCTTCCATGATTCGTTCGACTGTTTTCTGATCTACACATCGGAGTAAGCACAAGTCGTGATTACGTTTGTATAAGACGACATTACTGAGGAAGAATTTGGCGGCAAATCTTCTTAGGAATTTTTTATCATTGACAGATGCCCCTTCAGGGTATTCTTGAGCCTCGAGATACCTCTTTATTTTGTAGAACCAAGGTTTCTCCTCTACGCCTTCTGTATCAAGTTCGTAACAGTATGCTGGTTCGTCTAGTCTTTCAATAGTGATATGAGGAGCTTCGTTGTCCCATCTGACTTTGAACATAGATGACATGGTAGCTAACGCGTCTGCCAACTGATTCTCTTCTCGTGGGATATGCTCGAAAGTGATTTCTTCAAAGTAGGGGATCAAATTTAACACATGTTCTCGATACAGAATGAGATTTAGATGTTTTGTGTCTCATTCGCCTTTGATCTGATTAATCACCAAAGCTGAGTCTCCATATACTTGCAAGAACTTGATCCTCAAGTCAATAGCAGCTCTGATACCCATGATGCACGCTTCGTATTCAGCCATATTATTGGTGCAGTTGAAACATAGTTTGGCGGTGAAAGGTGTATGACCGCCTTTAGGAGATGTAATTATGGCGCCAATACCGTTTCCAAGTGCGTTAAAAGCTCCATCAAAGACCATGGTCCATCGGGATCCTGGCTCAGGTCCTTCGTCTGGTCCAGGCTTTTCGTAATCAATGATTAACATAATATCCTCGTCTGGGAACTTGCAATGCATAGACTGGTAGTCATCTATGGCTTGATGAGCTAAATGATCAGCTACTACGCTTCCTTTGATTGTCTTCTGGGTAGTATACTGGATGTCGTATTCGGTCAAGATCATTTTCCATCTTGCTATTCTTCCAGAGAGAGCAGGTTTCTCGAAGATGTATTTTATCGGATCCATTTTAGAGATCAATAAGGTAGTGTGAGTCAACATATCTTGTCTTAGAAGCCATGCCAAGCGCGCAAGTTTTTGATTTGTGAGTATCTTGTTTCACAGTCGATAAACTTTTGCTAAGGTAGTATATTGCATACTCTTTTCGATCAAACTCGTCATGTTGGCCCAACACACACCCCATTGAGTTCTCAGGCATAAAATAAATAAACACTTAAATAAACCAGTAAATAAATTAATTAAAATAAACCGGAAAATATAAGGCGGAATATTTGGCAATTTTCAAGAGTCTCCCACAAGTCGGTGAGATCTGTCCTTCGTTGTCCGAAAATCAAATGCGATGAAAGAAATTAAAAAGGCGCAATTTTAACGTAAGGTTAGAATTGGAAAAGGTTCCCAGCAATCTACTATGTGGAAATTACTACGAGAAAAGAAAGCAGATAAACTAAAATAAATCGACTAGAAATAAAATCGATACTGAAAATAAAATTCGGCAGAGTAACGGTAAAAAAATGCAGAAGAAAAAACGTATTTGAAACTGAAGTCGAGTGGCTATTTATAGAGGTAGGGTTGCGTTGGTAGCTGGGGAGATTGAGATTTTCTCGCCACCGAATCCTCCTCCGTAGCGGTCGCTACGGAGTTGTAGGGGTCTTGTAACGGTCGTTACAGGCTTCCTTAGTGAGGAAGTGTCGCTCCCTGGTGCGTAACGGTCACTAGGGTTAGCTTTGGTGGAGTGTAACGGTCGTTACACCCTTGGGCCAGGTAGAAGCGCACGTTTGGAAGTGGGTTGGGCCTGCTTGTTAATTCTTTCAGCTTTGCTTCTTTCACACCCCCACTTCTTATCATACACCCATATTTGCTTTATATGCTATTCTTTTGTGGGTTTTGAGTATGATTTATTCATCTTTTCTCGATTTTCTTCGCATATGCCTTATAATTGATAAAAACCTGAAAACATAAAAGATACCAGCATAATACGAATGAAGAGTAATTTAATTAATTGAAATGCGAATATAATTCATGTAAATTGACTCAAATAATAGATATATTTTCGGGTTATTATTTACGTACCTTTCTACAGTTCAGGACTGAAACTGGGGTGTCGCTGTTCTTACCTACCTCTACTAGAAGTTGAATGAAGCTTCCAGGTGGAGGGCTAGGGCGCTTACCGGCTCGTGCACACTCCTCACGGTACATTTTTATTTTAACTATAAATTTTAATTAGTTTTAATTGAGTTGTACTTACACATTATATTTTTGTTGATGCAGAGCTAGATTTTATCATACTTTCACCGTATCCATGGTTACTCCGTGGATCCCGACTATGAGGACTTCATGCCCAAGGCTTCCAAATTTATTCTCAATAGAGGCAACGATAATGTGGTTTCTTAGCGGGTGTTCCTTGATCGCACCAACCACGACGACATCAACTGGACCCCGTTTGAGGACTACAAGGAGGTTGTCCCCTTAAATACCATATTGTTATACTCCATGTGGATAGCTGTGGGGCTAACATGATGGTCTGGTATCTGCCTGAGCGGTGTATGCGCCAGTTAGGTTATATGCAGACCATACCCTGATCTCCTTTCCAGGCTGCTCCCAACACCATCACATGGAGGGCTCTAGATGATGTCTTCCAGGATTGGGAGAATCAAGTCGTGCCATATGAGTATCGGTTGTTGTGGGCATCCCGTATGTGACACTTTGTGGAGGGGTACACGACATGGTTCTTTACAGTGTCACACCCTTACATGACATCAGAGGATGAAGGACGTCCGACGAGGCTAGCACATGAGGAGATCTTGGAAAACGAGCAGTTCGAGGATGATCATGCCATTGGTCTATAACCTATCTGTTAGAGTATCTGCCAGGTTGGACATGAGGCGTTGGATGACGGGATTATCGATGAGGGCATATCTGATGCGGTTTTCGTGGTGGAGAGGATGGTCGTTGAGGAAGAGCGTACAACGCGTTACCACATGCAGAGGAGGGCGCAGGGGGTCAGGATTAGGCATACCCAATAGACTTTTTGTTTTTTAGTTGATTTTGTTTGATCGCATTTTTTCGGAACAATTAATGTAATTTGATATTTCTGACAATCTTTCTATTTAATATTTATAACATATTAATATTTACATATTTTGCGTATATAGATATTACGTATATTAATATTTTCTAACAATTTTTCTCTTTAATTGAATTTCTGAAAATGAAAACATAATCCGAGTTATTGTGAAAAAACATAGTAGTTTCAAATATGGTTTTACACATTCATGAAATATTTTATAAGTTAATTTGCGAATTCCCTAAATAAGATGAATTCGTAAGTTCACTTACGAAATATTTCCTAAATGTGTTTAACCATGTTTGAAATAACAAAACGTACAAAAAATAAGGTTAATTCACGAGTTAACTTACGAATTCCCTCAGAAAGATCAACTCGCAAGTTAACTTACGAATTCACCCTACAAGATGAATTCGTAAATTAACTTATAAAAAATATTTTTGATTTTTCAAAAGTGTGAGAGAAACTCATTAAATAAGTGAAATTTTTTTAAAAATATTTATAAAAATAGGAATATGAAGTAAATTTTTTTAAATTTACTAATGCTTATAAAAATATTAAAAAAAAAAATTCAATTCTAGTTCTTCAGCCGGAGCCATATATGATTGATTTTTAGACCTAATGTATCATTGATTTTGAGTGTACTTTCCAAACAGGAGATTCAAACTACTCCCACCCAAAAAGAATTGACAATAACTTATCTTTATTTATAAGTTATGCTTCATAACTCTTTTTTTCTGACACAAGGGGACACAGTAAATATAATCTTTATATCCCGTATAAATAAAGAAGGATTCAAAAAAACAGACCCATAAGAGACGACAAGGACAAATCATACACACGGGTCCCACCCTAAGAGCCCCCCAATATCAATCAACTCTACCCAACTGATACATCATATCACCATGTCCCGCGTCACACCCTATCATTTCCCTAGCCCAAATACTACGTCAACAACAACAACTCCAATAACAAAAAAAAAAAACACACTCATCAACCCTTCAAACCTCAAAAACCAAACACACTCTCTCTCCGTTCGGTGTTTGCTAAGAAAAAAAAAAGAATATTAAAAATCACTTTCTCTCTTTCTTTCTCTAGCTTTATTTCTTTTGTTCAACCATGAAGAAGCTCTACCATAAAGCGACGGTTCATCCAACCCCACCGGTCATCACCGACCAACTTTCCTTCCTTCCGGCAACCATCCTCACGCTAGCTGCCGCTCTTTCGACCGAAGACAGAGAGGTTTTGGCTTACCTCATCTACTGCTCCTCCGCTGCAACCCCACCAGCCTTTTCCGGGAACCCGAAACGGAACACCGTTAAGAACACCGATCATGCTACTCTCTTTAACTGTAGCTGTTTCCGGTGCTACACGAGTTACTGGGTCAGATGGGACGAGTCGCCGAACCGTGAACTCATACATGAAATCATCGATGCTTTTGAGGAGTGGTTGGCTCAGAGTAGTAAAGGTGGGAAGAAAGGGAAAGGGAAGAAAGAGAAGAGGAACAAGAAAGGGTTTGTGAATAAGCGGTCTGGACCTGGTTACTCAGGTGAGTTGAATCGGTCTGTGGTGAGTGAGTCGGCTGAGATGGAATCGGTGGGGGAAAGTAGTAGTAGTATTAGTAGTAGTAGCGGCGGTGGTGGTGGTAGTGAAAGTGGTGAAAGGGTGGTTGTTGGTGGTGGTGGTGATGATGGTGAAGAGAAAGGGTCGGTGAGAAAATTTGTGAGTTTCATTGGAGAAAGGATTTGGGGTGTTTGGGGATAGTGAATGAATTTGCAAGAGAAAAATAATGAAGAAAATTTGAAGAAATTAAGGTAGGGTTAGTCTATGGTTTTTTTATTTTGTTGTTAAAATCTTTTTGTATATTAATCATCATCATTATGTAATGTTAATGTTAAGAAAATGTTTATTTGGTTTTGTTATGAGTGGGTTAGGTTCTGTTGTTTAACATCATACCAATGCTTTGGTTTATGTTTTTTGCTTCAATGACTGAGTCTTGATTTTGAGCTTTTTTAAAGTTTTTTTTAGAAATTAGTATGTAAGATTTGTTTCTTGAATTTGGGTAACTAACTCATTTTAAGTCTATACAAGAAAACAGGAAGAAAACAATTTTAATTTGTTATCTTAGACATGCATTGAATCTTTGTTCAATGGAAGTATTCAATATGTAGTAATAATGTTCATTGGGTCAAGTGTTGCAATTTCATCTAGTTTCCTTAAATTAGAGGATGTTTCAAATTGACTGTTCCATAGTACTTGCAAGGAAGATTTTTAGGGTCTCTGCTCTCTATGGCATCACTTTCTCACGAGTATGAAACACATGTTTCTTATAGTCATATTTTTCATGATCTTAGTTTTTATAGTTAACACATGTTTCTTGTAGTCATATTTTTCATCTTATAGTTTTTATAGTTTATAATTTATTTTGATAAGGAAGTTAAGTAATTTAAAATTTAGAGTTTATCAATTTTTTTTAGGAAATTTCTTCACCCACATAGTGGGTTTCTCCAATATCCTTGAAAAATAAAAAATGTTTTTATGAATTCACTTTACAAGGTGCATTCATAAGTTAACTTACGAATTAAGTTTTCTGGGTGAATTCGTAAATGCATTTATGAATTCACCTTATTTTTGTACGTTTTATTATTTTACACCAAGGTGAATTCGTAAGTTAATTTGCAGAACATTTCCTGAATGTGTTAAACCATGTTTGAAACTACTATGTTTTTACAATAACTCGAATTATGTTTTCGGTTTTAGAAATTTAATTAAAGAGAAAAATTGTCAGAAAATATTAATATACGCAAACCATGTAAATATTAATATGTTATAAATATTAAAGAGAAAAATTATCAGAAATATCAAATTACATAAATTGTTCCGAAAAAAATGCGATCAAACAAAACCAACTAAAAAACATAAAAGTTACTGGGTATGCCTAATCCTGGCCCCTGCGCCCTCCTCTGCCTGTGGTAATGCGCTGCACGCTTTGCCTCAGCGACCATCCTCTCCACCACGACAACCGCATCGGGTCTGCCCTCATCGACAATCCCGTCATCCAACGCCTCCTGTCCAATTTGGCGAATACGCTGACAGATGGGTAGTAGATCAATGGCATGATCATCCTCGACCTGCTCGTTTTTGTAAAGCTCCTCATGTGCTGGCCTCGGCAAACGTCCTTCAGCCTCTGGTGTCATGTAAGGGTGCGACACTATAAAGAACCATGCCGCGTACCCCTCCCCAGAGTGCCATATACGGGAGCCCGCATCAATCGATACTCCTCTGACACTACATGATTCTCCCAATCCTGGAAGACATCATCTAGAACCCTCCGTGTCATGGTGTCAGGAGCAGCATGGAAAGGAGATCGGGGTATCATCTGCACAAAGCCAAACTGGCCCATACACCGCTCAGGTAGATACCGAACTATCATGCTAGCCCCACAGGCTAGCCACCCAATGTATAACGAGATGGTATCGAAGGGGACAACCTCCATGTAGTTCTCAAACGGGGTCCAGTTAATGTCGTCATGGTTGGTGCGATCAAGGAATATCCGGTAAGGAACCACATTATGGTTTCCTCTATTGAGAATAAACCTGACAGTCCTGGGCATGAAGTCCCGATAGTCGGCATCTACGGTGTAACCATGGGTGTTGTTAAAGTACGATATAATCCAGATATGCATCAACAAAAATATAATGTGTAAGTACATTATAGTTAAAATAAAAACGTACCGTGAAGAGTGTGCACGAGCAGTGGCGCCTAGCCCTCCACCGAAGCCTCATTCACACGGTAGAGGTAGGTAAAATGACACCTCGGTTCGATCCACGAATCAGAAAGGTCCGTAAAATATCTCAGGTAGGCCACGTCGATGTAGTGGCCACTATTGTCCACAAAGACGGACGTGCCTACCAAGTACATCAAAAAACACCGGATGACACAACCACAGTGAAATTGAACAAAAATATCCACCTCCACAAGCTGCCCAATTGCATTTGCAGTTCTTTTTGCAAGAGCTGCTTGACGGAGGTGCTCCCGATATAACTCCTTCAGGTATGAGAACCTCACGTGCGTCCCGTTTGGGGAGTCCCAGTCCTCAGCAGCTTGGTACAGATCAACTCCCAGATACTCAACCGCCTCAATCCTTGTTATGTTGGAATGATTGAGTAACCTACCTCTAATAGGTAGTCGGAGAAAGCAGGCAACATCGTTAAGGGTGATCGTCAACTCCCCAACTGAAAAGTGGAAAGATGACATCTCCCTATACCATCTCTCCCCAAAAGCACCCTGCATGCCAGTGCTAATGGTACCGTAACCAGTACTGAATAATTCGGCAAGACCGGATGCGAGGATAACACTATGGAACCACAAAGTCTTTGGAACATATAGATCAAAGATTTTGCGGGAGTGGTTCACATGTTTCAAGGCATTCATTTCCTGAAACATAAGAATAAAATGAAAATAAAAAAAAATAACGAACAATATACGAAATTAAATGAAAATAAATAAATAATACGATCGGGCAGTATACAAATATAAATAAAAAAGAACGGACAATAAACGAAAACAAATAATATGAAATGTAACGATAAAAATTATAATACCTCTCCACCCCAGACATAACGACCAATATGGTCCTGATAGTAAATCAGGAGGGATCTATCATATGACCCTCCTGGATAGCCAACATCCTCCGCCTCTACAGTTTCCTCAACATCGTCGTCGGGGACCTCAACATTTTCGGTGTCCTGGGCATCCTGGTCCTCCTCCGCCGACACCTCTATCTCCGATACCTCCTCCTCATGTGCACCAGAGGAAGACGTCTCATGGAGACGACTCCTCTGAGACGGTGCAGAAGGTGATGCTATATTAAGTTGTGCCCTTTGTTCCCTTTGTGCCGTTGCCCTTAGCTCTCGCTCTCGACGAGCCGACGCTGACTAACTTTGCTTGCCATGTCTCAAACGTGTCATCTGGTTGTCATTCTCGTCCATTTTCCTGAAATAAACCATTACATTGTTAGCATGCTAATTTAAAAACAAATTAGACAAAATTTCGCAAGTTCACTTGCGAAGTCTCTTCTGGTTCACTTCGCAAGTTAACTTGCAAAACCCCCTTCGTCCAGAATTTTTACAAAACCAGATACTCAGTTCCCAAAACACTCAAAATCCAATTTTTCCTACTACATTTACCTATTATTACTTCATATACTACTAAATTTCTACAACCTAACCTAATAATCTAATAAAAATTCAGAATTTGAATAGGAAAAAGTGAAGAAAACTTACACAAATTTGTTGATTTTGGAGGAGTTGAAATGTGTTGGAATGAGTTGAAATGATGAGAATGACTTGATTTGAGTGAGTTTGCAGAAGTATAAATGTTAGGGTTTGGAGTAGAGAGGTTAAAATTTGAGTATTTTGAAATGAATGAGTATTGAGGAAAATTCTGTGTTTTCTAAAACAATACGTAGACTTTGTAAGTTAACTTACGAATTCCCCAAATAAGGAGAATTCGTAAGTGCACTTACGAATTCACCTTATTTTTAAAAAAAGGTGAATTCGTAGGTGCACTTACGAATTCATCTTATGTTTGTAAAATCGTAGATTATTTCGTAAGTGCACTTACATTACGAATTTATCTTATTTGGGGAATTCGTAAGTTAACTTATGAAATTGAGGGATATTTTTAGTTTTTCACCAGGACCCACTAGGTGGGTGAAGAAATTTCCTTTTTTCTAAGGGTGTTCGCGGGCCAGTTTAGTTTGATTTTAAGAGAATTCGATATGTAAATCGATTAAAATTATATGGATTGGTTTGGATTGGATTTACAAATTTTTGCGATAAAGTTCAAACCGAACCGAACCTAGAAACAACGGACTGGTTTGAATTGGATTGATCGGGTAGATAAAAAATACATAAATATTTTTTTTTAAATTACTTATTTATGAAAATTAATTTTCCATAATAGCGGCGCAACTTATTATCCGCTTGCCTTTTATTTATGTACTGTTATTGTTTAATTGTAAATATTAGACTAAAAATTCCCCTCAATAGATTCTAAAATATCTAACAAAAAAAATATATAACATCAAGACTTTTGAATATATAATTAGTCACTTGAGTTCATATGATAACGAATGTGTTTCATATCTTTACGCTCAGTTACCACATACGACAATTCACTTTTTTTCTTCTTGAACTTGAATGATTGGTAGTAGTTTTCATGATAATTAATTTTGATTGGTTCGGGTTGGGTTTGCAGGAAGAAAACTGAAAATTCGATGCCCGAACTAATTGTCATTAGATTTCATTAGTTTGGTTCGGTTCTTGCCCGAAATGAAAGAATGTCTAACCTAAACACTATGGTTTGGTTCGGATTTATTAGAACCAATAAACACCCCTAATTTTTTCTCTTAATTTTAATTTTACAATCTTTATTGTAAAAATATAAATAAACATTTAAATATAATTTTTTACTAAGTTATTTCATACTACAAGTTACTTCAACAAAATTGTTATGGTCCGTAATCAAAATTATGTGTGAATTGTGATGTTGGACTCCTGATGATGCAGTACTTGTAGTTGTGATGTTGGACTCCTGATGCAGAATTACAAGTCTCCATTGCATTGTACACAGAAGTGGATCTGCAACATTAGCATTTTAACATCCAAGATAGAGAATAAATCCAAAAAGAATAGAGTGAATTACAGAAAATGTGTATGTTAAGTCTTAAATAATCACTAGTGGAATACTCTTGCGGCCACACAAATTACTTAATAATATTAATGTAGAGATGGTTATAAACTTCTTAAGAGAAATTGTTAAATGATATGATTTGTAGAATCAAAATATTATAACAAAGGTCAATAATGTCATTACACATAATATAATGTTAAAATTGATATAAGAAAATCAAAGATCTTGAAAAAGAAGCAAAAGTGGAATGAATTTGCGATGTGAAATGAGTAATGTTGGAATAATTTAGATTTGTAACACTAATCTTCAAAAATGAACTTAAATCTTTGAGATGTAATTAAAATGATGTGTGTAGGATAACATTTCAACATATTGATTGTATTGGCCAAGAAAAGACATAAAATCAAACTAAAAAAAAAAATACTTATTGGATGTTTTGAAATACTTCTTTGAAAACAACATTAGTTGTAGTCTTTATGACTTGTTTGTCTTTGTCATGAATCAAAATCTTAAATCCTTTTTTAGTCTTAACTCAAGATATTGCTACGTATAATTGATCATGACTAAAAATCAATTTGGGTAAGTATAAACCAACACGGTCTAAATATTTCCCTTGAGATTTACTAATTGTCATTGCAAATGAAACAATGATTGGAAATTATCTTCTACCCAATTTAAATGGCCAAGGGGATTGTGTGGGGACAAAGACACCCTAAGGGTATAAATGATGTTAGGCAATTTAGATTGATCTAAGTTGCGCAACAACATGATATTGAATCCAATTTTCAACCTAATAGAATGATTAGGCAATTCAGATGTCTTAAGAGCATTAAGAAATTCAGGAGTCAGGTTCTCAAATGCATCAAAGTCAGAAGATTCAGATATATCAATAGAATT
The DNA here is from genome assembly GCA_021764765.1 of Vicia sativa. NCBI lineage: Eukaryota > Viridiplantae > Streptophyta > Magnoliopsida > Fabales > Fabaceae > Vicia > Vicia sativa. Next base: position 30,562,226 of record CM038792.1, on the reverse strand, counting down.
ACTACTAAATTATTATTTTTCTCCCCTACATAAAAGGAAAAAAGAAAATTTAAAATGAAACACAATATAAGGTAAAGATAATTTGCCCTATGAAAATATATACATGAATATTGTCATACCTGGAAGAAGATTTGTGATGTATTGATTGATATCATAAACTACTTTAATAGTAGAAGCCAAAATGACCTGACTATGAAGACAATTTGAATCATGGTGGTTAAGAATGAGATTTGGGTAGGTACTTCTAACAATAACATGGATAGGATAAGAAAAATCATAAATTAGAAACTCATATGGAATCTCAATATTAATAAAACCATCATTTGGCTCAGAGATAGTTACATCTCATTTTTTAAGATCCACTATGAAAAATGTGTATCTCTTTATCGGTAGATGTAATTATACCACTTTGAAAGGGCATGTTCTTGATAAGCTTAAGGACTTTGCAATGATCCCAAATATAAGAAGCATTGAATGTTGAATGAATAATATCTTATCTACTTCCTCTAGGTATAACGGGAAGTGTTTGTCTAAAATCACTATAAAAAATTACAACCTTGCCTCCAAAAATGCTTTTAGAAGCATGCAGATTTCCACTCATAATATTCCTTAAAGACTTGTCGAGAGCCTCAAAGAAACATTTGTTAGCTATAGGAGCTTTATCCCATATGATTAGATCTGTCAACTTTAGAAGCTCAGCAAGATCATATCTTTTGTCAATGTTGCAAATACAGTTTCAAAGTAGGGACTGGAATATTGCATTTAGAACGAGTTGTTATTCCACCTAGTAACAACAAACTTGCAATCCCACTTGAGGCACTTGAGGTAACAACAAACTTGCAATATCACTTGAGGCAACAACCATCAATGTTAGTTGTTGAATTTCTTCATCAGTTAGTATCAAACCTATGGTAAAAATACCAACAAATCTTATATAAAACTTGTAGAAATACCACATATTAATTAAGTAAAGGAATACTAACAAATCTTATAAAAAACAAAGTACCTTGATTGCTTGTCAAAAGACTTTGTTCATAAAGAATTCCTCCAGATTAGTATATTCAAGTGTTATTTCAAACATGTTCTGGTCTCTTAACGGACGATGAAAGAAACATAATCACAAAGAACTTACACAAAAATAGACTAGAACCCCAAACATGTGCCGATTTTACAACCTTAATAAATTCTCTATCATCTTGTAAGAATCCCATTGCAAATCAAGCTTCAATGAAATATTTGTGTTGGAAACCATCCACCTTTTTTATGTCATTGTAATATAGTGGTCATTTCTTCACAGTCAACGTCATTCTTAAATAATATAATCCACCTGTGCTCTGAGGAACCCAAATGAGAAGATAAATTGTATACCCTCTTTTCCTTAGTGTCCAACTCCAACTTTGTTTATGGTAAACAAATGTAGAAACAAAGTTATCATATGTTAACAACATAGCATCTTCAAATTTGTTGTTTGCCTCAAACCATGTTGTAAACATTGATTTGATTATACTTAGTTTGGGTAAAACATTATATATTTGCTCGAAGTATTTTTAGATCACAAAACTTTCCCCCTACAAGTGAAAATATAATCTCTCCACTCCTACCATGTATAGAATAAGAAAATATCCTCCAACACACTTCACTTGGTGATATGTATCTATAATCAAGACATTGCTTGATTTCATCAACGTTATTTTTGTCACCAACTGTATTACCTTCAGAAGTTTGCATGGTAGAAAATATTCTATCAGAACCCTAATTTATGTATTTGAATAAGTATTTAATAGAAGTATTTTGATTGCACCATTCCATGTTGATATGAGTTCATCCTTCAATAATAAACTTGGGTTGTGGGGAACAACATGACCAATGTGAAGGGTGATTTTGTTTTTATCTATTGTGTGTCCATTGTCTCATCTCTTATAAACATGATAGATATCTTGATCCACTATAGTTAAAGGTTGGAATTTTTTTGGGTAATACTTGGAACATTTCCTATATTTCATGCAAGGTGAATTTTGAGTTGTCAATCCATAAGGACCATGAACCGTATGATCTTTAACCAAGTTGTGCAACTTTGGGTATTTCAAAGGATCATGGACCTATGCACTAATGATTCTATCAATATCTTCAGGTGTTAGATACTTGTTGGAAGGATGCAAAAATATCAAGATATATGCATGTGGCAACCCTCTCTTTTAAAACCCAGTGGTGTGTGTGTGTGTGTACACACACACACACACACACACACACACACACACATATATATATATATATATATATATATATATATATATATATATATATATATATATATATTAGCATAATAATGAGTTAATTTTAGCAAAAGATGAGTTTAGGAAAAGTAAAAGCGAAGAGTAAGAACTTACATGCAAGGACTTTGCTGAACACACCCTTTCTTTGTTGAATCAGATAACAATTGATCAAACTCAATCTTAAATATTCTCTAAATGATAATTGGTCTATCATGGGATTTCAAATGAAGATGTGCTAGAACTCTTTGGATTTCTGGCCAATTGCGATTGCAAGTGAATGTTATGAACAAATTTGGAAATCCCATTTTACTACAAATAGCCATACTGGTCATAGTATAGTTGATACATAAACCTAGGACCTCCAACATATAAAAATAACAATACCACTATTTTCCCTATGTTGGAACGCGATGCTTGACTTTGATCACCTTCTTCATTTAGACTTAGTTGAGATCTATCCACTAAGTGTTCAATGGAAATCTGTCCACTTTGTACCATTTCCTTAACAACTATAAACTTTATTGTAATTATGTTTTGACTTAGTAGATATCCTTTTATTGTTAGAATATATTACAATTAATTTATTGTCACAATATAAATTAGGTAGTCTTTCAATTCCTTCCATAATTCACAACCCAATGACAAGGTTCCTCAACCAAATCCCATGGTTAGATGTCTCAGAACATGTTATACATTCTTGTGTCATGATGGGTGAAGCTATAAGAGTTTGATTGACATCACGCCAAAAAATGCACCCCTAATCAACATGTAGATATAACATAAAGTGGATATTTTATTATCTTGGCATCCAACAAAGTATGAGTCAAAGTATCTAGTGATTTCCTACTAGTCTGACCTTCAATATGTGAGTGTTTACTGTGGAAAATGGTAAACAATCGCTAGTCCTCCCAAAGTCCTAAAACTAAGGGTTACTCGCAATATCGACCAGTTGATCTTAAGACATGTGCTAAGGTGTTTTGAGATTATACTAGTTTTGTCGAAATCCTTATCTAAGAACCAGTTTTCTAAGACTAAGGGAACAAGTATAATGGCTTTCCACACTATGACTAGACTCCACTGACTGGCGACTCGTGACCGACAGAAGGAGCCTAAATGAAACAATTAATAATTTGATTGCTCACAATATGAATTTTCCCAACTATGGTGACTCATGACCGACAGAAGGCTGTGAACTTTAGACTTGTTCTAAACGAAGTAAGTGTCGACTGACTCTTTTGTTAAATCGAAACTTGTAACGAAAAGAGAATCAACATAAACGATAATGCAAAGAAATTGCTGAAATGTAAATAAAATGCAAGTAAAGGTTTCAAAAGAAATGACTGAAATATAAAGGTTTTGCATTGAAATAAAAGTGGTGATTCACGTACATCAAGCACTCTTCAACTCTTTGCTTCCTGATGCTCCGAATGAGCAGAGTTTTTGCAAGTGATTTAAGTATACAAGTGAACACACAAAAATTACATTGAAACTACTTATTTATAGTATTTAGAAAGTAACTGCCCTAAAGTAATCGACGGGTGACATTTGAACTCTAAGGTAACCGCTTCACCACATGTTGCCACCTATTTGGTGTTGGCGCTTAAACGAGTTATAAACTGCTGGTAACTGCTTAGAGACTTTAAATTTTGAATCTTCCCGCGTCTGATAAACTCAACCGCTCCTGGCTTGCTTCGACATGTACCCTTTTTGACAAGAACAAATAACAGAATCCTTCTAAGTTCAGAATCTTTTATGGTCGACAAGACCAAATTCGACCACTTCCTTCGCTTTGTACGCCTTGGTCGATTCGACCATTTTCCTCATATTTTAACATATTATCCTCTTGGTCGACTCCGTTGTAACTTGATATTCTTTTTAATCATTGATTTCTTTAATTTGCCAAAACCAACTTTCAAACACTTTGTTCTCAATTTCCAAAAGATCCTTATTTTAGGAAACTACCCTTAACTTATGAGAACACCCTAATTTAATACACGTGCTTGAATACCTTGAGATTTTTCAAGGTAACAAAATTCCCCCCAAAGATGCCATTTTCGAATTTCGACATATATGAGATAATGGCATCTTTATAGTGTCGGTATCAGCATTCGACTGAGTCGTTCCCACTACCTCCAAAAGTGGACGTTACTATTCCTCTTTTTCCGTGACGTCATGTAATCATGGAAACGTATCACGCTTTTAGCTTCGAGATGTGTGATCATTTATTTTCCATCATCATTACGCTTTTAGTGGCAGACATGGCCCGCCACTACCGCTTTAATCTCGCAGCACGTGTCCTTCGACTTGAAATGATTCTGACTTACGAAATCACAAAGATTTTCTCATTATTTTCTCCTTTCTTCAACGAGGATATAAATACCCCACTCTCTCATTTCTTTCTTTTCTCTTCGCTTTCTTTAACCTTTCACTTCAGAGAAAACCTAGAAAACCGAATTCACCATCCCTGTTTATCTTCTTCAAACTTCTTTAAACCTTCTTCAATGGTGAATAGTGACAACATAACTACTTCTTCAATCATGGAGCTTCAGCTACACCTCGTTGATGGCAAACCCTACTTACCAGAACCTCCATTTGCTGAGGAGAAAACAAAAATCTGGAAATCTCAGGTACTTATTCCTTTCACTCTTGAAGGAGAACCCTTAGCTTTTATGGGTCCTCTCCCTGCGAATATGCCTTCTGAAATATACATAGATGACAAAGGGGCTTTTTTCCCCACTAGCGCCACAACTAGACCCATAATCTCTTCTCCAAAGGGGATGGAACTTTCTCGTTGTGGCCATCCCTATTCTAGCAGCATGCTATTAGCTTCTTTACATTTCTAGGGGGTGGGGTGGACAAACACATTCCACACTAAATATGGTATGATCACTCCCACCTTACTCGACGTTACCGCCATTACAGAGTTGAAACCAAATGGCATAGTTTTTAACCACATGGATGTTGACCCTCTACCCATACGGTTCGATGTTGGCAAAAGTAGAAGCCCAACATACAACAATTTCATCGAAGACATTAAACCTTTCAGAAGTAGGAAAGTAGCATGTCCTTGTTAGCTGGAAATTTGTAAAGTATGTTTAAGGGCATTTCTTAAAGGCAAAGGTCTCTACAAGTCAAGGACTAGTCTTAAATGAAGTTAGTTTCTGAGATACTTTACAAAGTCAAGTTGGAAGGTCTAGAAAAAATACATGTCGGTTGAGAAGCTGAGTCAGAAGGCCAAACCAAATCGACCAAACAACCAAATTCGAAACAGTGTCGAAAATAAGACTAAGTCGACAAATTGCATGATTGGTCTATTCGACATAAGTTTGGGTTGAATGAAGACATTAGTCGAAGTGCTCCTACTGTCGGAGATACAGGCCAAGGGACTTAGGAAATTTTGTTATGCCTCAAGAAGATGGATCAAAACTGAAAGCAGTTTCCTTCTGAAGTCATGAAGCGGGAAGAAGTCAGAATAAGGAGATCGTGGGTAGTTGCCTCAGAAGATCGTGGATTTGAAGCTTTAAACGGATGGCGAAATTGTGTACGGAAGTTGTTTCTAAGTTTAAATCTCGTCCGTTGATTAGTTTTAGCAGTTACTTTGTAAATACTATAAATAAGTTAGAATGTTAAGGATTCGGGGTGTTCATTTGTACCCTCAAATTGCTTGCCAAAACTCTGCTCAATTCCACGCTAAAGGAAGAAAGAGTCACTCAAGTCTTTGATGTACGTGAATCACCATATTTTCTATTTCAATGCAATCAATTTACTTTTAAGTTTATCTTTACTGTTTTCGTTTACTTCTGTATCGTTTACCAAAAATACTTCAACGTAAACCATTGGTCACGAGTTACCAATTAGCATTGTAGTCAGAATTCTGTGTGTGTGGAAAGCCATTGCGTTGTTTCCCTTAGGCTCTGGAAATCGTTTCTGGGCCAAGGTCTTTTCCGTTTACAGAAGCAGCATAATTTACCAGAACCTTAGCACGTGTCTTGAGATCAACTGGTCGATCTCGCAAGTAACCCTTAGTTTTAGGACTTAGGGAGGACCAACGGTTGTTTACCATTTTCTACAGTAAACAAATTGGCACACCTGGTGGGACCCTGTGCTAAGTGTTAGATTTTATTAGAGTTTGTCTTAGAAGTGCATGAAACTTAGAAGTGGAAATTCATCAAGTAAAAAACCACCACCCACTAGGAAACGTACGTCTAAGATGACAAACAACACCTCTGCGTCGAACGCGGATGAAGTTCTATCTCGAACACTGGGTATTGCCAACACCTCCCAGTTGTTTCGCAAATTGCGTCATTTCCCCCTTTGAGCAGCACAACTGCCTCTGGGCCAACTACTTCAGTATCAATTACCATTCCCGAGACCACACCAGTGAGTCTAGGGCTTGTGGTGGCCACGAGTGCCATTCCGAACACAGCGATACCTCGATTTGGTACTGCTATGAATCCCCCTTATGGAATGACATATTCCTTAATGGCGGGATATCAGTCGACCCCTAGTGTAGCAATAGTGCCTGATAACGTGCAGAATACAAACGCCCCTTTACAAGGATCTACAATAGGGGCAAATAGGGAACTGCCTGCGCAACATTTAAATATTACCTCTGTGGCAGTATTATGGCAACAAATGGATGATAGCAACCATGAGTTAGTAAATATGTTAACCAACCAAATGGGAAATGTGTTTAACCCCATCGTGCAAGAATCGTTCGAGACTAATAGGCAGTCTGCTGAAACAAACCGACAGGTTATTGCGCAAATAACACGCCTGTGTAACTTCTTAGGCGCCCAAGCGGCTGCCCGACAGGGGCATCCAGTTCGACAACCTATACATGTCCAAGGAGACATGGGGCGAGAAGAAGAAAGCTGTATCAAGGTCAAGGCGCGCCTCAAAGGAATGTTGTTGTCAACCCACCTAGGATCTTAGTGCAAAGACATCAGGAGGCTGACCAAGTCCTTGATCAAGTTCGACAGGAGGATTTGGTTGTTGAGAATAACTTAACCAACATTGTCGAGAGAATTATGGTCCGAAATGGTATGAATACAATGTCAAGGCCAACGTATTCTTCTCCATTATCAGAGTACATATTACAGACCGAAAACCCTAGAGGATGGAAAATTCCCAAATATACCAAGTTTGGAGGAGAAACGGGTGAATCGACGGTCGAACACATCGCTAGATACCTGATTGAGTTGGGAGACATGGCAAATAATGAAGGTTTAAGGGTGAAACATTTCCCTTCATCCCTTACTAAAGCAGCCTTTACGTGGTTTACTACCTTGCCCCCTGATTCTATCGACTCATGGTCAAAGTTGGAGAAACTTTTCCAGGAACAGTTTTACGAAGGGCATTCGAAAATTAGTTTGGTCCAATTGTCAAGCGTTAAGAGAAAATTTGTTGAGACAATAGACGATTACCTAAATAGGTTTAGATCATTAAAAGCAAGGTGCTTTACCCAAGTGCCTGAACATGAGCTTGTTCAAATGGCTGCTGGAGGGCTAGATTACTCCATTAGGAAGAAAATAGATCCAACCTTCGTTAAAAGCATGTCACAATTGGCTAATAGGGTTTGTCACCTTGAGCGCCTTCGACTAGAGAAAGTTAGACATACTAAGGCTAAGTCAAAGAAAGAGAAGGTAGCCTATGTCAACTTCGATGATACGGATCCCATATACGAGGCTGATTACATGTTGCCGATAGAGGCAGATGTGGACGTGGTTGAATTAAAATCAGGGCCAGCATATGAATGTAAATTAGTGTTTCCTGCCAAAGGGAAAATCCCTACTGTCGAAACTAGTTCAAGAACTCCTGCAAAAACTTATACTTTTGATATTAGTAAATGTGAGGAGATTTTTGATGTATTAGTCAAAGATGGTCAAATTTTAGTACCCCCAAATGCTAAATTGCCACCATTAGAGCAGAGGAAAAAGAGAGGTTTTTGTAAATATCATAATTATCTTGGTCACACAACCTCTCAATGTTTTCTTTTCAAGGATCTGGTTCAGAAGTCACTCCAGGAGGGTCGTCTAAAATTTGGTGCAAGAAAACAGAAGATTGACACTGATCCTCTAAGGCAAGAAGAAGCCTTATTTGCTGAGCCTGTCGACATCAACATGGTTGACATCACTGAAGTTCCTGACAACACTGTTATACCCCAAAATTTTTCCTCCCACTTCTCAAGACATTTCACATGTCCATGCTCAAGGATTTCACAAGGGTTGACCAGACAAACCATCTCCTAAGCAATCAACCCAAACTAGGGTTTGGCCATCCTCAAATCAAGATGGGCCTCTAAACTTCTAGTGGTCATCATGCCTCACCATATGCTTAAAATAATCTCTATGTCAAGTTTCAAGCCTTACAAGTCAACTTTTCTCAGACAATTGCTCAGATGGTTGAAAATCAGTTGTATTTGACAAAAAGTCAACTGTGGTCAACATACAGTCAAACTTCATAATTTTTGGTCAACATCAATATTTTGAAGTGATATTCATCATTTGATCAAGGGTTGATCATGATTCATCAAGAAAAGTCAAGAATTGATCAAAAGAGAAAGTTTCTAAATTGGGCTTTCTTAGACAAAAGTCAACAGAACTTTGACCAGGCATAACTTTCACATACTTTATCAGAAATTTTTCCACCACAGATCATTTTGAAGAGAATTCAATTCTCTACAACTTCATGTCTCACAAGCTTGGGCAGAAAATGCTTCATTTGGAAGTTATGGATCAAAACATTACAGGTCATTTTAAAAGTCAACAAAAAGTCAACTTTTTGTAAGGAAGTGTTCATGAGCATGAAAACTTCAATGAAGATGAAACCAAAAGGGTTGTTTAGAAGACACCTTGAGTCTTCTAAAAATTCCAAGAAAACCCAAAAATGTTAAAAATTGAGCAAGATACACCTTGTCCAAGTTGAGCATTTTTGAGGAGGTGCACAAAGAGAAATACTTGAGAAAACCAAATTTTTTTCAAATGGGCCTAAATTTTCTTGATTCAAACATGTTCCTTAGCTGAATTGGAACCTCCAAGCCCAAGGCCACGAATTTATCTTTTATTTTTTATTTATTTTGGATTTTTAATCATTTAAAACCAATTTAATTAAAATAAAAGATAGAAAATCAAAAATTAATTGCAAGATGGATTTTCTCTCATCCTTGAGGTCCAAGCAAGCCATTTAATCTGATTATTTCGAAATAATCATGATTGGTAATGATATTTGATTGAAATTGGCTCGAAAAGGAAATATTTGGTTTGATTCCAAATCAAATAATTTCTCATTGATTGGCTTGATTTTTTCTTACAATTCTTGACCTCATTCCTTACAATATAAATACATGATGATACTACATGCACAAGGGACGAATTCCTGGCCTCAAGAACCCTATTCCAAGCTTCAAAAAACCGTGTGTTCCAAGCAACTAACAGTCTGGTTTTTGGATCGATTCAAGTCAAACAAAGTGTTCCAACACGTTCCTTGATACTCTTTGAAGCTTTTCCAATCATTACCAATCATCAACACACCCAGAAACACAAAATCAAACTCACGGTTTTCACACTTTTCTCTTAAAATCGATTTCTGTTTTTCATGCATATTTAACATGTTTTGATTGTTTGTTTGTGTTTAGAATGAAGTTTCGAAGCTATCTGGATTGGTTAATTGAAGTTTAGATGCAGGAAACGTGATATGCCATTGTTTGGTTTTCTGAGCTTCAAATTGGGATCTTCCGAATTAGCCAAAATTGGATCAAATCATGGGCACCATTGTGTTTAGGAGACCAAACCGAGTTGATTCATGCCTTTCTAACATATTTGTATTGCATATTTTTGAGGTTTGTAATCTGTAGGGGTTATAGCTACGGACAAACCGTTGGTAAAGGCTTTAGCTACAAACAAAAACCGTAGCTAAAGGTTTGAAAATTCAAACAGGGACGATGAAGTTCTTGGCGCGTGTTTGGCATTCAGGAATCAATTTCCTTTATTTTGCTTTCATTCCATTCCACTAACACGATTTGCAGCTTGGCTCAGTGGTAAGGCAGCACGCGTGTGGGAAGGAGGTCCCTGGTTCGAACCTTGGCCGCCACAAATATTTTTTAACACTTGCAAAACTAACACTTTTTTCTTATTTTTTTCACATTATTTTCCTTTCAATTTAATTTCTCTTCAAATAATTTTCTAACACATCAAAAAATATTTTCTTTTTGCATTTAGGTCAGAAAAATACTTATTTAATTTTTGACATGAAAAATTATATTTTGTATGCATATTTTAATTAATTGTTAATTAATCAGAAAATTGGCTTTTAATTATTTTTCCTTACTAAAATCAATCCAGAAAATTCCCCAAAAATTATTTTCTCATCTAGTTAGGTTTGCTAACCCCTAAAAACTTTTTTCTAACTCAAAAACCTTTTTTCACTAACATATTTTCTCATATTTGCAATTCGCTTCTTTTTTCCGATTATTATGTATCTGCTTCCAGGTTGTAATAGTTCTAGTTTAATTTTCTCGCATTCTTTTTTCAATATTATGTAACTGCTCATGGGATGTAATAGCTTAATTAGGATTTACTTTCCGCACTCCTATATTATGTAACTGCCCCAAAGCCATGTAATAGCGTAGAATTTACTTTCCGCAATTTACTTTCCGCATCCATATAAACTGCTAGTAACTAGGCGTGTATGGCAAGATAAAAATGAACGTAGATCACTTCTAATTTCAAGATAACTTATCTAAATTTAACACACTCTCTTCACACATGCACCCCCCCTAGGCTATTCTCTCTCGTTGCCTTTCGAATAAATGGTCACGTCCCTCGAACGTAGAGGTATCCTAGCACCATTGCCTACAAACATATCATCATAGTCCCTTTGATACAAAGATCATAGTCCCTCGACATTGCCTACGAATACATGATCTAGTCCCTCGATTGTTGCCTATGAAAAAGTGATGATAGTCCCTTCGAATGTGCTAGGATACTCCTACAAGTTGCCTTCTATGACCATCTGATGTCCCTTCGAACGTCACTTTACATCCAATGAATAAGGTTACCTACCAACTAATGGTATGGATAACACTATTCTAAAGGAAAGTAAAATAACACGGAAACGACCGTTCTGAGTAGGTAATAAGACTCTTAATTTCTTGCTCTATCAAAACATCTTTTCACACCTCACACTTTTATAAAGTTAAAACACTTTTTCAAAACGAAACATTTCCAAACATTTCGTATACATTCCAGCGCGAATCATTACGAAGTCAAAGCGAAATGCCTTTTCAAAACATTTTCAAACACACAACACAGAAAGCAAATTTTAAGATGAGCTAAAGCAACTAAGAGCCCGTAGATAACTACGGATGGAAAGGGTGCTGAAGCAACTCGTTTTTCAAAAATCATTTAATTTTCAAAAAGTAGTGAAATCGCCACCTAATTTTATTTGTTCTAAAAAGAACGGGAAAATATATATAAAACCCCACAGATACGGATAAGGCAGTCTACGACCAAAAAACATGGAATCAAGAGTCGGTTATGTAAGAGGAAGGTATTAGCACCTCTTACATCCATCGTACTCGATGAGACCCATTTAGTTCTAAGTGTTTGTGTGTGTGTTTATTGCTAAGTTATGAATAAAGGAGAAAAGGATTTTTTCTTATTTTGAGTTTGGCACGGTTTCGAAACTGTGTGCCTACGTATTCCCTTGTGCAATGGGAAAGTCAAAACTTCGTAGTTCCTCTCAAAAATGTTTTAAGTTGGTTGTATTGATTTTATAGGAAAAATCGTGCATTAGACATTTCAAATGCTTGAACTTGGACTTGTTTAGTTTGTTTGAAATGGCTATTGCACACTCTTTGTCGGAAAAGAGTTTGATGATCGCCTATGAGCGAGAAAATTTTTTTTTTGAGTGATTTAAATTGATTTTTTGGTAGGTGAAAAGTACCGAATAATAGGACTAGCATCCTACGATTCAAATACTAGAAACAAGAGGAGCTCAATGCCCAACGGGTCGTCTATCATCCCAAAAGTTTTCTTATGAAAGAGTAAAGTGAAACAAATTTCATGTTATTAAGAATCTTTAAACAATTGGACTAGCATCCAACGGTTTAAAGATTCGAAGTTCATTTTTTTACAAGTGTTTAAACAATTGGTCTAGCAACCAACGATTTAAATACTTGGGTTTTTATTATGTTTTTTGTGTTTCATGTATGGACCATGGTGAGTTGGATGATATGAGGGAAGCTTGGATGAGAAGAAGGACTTGGAGAAAGAAAATGGCAAAGTACAAGCAACTTGGAGGGAAATTCAAAAACCAAAGAACTCCTCTTAGAAATCCTAGGGTCTTAATTTTCTTAACTTGTATTGTAATTAGTTATTAGGAATTAGATCAATTCTTGTAACAAACCTTGAAGGAACATAAATTCTTTTGTAATATCCTATAAATACCAAATGAATTTTGAAAGCAAATTATAGATTTCGAAAGCATCTTGCCATGTATTCTCTTTCATAAATTTGAATGGTTTTGAATAAACTTTAGCTGAGGAATGAACCATGAATGGGCACTTTAGATTAACACATGCAATATCCATGTTCAAATAATAAATCCAACTTCTTACTCTTAAATTCACACTAACTTATGTTCCAAGGAAAACTCAAATGATCCCAACTATTACCCAAATTCTTACAAGCGTTAAACAATTCCAATTGAAAACCCTTGAAAATCTGGTGCCCCTCAATCGTTGACGGGACAATAGAAAACCTTCTCATAACTTCCAAGAAACTTTTGAACCATACTTAAGTGACTTTTAAATTTAAAAAATCAAGAGTCAAAGTAATGATAGAAACGACAGATGTCCTCATCAGATAGGAACTTGTAACAACTGATCAAAACCAATTTCAATCAACTTCCTATGATGCAGTGATCTTATGAGAATGAGGAAATAAAGTCCTACTCTTGTGCAATGATGAAATTCAAAAGAGTGTATTCCTTGAAGAAGGGATGCCTCACAATCATTCCTCACAACTTCAAACCCAAAAAGAAATTGTTGCCTGAAGATTAAACGCTGAGTTTAGGAGGGTAAATTTTGGGGTGCGACAGGTGCTAATACCTTCCCTTTTCATAACCTTCTCCCTTACTCAGAATCTAACGAAGGTCTTTTCCTGTTCTTTTCACCTTCCCTTAATTGGATAAAAGAAAAGTCGGTTGTGACTCTTGTTATCCGCAACATTTGCGATCAAACGTAAAACAATCCAAAGTCTGTTCTCCCACCATATTACAAACACCATGTTGGAAGAAAGCATTGATGAGAGTCCACGCGTCAATTTAGCTGACGTTTATCCTAGAGATGATGAAGACTTGTTGAGTTTTCTGTATCGTTTCAAAAACAAGGGTGCTCAAGTCGGTTTGTGCCTAGATGCCCAGTAGTCAGCTGAAAATTTCGAAACTATAAGCGGAGGGAGGCCCAATGGAATGTAAGATACCCAAGAAAGTCATCCCAATTTAGGCCAAAGACTTTTGTTCCGTCAGCCACTGCACCCAAGGGGACATGGATCAATCCTCAAATGGCCGCTGGGCCATCAAATGCTGTTGGTTTATAAGAGAGGCAAAAGGGAAAACACCCATGAGCTATCGACTTGAGGTGCATTCTGAAAGGAAAAGCCATGTGTCTGAGAATTACATGGGAAAAAATACAATGAGTCGAACTTAGTGGAGGCGTTTCCAGAGAAAGAAGCAGGATGAAAGATAAGTCGCTGCTGCTAAACAAAATGGTGTCAACAAAGGCAAGAATCCTCAACAGTACAAGCCAAAATTTGACTCTGCTGTTAACCAACGGATCAAGGAATGTGTTAACAAGCCAGTCGACCATGGTTCTGATGAGGCAACTGATGACTTTACCTCTGATTCTAAAGCAAGCTTGGACATCCTGGTCAATGTTGTCTCTATACTCCTAGAAGAATATAACATACCGACAGAAGTGGAGAACACTAGTGATTTGGATGCTGCTTAAATGGCTTTACACAAGCCAACTTGCTACTTTGTGATGAACAACGGCTCCATTGAGAGCTAGGATGCCTTTTTTGAGAGGCTAGATATGGCTATGAGGAGCCATTTGAAGCCCTTACTGATCAGAGCAAAGGTTAAAGAGACAACCATTAATAAGGTGTTAGCGGATTGTGGCGCTACTGTGAACATAATGCCACATCATATTCTGAAGAGGATCGGTAAGTTCGACACTAATATAAGGTCTCATAACGTGGTCTTGTCAGACTACGAAGGAAGGACAAAAACTACCATGGGGGTAATCCAGGTAGATATTACCGTCGACTCAATCACTATGCCGATAATATTCATGGTCATCCAAGGTCGACCAAGTTATAATCTACTAGTGGATAGAGAATGGTTGCATGGAGTCATTGTTATGCCTTCTTCTATGCATCAGCGCCTGATCATATGGCGAGAAGATGGCATCGTAGAGAACATCAAGGCTGACCAAGGATACTTCATGGCAGATGACAATGCTGTGGGCCAAAACCAGTTTGACAAGAAATTGGCCAATATCGCTCCCTGCCATCTAGAGGAAGAAGTGTATGCCAACTTGAATGAGGAATTCATTTCTTTAAAGCTGCATGAAACCCACAAATTTGTGTGGGATGTTGAACCTCTGGAGGATCCCTATGCAGAGGAATCCGTGCCGACAGGCTGGGGAAATCATCACGACAGTGATGTCTGAGCTAGAGGCTCTGAGAAGGATTTCAGAGTATATTGCCGAAAATAAAATAAATTTGGCTATGGAAGCTGAAGAAGAAAAAATAGCTACAAAAGATGCTACGCTTCCCGTCCCAAAGGAAGTAATTCTGGCTATAGATCCAAAACCACCAGATAAAACCAAGCTTGTCAACAGAAGCGTCGATGAGCAACGTTTGTATTGCATATACGACGACGAACCACTAGGTTTCGAAAAGGATCATATGGCACTTGAAAAAAATGCATCCACAACATCCTTTGGAAGAAATCGACCTTGGCGTAGAAGGTGATAAAAGACCAACATACATTAGCGCCAACAACGACCAAAAGCTCAGAACTGAGGGAATTGGTCAAATTGAAATTGCCAATGAAAGCTGGAAAGAAACCAGTAAAACAAACGCCTCGACGATTTGCGCATGCAGTTATGTCGAAGATCAAGGAGGAAGTAGAAAGACTCCTCCAAAGCAAGTTCATCAGAACTGCAAGATGATGATGTGCCAAAGACAGCCTGTCGTTGCCCAGGGGAATTAGGCACCTATGAGTGGGTAGTCATGCCATTCGGCTAGAAGAATGCCAGAGCAACGTACCAGAGGGCAGGAGATTTCCTTGGTTTTGTTGTGCACAAGAAAGGCATTGAAGTTAATCAAAGCAAGACCAGAGCCATCATGGACGTCAAACCGCCATCAACCAAAAAGGAGCTTCAGTCTTTATTGGGCAAAGTAAATTTCTTGAGGAGATTCATTTCCAACTTAAGTGGCAAAACTAAGGCATTTTCACCACTGCTTTGACTGAAAAACGAGGAGTTTATCTGGCGAGAAGAGCATCAAGAGGCTTTCGACAAGATAAAAGAGTATCTGGTGAAGCCTCCCATATTGGCGCCTCCACTTAGAAATAGGCCTATGAGGTTGTATATAGTAGCCTCTGAATCGACCATAGGTAGTATGCTAGTTCAAGAGGACGACAATCATGTCGAACGCCCTGTGTATTACGTTAGTCGTATGTTAAATGGTCCTAAAACTAGGTATAACGACATAGAAAAACTATGCGTGTGTTTGTATTTCTCTTGTATCAAACTGAAGCAATATATAAAGCTAGTTGATGTTTACATTTCTTCTCATTTCGACATTATTAAGCATATGTTGGCTAAACCAATTTTGCATAGTCGAATTGGTAAATGGGCTTTAGTATTAACTGAATATTCCTTAACGTACGTGCCTTTAAAAGCAATAAAAGGGTAAATAGTGGCAGATTTCTTAGTCGACCATTCTATAGTGGCTATGCCAGAAAATTTTGTCGATCTAGTACCTTGGAAATTATATTTCGATGGGTCTAGTCACAAAAATGGTACAGGGATAGGAGGAGTTATAATTTCTCCCATTGGAATTCTAGCAGAGTTCAAATACACCATCGACGGTATCTGCACTAATAATGAGGTAGAGTATGAATCCCTTATTACTGGGCTTGAACTGCTGCTACAAGTATCAAAAGAGTACAGATGCGTTAAAGAGAATTTGATCATGCACTTCGTGATTGCCATAAGGTTGTTAAAACGATTCGAACAAGCAAGCCTTCGACACATACCTCGACGAGAAAGCCAAGAAGCTAACGATCTAGCACAAGAAGCCTCGGGATACAAGAAGAATGAAGAGGAAGAGCCTATTCAAGTGAAGAAAAAGGTAAGAGCTACTTCGTTGTCCCCTTCGAACTTATCAATTATAAAATTAGGTGCATTAGATACCGGAAATTTTGAAATTTTAGCAATTGGTAATGGGCATGACAGTGACTGGCGCAAACCCCTGGTCGACTACTTACGTTCTCCCACGGGTTTGACAGATCGAAAAACAAAATATCATGCTTTGAGTTTTGTTTTAATTGAAAATGAATTATTTAAGAAAACTGTCGAAGGGGTATTACTTAAGTGCCTAGGAGAAAGTGAGGCATATGTAGCAGTGTCGAGTGTGCATAGTGGAGCATGCGGTGCACACCAAGCTGGACACAAGATGAAATGGTTGTTGATATGAACTGGTGTTTATTGGCCCTCAATGTTGAAATATTGTATCAAATTTTCCAGAGGATGCCAAGAATGCCAAATGCATGGGGGCATCCAGCACGTGCGAACAAGTGAGTTGCATGCCATTATAAAACCTTGGCCATTTAGAGGATGGGCCTTAGATGTGATTAGGGAAATAAAACCAGCATCATCTAAACAACAGAGGTATATTTTGGTCGGTATTGATTATTTCACCAAATGGGTCGAGGTCGTAGCTTTAAAAAATGTTGACCAAAAAGCTATGATTGATTTCATACAAAATCATATTATGTGTCGGTTTAGAATTCCTGAGACAATTACAAACGACCAAGGCACAGTGTTCACGGGGCAAAAAATGCAAGAATTTACGAAGGAAGTTGGAATAAAACTACTGACTTCTACTCCTTATTACACTCAAGCAAATGGTCAAGTCGAAGCTGCCAATAAAGTAATAATTGGTTTGATCAAGAAGCATGTGGGTAAAAAACCAAGAAATTGGTACCAAACGCTAGACCAAGCTCTGTGGGCATGTCGAACGTCTCCTAAAGATGCAACAGGGGCAACCCCATTTCGATTGGTATATGGACATGATGTCGTTTTACCAGTCGAAATACATGTGCAATCTGTAAGGATTCAACGACAACATGAAATACCATATAAAGATTATTGGAATATGATGACTGATGAGTTGGTCGATTTGGATGAAGAAAGGATGTTGGCCCTTGACACCTTGAGGAGGCAAAAAGATAGAGTTGCTAAAGCCTATAATAAAAAGGTAAAGGACAAAGTGTTTCATGTTGATGATTTAGTTTGGAAAGTGATATTGCCTATGGACAAAAATGATAGGGTGTTGGGGAAATGGTCTCCTAATTGGGAAGGACCGTTCAAAATAATCCAAGTTTTTTTCCAACAATGCCTATGAACTTGAAGAATTGGCCCCAGATCGATGTATTCTGAGGGTGAATGGTAAATACTTGAAGAAATATAAACTCATTCTTCAATAAATCTCAATTACGGCCACGTAAAGCATGTGTGTCGAACAGAGTTGGAACATACTAATAACAGAGCCAACATATTAACTGTACAAAATTATAAAACAAGAATGCCAAAAGAAATGGTATTTTATAAAATTGTGAGAATTCATATTACAAAAGTAGAGGAACCACAAGACAAATACATCAAACGGTCACGTTAATCAGAAGTTTCCAAATTTTCTTTGGAAGCTACCCAAATCACTCTTGAGGCGAGCAACAGTGTTACTCAGCCCATCAACTCTGATCCTAAGAGTGTGCAACTCCTCTTCGACTCGAGTTGTGGCAGTACTGATGATAAGGGCATCTTTAGTGAATTGGAGCATTTCGTTTTTGTGATGACTGGTTTTTTCATCGGTTGTTTTAAAAACAATGAAGTCGCCACGTAATTTTATTTGTTCTAAAAAGAACGGGGAAATATAGATAAAACCCACAGAATCGGATAAGGAGGTCTACGTGACCGAAAGACATGGAATCGAGAGTCGGTTATGCAAGGGGAAGGTATTAGCACCCCTTACATCCATCGTACTCGATGGGACCCGTTTAGTTCTAACTGTTTGTGTGTTTATTGCTAAGTCATGAATAAAAAGAAAAGAAGGGTTTGTTTATTATGATTTTGAGTTTGGCACGGTTTCGAAACCGTGTGCCTACGTATTCCCTTGTGCAATGGGAAAGTCAAAACTCCGTAGTTCTTCTCAAAAATGTTTTAAGTTGGTTGTGTTGATTTTATAAGAAAAATCGTGCATTAGACATTCCAAATGCTTGAACTTGGACTTGTTTAGTTTGTTTGAAAAGCTTAAGTCATCGTTCATATTTGAAATGGCTATTACACTCTCTTTCTAAGAAAAAAGTTTTGATAGTCGCATATGAGCAAAAAAGGAATAGAGTGAGTTGAATTATTTTTAAGTGAGTGAAAAAGTACCGAACAATAGGACTAATGTCTTACGGTTCAAATACTAGAAACCCGAGGACCTAATACTCAAACGAGTCGTCTATCACCCAAAAGGTTTTCTTATGAAAAAGTGAAGTGAACCGAAGTTCACATGATTAATGAGTCTTTAAACAATTGGCCTAACGTCCAACGATTTAAAGACTAAGAGTCTTTAAGCAATTGGTCTAACGTCCAACGACTTAAAGACTAGGGATTCATTTGACACAAATTCTCAAACAATTGGCCTATCGTCCAACGATTTAAGAACTTGGTTTTATTGTGAACAAAGAATTTTTGAAAAGACACTCAACATTGGATCGAGGTTTGAAATTTTAATTATGAAAGTGTTTTAGATGGAGTTTGGCAGCAGACCGAAAGAGATGGAATGATTCGGGTTATGATTAACCAAGTATGTGGACTTGATTAATCTCGTGAGGATAGATGCTCCTATCCCCAACTATGAGACCCTTGTGCATGAAAAATTGGTATATGGACCAATGTTTATTCGGGTTATGATTAATTAAAGCAACAAGGGCTTTAATTAACCTTGTGAGGATGGCCATGCCCATCCCCAACTATGAGACCCTTTAGGAAATTGGCTTATGAGCCCATCAAAAGAAATCGAAATTGTTTTTTGTGTTAATTGGTGTAAAGTGTACAAGGGTGAATAATTTCATACAGGGAGCGAGTAAAATAATTATCACACAATACACGTCTAAACCATTAAATATTTATTTAAATTAAAATCCCTTCTGAATTGATAACAAAAAATTAAAAAATTAAAAAATTAATATTATCAATTAAAAATTATTATAAAATAAATAATTATTTAAAACATTTTTGGATATTTGCAATAAATGAATGGAAATAAATAAATAAGAGATAAAGTTGAGAAATGGGCCTGATATTGCAGCCAGATCTGGAGGTGTGAAAAGCAAGCAGAGCCCAAGCCCACTAAGCTGATCGTTGGATCTGGTATAGGCGGCTCCAGGGGGTGTAGCGTGGGACCTCGAATCTGGATCGTTGATGTTGTATGATGAAGATCTGATGGCCATCTGACGGTTATGAAGTAGGAGACACATCATAGGATTGATGAGGAACATCATATAATCAAACTGAAACTCAATTATCTCCTAACTACAGTCATTAGCAGATTTATCCAAATAAAAATCTAAAAAAATGGCCAATCAATAATCAGGATTACTATAATCCTACCTCTTAAAGAAATAATTAAACTAAAATAAAAGAAAATCATATAATAAAGATAAATCATTAAACCTAAATAAAGCATTAAACTAAAAAAGAAAAAATAGACAAAGTATCACAATCATATTTAGTTTTTCTCTTTTCACGATCGCTACTCTTCATCCTCTTGCTAGCATGCCTTGCCGTCGTGTTCTTCACACCACCGATGCATGTTCTGTTTCTCTGTGTTTCGATCGCCGCTGTTGTACTGTCTCGATCCTCGTTGTCTGGCTCCCTTGCTCCTCGCCGGAGAAGATGGAACGAACGGTGGCCGGAAATCGTCTTCGGCGGTTCTCGCGGAGATTTGGCTCCGATTCGTGATTTTCTTTCATGTTTCCATTTGTCTTCTCCTTCTGATTGTTAAACTGTGTCTGATTTTTTACAAATAATGAAGGGTTTTTCGTAAATCTGAAAGGGGTTTCGAAAACCCTAGGTTTCTCCGCTTGCGATTCCGGCGATGATGATGAAACCTGAGCCTTGGAGACGCGTTCGGTGGCGAGAACCGGCTTCTGAGCTCGTTCGGGTGAGATTGTTCCTTACATAACTTCTTTTCCTCTTCTGATTTCTCGAACTGAAGGGTTTAGTGTGGGAAGATGATGACTACATGTTAGAGTTTCTTTATGTTTTCTGGGTTGTTGCTTGGTTTGGTTTTCGTGTTCTGTTGGTGATGATGGCTGTTTATGATTCCTGTTATGGTTTGTTATGGTTTGGAACGAATACTGGTTGGTTAACTGTCTGTTGGTTCTGGTTTTTGTGGTTTATGCTTCTGTTGGTTTTGGATATCTGGTGTTCTGGAACGATGTATCTTGGTTTTTCTGGTTTGGAACTTGTATATATTATGGTGGCTGGGGCTGTTGCCTCTTTATCTCTTGGTAAACTAGGTTTTAATTCTTTGGAACTAGCATTTCTGCTTTCTCTGATGCCAGCTCTACTGTTCTGTGTTTCCTGTTGCTTGTTCTGCTGCTTTTGACCCTAAATCTGCTGTGCTTTTCCAATTGGCTTTACTGTCTTGACATTTTGGCTTGTCTGCTCCTGCTCTGCTCCTACTGTACTGCTGTATCTGAATCTTTTTGTCTGCTGCTGGCTTATTGTCTCTTTTGCCCTGTTGTTTTTCTCACTTCCTCTGTGAACCAAACTGTTTTGTTTGTGATTTGCAGTAGAGGTGATGGCCAATGATTCAAAATTTAGATTTTGTATGAGGCTGGTGAATGATTACAAACCTGATTCCTTGAACTTAACCATTCTTTTCTTTATTTTTCATGTGTGAATTTCATTGGTGATGAGGCATTTGAGAAGGTAAACCGGGCAGCAACTTGAGCAAAGCTTGGAGGAGCTTGGAGAAATATTCATAGAGAAAAACGATGGGAAAACTTCCTCTTTAGAATTCATTAGTTTAGGCTTAGGAATATGTTTTTTTGTTGTAATCTTAGGGCTAGGAATCTGTTGAATATACGAGAGTCTTTCGAATCAGAACTTGTAATTCAAATATTTCTTGTCATGGTTTTTTTTGTAGAAACAAGTTATACCTTGAATGAAATCTAATAAATGAATTGCAACTCTTAATCTTTATTCTTGTATTGAAATAAATCAAGATTCGAAGTTCTGAATAACTTTGTGATTAGAAATAAAAGAAAAGATTCTGGCTCTTGTGCAATTTTGGAACTAACTTTGTCATGACTTAAAAATATCTTTGTCATGACTTAAAAATATCGATGGGCAAAACCTCTTCAAATTTGCAATCTAACACTCCAAGCACTCTTCTTGATTTTATAATCTGATGAATGTCGAATTTGTAAAATTCTATCATTGCTTGTAACAACTTGAGCCATTATTTGGAATCTTAAAAGTATTTAAATCAATACTTGCAAATGCCACAATTTTTTGTGTAACTTGTAGGAATTAATGTAACATTGATGTAACTTGAAACAATATTTGAATTAATTATGGTTGAAACAAGAAATTAAGCATGAGGGAATGTTCCAAACCTTGCTTGCATTAACTCGTGTAACCATAAATATATTAGCTTTTGAACGAATCTAAAACTTAATGCACCAAATAATCAGCCACAAATCCAAATTCTAACCGTTCTCAAATTCAAACTTTAATCTTGAAATCCGAATCAAAACATCAGATGAACTAAGGAAACCAGAACGTCATGGACATAGTTCCAATCTTTGTGCTAATAGTTTACTTCCAAAGATGAGAAACTTAAATCATATAATAAACCAAAAGATGATCTAACTTAGAACCAAGAGTCAATCAAGAAATCCATATTTCTGAGCTCATGCCTTTGTAAAAAAAAATCCAAGAAATTTTATGATAAGGAGGGTAAATTTTAGGGTGCGACAACATGGATGAAGATAGAGATGTTCCATTGATTCTTGGTAGACCATTCATGAAGACAACCCGTATGATGATTGACATTGATGATGGGATTATGAAAGTAAGGGTGCAAGATGCAGAGGTGACTTTTAATCTTTT
Organism: Vicia sativa; assembly: GCA_021764765.1. Taxonomy (NCBI): domain Eukaryota; kingdom Viridiplantae; phylum Streptophyta; class Magnoliopsida; order Fabales; family Fabaceae; genus Vicia; species Vicia sativa. Next base: position 30,539,489 of record CM038792.1, on the reverse strand, counting down.
TGAAGCCATGAAACATCCTAAAGACAAGCATGATATTTTCCAAATCGATGCTATCGAAGAGGAGATAATGGAATTTGTAAATCAAGTTCATATTTCTAGTCCGTTAGAAAGATCTCTCATTGGAGTACACAATATTTCGTCCGAAAATGAAGAAAAAGAAATTGAGGCAATTTTGGGTGAATTGGAAGCTTGTGGAGAAATCGATCATAAGGAATAGAAAATGGAAGATTTGGATGAGAAAAATAAAGTTGAAGAGGCGAAGTTAGAACTAAAGATGTTGCCTACACATTTAAAGTATGTCTTTCTTGGTGATAATTTCAGAAAACCGGCGATCATTAGCAACACTTTATCACCGAAGGAGGAGTATAAGTTAATTCAAGTGCTAAAGAAGAATGAAGGTGCATTAGGTTGGGTGCTGTCTGATTTAAAAGGAATTAGTACGGCCTATTGCATGCACAAGATAATGATGGAAGGTGATTTCAAACCCGTAGCACAACCCCAAAGACGTTTGAATCCATCAATGAAGGAAGTAGTGAGAAAAGAAGTGGTGAAGCTATTGGAGGCCGGGATGATCTATCCTATTTCCGATAGTGAATGGGTGAGTCTGGTACAAGTGGTTCCGAAAAAAGGTGGTATGACGGTTATCCGTAATGACAAAAATGAATTAATCCCAACAAGGACAGTAACCGAGTGGAGAATGTGTATAGACTATAGGAGGTTGAATCAAGCTACAAGAAAAGATCATTTTCCTCTACCTTTCATGGATCAAATCTTGGAAAGGTTAGACGGTAAAAATTTCTATTGTTTCTTGGATGGCTATTCGGGATACAATCAAATTTCGGTGAATCCGGAGGATCATGAAAAAACAGCCTTTACTTGTCCTTTTGGCATTTTTGCTTATCGGAGGATGCCATTTGGGTTATGTAATGCACCAGCAACATTTCAACGGTGTATGCAAGCAATATTTGCCGATTTGATTGAAGAATGCATCGAAGTGTTTATGGATGATTTTCTGTTTATGGTGCATCGTTTGATCTATGCTTGAAAAATCTTGATATGGTTTTGGAGTGATGTGTAAAGACAAACCTTGTGCTCAATTGGGATAAGTGTAATTTCATGGTTACTGAAGGTGTAGTCCTTGGTCATAAAATCTCATCAAAAGGGCTTGAAGTGGATAAAGCTAAAGTCGAAGTAATTGAAAAGCTGCCCCCACCAATCAACATCAAGGGAGTGAGAAGCTTTCTTGCCCATGCGGGATTCTATAGAAGGTTCATCAAGGATTTTTCAAAGATAGCCAAACCTTTGAGTAATTTACTCAACAAAGGTACGCAATTTAATTTTGGTGAGTTATGTTTAAAAGCTTTTCATGAGTTGAAATAAAAGTTGGTCACCACACCCGTAATCGTTGCACCTAATTGGAAACTTGGTTTTGAACTTATGTGTGATGCAAGCGATTACGTGGTTGGTTCCGTTTTGTGTCAAAGAAATGCAAAAGTTTTTCATGCTATACATTATGCTAGTAAGGTCTTAAATGAGGCACAAATCATTTACGCAACAACCGAAAAAGAATTACTAGTTATAGTGTATGCATTAGAAAAGTTTAGAGCTTATTTGATCGGTTCAAAAGTTGTAATCTACACTGACCATTCAGCTATCAAGTATTTGTTAACTAAACCGAATTCCAAACAAAGATTAATCCATTGGATTCTATTGTTGCAAGAATTTGATTTGGAAATCCGGGATAAAAAAGGTTCAAAAAATTTGGTAGCGGATCATTTGTCCCGATTGGTCAATGTAGAAGTTACAAAGAAAGAAACGAAAGTTAGGGAAGAATTTCCAGATGAGAAACTTTATGCGATACAAGTGAGGCCTTGGTTTGCTGATTTTGCTAATTATAAGGCAACCGAGTTGATACCGGAAGACCTCACTAGTAATCAAAAGAAGAAATTCTTATCGGATGTCAAGCAATATGTTTGGGATGATCCATACTTATTCAAAGTAGGTGTGGATAACATCTTGAGAAGGTGTGTAACAACCGAAGAGTCCAAATATATTCTTTGGCATTTTCACAATTCTCCTTATGAAGGGCACTATAGCGGTTTACAGACAACCACTAAAATCCTATAATCGGGATTTTATTGGCCGTCATTATTCAAAGATGCTCATGAGCATTCAAAAAGTTGTGACCAATGCCAAAGAAATGGAGGAATAGGTAAACGAGACGAAATGCCTCTAACTAATATGTTGGAAAGTTGAAGTGTTTGATTGCTGGGGCATTGATTTCGTTGGCCCGTTCCCCCCGTCTTTTTCCAATGAGTACATTCTTGTTGCGGTTGACTATGTGTCAAAATGGGTGGAAGCAATTGCTTCACCTAAGGCTGATTCCAAAACAGTGATAAATTTTTTAAAGAAAAACATATTTTCACGTTTTGGTATGCTGAGGGTGTTGGTAAGCGATGGTGGTTTGCATTTTTGCAATGCACTGTTAGAAAAAGTTTTGGAACATTATGGTGTCAAGCATAAAGTAACCACTCCTTACCATCCCCAAGAAAATGGTCAAATCGAAGTATCTAATAGAGAAATCAAAAGAATTCTTGAGAAAACAGTATCAAGTTCAAAGAAAGAGTGGTCCTCAAAAGCATACAAAGCTCCCATCAAACTAACTCCATTCCAAATGGTTTACGGCAATACTTGTCATTCTTAAATTTCGACTCTAATCTAGCCAGAGAAAAGCGCAAGGATCAACTTCATGAAGTTGAAGAGATAAGGAATAATGCTTATCATTCAAATAAACTCTACAAAGAAAAAATAATAGCCTACCATGATGGTAAGATTAAACCAAAGGAGTTTCAAGTGGGACAAATGATACTTCTATTCAATTCAAGAATCAAGCTCTTTCTGAGTAAATTGAAGTCGAAATGGTCGGGACCGTTTGTGATAAAAGAAGTAAGAACTTATGGAGCTATTATGGTGGAGGATCCCAAAACAAAAGCAAGCTTGACAGTAAATGGGTAGAGATTAAAAATCTATCAAGGTGGGTAATCCAACCGACACGTGTGCGTCATTTCACTCATTGAGCCATGAAGCACCGGTGAACCGTCGAGCTCGAACGACGTTAAAAAAAGCGTTTGTTGGGAGGCAATCCAACGTAGTAAGTATTTCTTTCATATTTAGAGTAGTGTTAAGTTTTGAGAGGCAATCCCTCTGCTGTTCAAATTTTTAAGTTAAAAGTGAAAATCTGCAGCATTGAATAGTTTTCCAAAAAATGGTTCAGTTGGCGTCGCGTGAAGCTTGCACGCCGCGCCCTTAGCAGAAAACAGGGTGCGTGGTGCGTAACCAAGTTTGCATTGCAAAATAAGCGGGCAGAAACTTTTGTCTTCAAAAATTTCATTCAGTACACGTCGCGAACAGGGTTGGCGCCACGAACTTCTTGGACAACAACTTTTCAAAATAAACTTTTGTTTCAGTACGCGCCGCGTCAACCTTGCGTGTCACGATCTATGCGGATTTTAGTTTCTTTTCTGTTTTATTTTACTTAGTTCCTTTCATGTTTCACTTTTTAACTTTCCCTCATATCTCTCACACACCCAAGCACCCTTACTCACTCCTTCTTACTCTCAAGCAAATAAAAAATACCATATCCTTAATCCTTAATCTAAGTCACATCCCAATCAAGGTATGAAACCCCTAACTTCTTTTTCCTTTTTGATTTTCAATTTAAGAAATTAGGATTGTTAGGGTTAGGGATCTCAATTGCATGTGTTAAGAAGTTAGGAATATAGATTGCAAGAATGATCAGGGGGTTGTATGATGAAGGTTTTCTGTCAATAGGGTTTTGGATTGGTAAATTGGTGAAGAAACTGATAGGGCGGTTCTTGATTTTTAGGTTTCGCCGGCACCAAAAAACAAAATCCACCATCAATTTTGTTTTCTGGTGCTAATGGTTTGTGTTGTTTTTGTTGTTTGTGTTGATTTGGTATTATTTTTCCACAGATGTCTAAGCGCCAGAAGTCCACTAGTTCCGGTCCTCTAAGAAGCATGAGGAGATTTTCAAGCGATGAATGCGAAGAACGTTATGAAGCACTCGTAAGAAGGACGATTCAAGCTGAGCGGCTTGTGAACTTCGCTCTTAATGGGAAATACATCAAGATTGTGCAGTTTATTGAGGCTAGGAAGTGGAGCAAACTGTGCGAACCGGAGAGAGATATTAATTATGACATTGTTCGTGAATTTTACGCCAATGCCACACAAGTGGAGGAAGGAAAAGCATATCATTATAACACACACCTAAGCATATCATTGTCCGTAAATATAAAGGTTTTACATTGAAATAAAAGTGGTGATTCACGTACATCAAGCACTCTGCAACTATTTGCTTCCTGACGCTCGGAATGAACAGAGTTATTGCAAGTGATTTGAGTATAGAAGTGAGCACATAAAAATTACATTGAAACTACTTATTTATAGTATTTACAAAGTAATTGCCCTAAAGTAATCGACGGGTGACATTTGAACTCTAAGGTAATCGTTTCACCAGATGTTGCCACCTATTTGACACTTAAACGAGTTATAAACTACTAGTAACTGCTTAGAGACTTTGAATTTTGAATCTTCCCGTCTTTGATAAACTCAACCGCTCTTGGCTTGCTTCTACATCTACCCTTTTTGACAAGAACAAATAGCAGAATCCAACTAAGTTCAGAATCTTTTATGGTCGACAAGACCAAATTCGACCACTTCCTTCGTTTTGTACGTGTTAGGGACCAAATTGGACTAAGTTTCATACATTTTTATTGGTCCTTTTAACCAAATTTTATTTAATTTCCATTATTTTATTCATACAATTTATAAATATGCAATTATTCTTGTTTGTATTTTAATTAGAGTAGATATTTCACTTTAGTTGTTAGTTTTGTAGAAAATTTGAAGAAAAAGAGTTACTTGGATGCATGTGCAAGTGGAAGAAGCAACCAAGTCAAGACAAGATCATGACAAGTATAAGCAAGGACAAGAAAAGACAAAGGAGCATAAAGCAACTCAGTTCGCCCCGCGTCCTATTGTTGGCGCCGCAAACCCAAATTAGTTTAGTTCACGCCGCGTACCTTGTTAGCATCACGAACTGTGCATCATCAGAACTTATATTTTGAAATAATTCGAAGTGTCTTGGGGTCAGCTCTTGGGGGTAGCGTGAAAGTCTCTTTTTACTCACTTTTTGGATTAAGGTAATTGTGTAGTTGCATGAAAGAGGTCACATCAATTGCAATCATGACATTGGAGTAAAGTAAAAAGTGAAGGGAGTAAAAAGGAAAAGAAGATTAATTTTGAGGATTATTATTTTCATTATTCATTATCAGATTTTTATCAAAATTAGGAAACAGAGAGAACATTGAAGAAGAAGAAGAACATTTGATTTTCTTTGGATGTCAACCATGGTGATGGGGAACTAAACTCCTATTTTGTCAAGATTAAGGCAGTAACTATTCCAAATCCACTATGTAATTCTTGTAAACTCTTGTATGTGAACAATTTTATGTTGAATGTAGAGTAAAGCTTTTGTGATATATTGAATATGTTATGTTAAATTATTGTTGAAAAACATAATTTAACTTATGTTCTTAAAGTATTTTCTAAAGTAAGAATTAGATTGTAGAAATATATTTAATTCTTGTTTTTCTTTTGTATCAATTACTAAGGATTGTTAGATTAATATTTTGGATGAAGAAATTGTCTAAAGGTTAATTTAATGAATATCACAATATCATTTAGACATGAATGTTATTGAGAGGATATTAGATTATGTTCAACATTCTTGAGTTCACATACTAATTATAAGAAAATATATAGAAATGGAATAGTGAAACTCAATCTTGGCAAAGTCTTTTTAATTGATAAAAACCATATTTTTAGTGTTCTAATTTTATGTCAAAAGTGATCGATAAATTTCCAAACACAAACAAACCTTTCTAATTTGTAAACTTAAAGCGATAGTAACTATAGAACGGCGGTAATATCACCCAATCTTTGTGGATATGATACAAAAATATTTGCCAGAAAAATACTTTTCAACAGTACGCCTTGGTCGATTAGACCATTTTCCTCATATTTTAACATATTCTCCTCGTGGTCGACTCCATTGTAACTTGATATTCTTTTTAATAATTGATTTCTTTAATTTTCCAAAACCAACTTTCAAACACTTTGTTCTCAATTTCCAAAAGATCCTTATTTCATGAAACTACCATTAACTTATGAGAACACCCCCATTTAATACACGTGCTTGAATACCTTGAGTGTTTCAACCTCTGAAAGATAGAACAACTGCTAAGAAGTCTTCTTCTCCTCAAAAAGAGATCATCAAAGGACGATATTCTTATCCAAAAAGAATCCCCAACAAGGTTGCCAATGAAATGCCTTTTTCAGAAAAGTTTAAAGCATGCAACTCAGATTCATCATCAGTAACGTCTACACCATGACTGCAGATTTTGCTGAGTATTTGTTTGAACTGTGACGTAGCCCTTTTCCCAAAATACCCTTTTTGTTGTCTTGTCAAGTATCGTCAGCAAAGCATATGACATTCATGACATTCATCATTCATACGTAAATAGCATCATTAATGCAGTCCTGCATTTCTCAAATGTTTGCTTCTATATCACTTGTTTAGGTTGCATTTATTCCCAAAAGAAAGTGTGGGTGTGTCATCTCTCTAGTAGATTATCCCCAAGCCGAAAAATATATCTTTTTCTCTATCAAGTTCCCCAGCTGAGATCATTCCTCATTGGGAACGAAGTCTTGATTTACCTTTTCTTTCCAGTTCATTCCTGGATAGAATCTCGTCTCTAATCAATTCAGGTATAGATTTCACAAAAAAAATCTACCTGCAAACAATAAGCAATAGTCTCATCATCCGAGCTGCTTATTTTCCTTTTCATCTTGAAACTTGTCATAAAATGATTGTTCTTCTTAGCAAGTTCAATCATGAAAATTCAAGAAAAATCTCCACAATTGTCTTTCTGTCTAAAAGAAAACCTGTGTCTTTTCAATCAAAATGCCCACATCTTCTCAAAAGAGAGATCCCTGGCAAGATTGTAGCTGTGAAAATAGAAACTCATTTGAGATCTGTTTCCATCATTGTTTGTTATTCACAAAGCTGAATACTCAGTAAATTTCTTAAAAGAATTACCTTGTTATAGTTATCACTTTGCTGATAATTGGTAATATCTTTAGAACCCATTACCACAAACTATCACAAGGCTGATAATTGGTAATATCATTTTCACTTACCTTAAACATTGTCACAAGGATGACAGAAGGTAACCTCCTCGTTTCCCAAAGCGAAACAGATTTTCACTTGCATTGTGAATCTATTTTCCCAGTGAAACAGATTGTTTGTTTCACAACAAACAGGATTCTCCTTTCTTAGACAGATTGAGTCATCCTCACAATCATTCCCCCGGTATATCAATCTTTGATATCTCCTGGGTGAACTTTTTGCAATCATTTTGCATCATCCACATTTTTTGGTATCTTAGGTCCAAAATTTGTGTATTCTGATATTTAAGTCTCTTCACACCTATCAAGACGAAGATATTCATCTTCATATCTCAGGTTAAATAAACTTAAATAGGGGCATCTGTCATACCCCAATTTTTGACCTAATATACCACCTCACATATGCATCACTAACAGTTTCAGAATAGAATAGATCGTGTGTGGTTTCTAAAAGTAAGAATCAGGGTTTCTTCAAAATTTCATCTGTTCAGGATGTGATAAATTAGGGTTTGAATTTCCACTCACCTCAAGTGATATATCTTAATCAACCATCAACATTCGATCTTCAGATTCCCAACTTTTTCTCATGATCCACCATGAATCGACCAATTAGGGTTTTTATCGAGGATAGTAAATCATTGACTTTTTGCTCAATGAATGACCTATTTGCTTGGAGATTGATCTTAACATCTTCAATACAACATCTTGACCTAATTTCTTGATTCAAAACATCACAAAAATCCATGTTTCTGAAAAGTCAAACTTTGACTTTTGGTCAACTTTTTCAAGACCAAACTTTTTCCATCATAAAAACATTTCAAATGATCCATCATGATCATAAAAAATCAAGAAATGTGAAAAATTCAACAAAAAGTCAAGATTTGAAAATTTTCTAACACTAAGAAAAAATTTCAAGTGTTAAGAAACATGATTTTTTCCTACTTTCATGGACATTTTTCACCTAGATCCATTTGGATTCAAAAAAAACTCAAAACATGAAAGTTGTAGCCCTAGTTACAAGCTTTCCAAAATTTCCAAGAACTTGCAAAAACATTTTGTCTAGCTATACTTTTGATTTTGAAACATAGAGCTCCAAAACCATGGATTTCAAGTTCATGCTTCAAAATTACAAGTCATTTATTTGCAACTTCTCCTTCTAGAATCCTTGTCATCACTTAGAGTCGTATTATAACTGATAAATATCAGTTTGAATGATTGAAGAGTGGACTGGATCAAGGAGAAAAACTTAACCATGGTTAAGAAAGTTACTTTTGCATTAAATGCAAAAGATTCCATTTTTACCTCTTAACCAAGTTGCAAGTTTCCTTCAATGATATCTTTGCCAAATCATTCAGAATTCTTGGCCTATAAATAGAGGTCATTTCCTCATTTCCAAACTACACCAAAGCTATCATAATCAAGCTTTCACTCTTTCTTTCTTGAAATTCAAGTTTCTAAGTCATAAGAGGGAATTTTGCAAATCTCCAAATCTTGCAAAATTTGAGTGAACTTAAGTTTCTAACATGTTCTAAATATCATTTAGAAGTAGTTTAAAACTTAAAAACAACACAAGAAGTGATCAAACTCAGAAACATAATCAAAAAACCAAAAGCTTGCAATTTGTGCCTTAACATCCAAACTGCTAATTTGCTCGAGCTAGCTAAGGTTTAACACTTCAAAAACCTTCCATATACTTCATAGAAGTGATCCAGATCATCATCACTGACCTGTAACAACTCTAAACCCGAAATCAAAACTCACTTCAAGTGGCTGCAAGTTGACTTGGTTAGAGAGTTCTAGCCATCCTCAGAACAAACTAAGGGTAGGAACACATTCAGGGAGGTTCAAGGAAGCTAAAGCAATCCTTACTTTGCACCTGGAAGTTGTAGAACTCGAACTGGTTTTTCATACTAAGAGGTAAGTTTTTCAAACTTTGAATCCTCAATTCATGCACTTTTAGCTTTAAAATTGAAAAGCAAAATGTAGACATTCAATCACTAAAGCTATCTGGGTTGTTAATTGGAACTAAAAACAACTGAGTTTCAATAATTAACCATTTTTTAGTTAGGGTTCAAATTGGGATTGTTAAAATTCGTGATAATCTTTGATTAATAATTCCAACAAAACACATATTCATAATCGTGGCAAAAACCTAGATGAAATAGCATTTTAAACTTTTAAAATTGATCAAGATTTGAAGAAATTCGAAATTGCCATGGCTATGGTGTCACGTTCGCGCTTCATGAAGAAGATGAAGTTGATTTTCAAATTTAAAAGCTAAAATTAAAATATATATTTGTGGTTTAAGTTAAATCAACATATGTATTACCGCCCCAGTGGTTGCCAGCATGCTTTTCATGTTTCCTTGCCTTGCCTATGGTCCAGGGTTCAAATCCCCCTGAGATCATTTTTTCAGTTTCCTTCATTTTTAAACATTTCCAAAGACTTGTTTTTAAATATAATTAATTGGAAGCGTGTAAATAACAAGACAAGAACTTGGCTTAGTGGTAAAGCTTTTCAATTCAAAGCCAAAGGTCATGGGTTCAAGCCTCCTTAAGACCAAAATCAAATTTTTATCACTTGTTTTCTTCACCTTTTCTATCAAACTTCAACATTTTCAAAAACCAATCAAAACTTCTCATTTTGAGATGATTTTTTGCACACTTGTCATTTAATATACCTATTTTATGATTATGTCAAAAAAAATCCAAAAATATTTTCTTTTGATTATATTTTTATTAAGTCAAAAATGAAACATTTTAAGTATTCTTAATACTTTTCAAAGATGTTTTCTTTCAAACTTTCAAAACTCAAATCTTTTCAAAGCTTCTTGTGAATATATTTCACTTTTCAAAATCATTTTCAAAACCTTTTTCAAAACATTTCATCAAACTTACACACCTTTTCCATGATCGATCCGATTTGAAGATAAAATCGAATCATTTTTTTTCTCGAATTTCTTAATTGATCATGGGCCTCCCTCACGGTGTAAGTCTCAATCCTTTTATGTACATATTCAATTTTCCTTGTACATATTTAATCATATTTATAAATATTCAAGCATAAACAAACTTTGTCCGTTTGTTTTCATTCACTTGTTTATACACCAATTCCATTGGTATTAAGAGAAGAATTATTCCCGGTGAAACTCCTCTTAAATCAATGGGCCTCCCTTACGGTGTAAGTCCCAACCCTCCTATGTACATACTCATTTCCTTGTACATAAACACCCCTTCGTGTACATATTCATTTCCTTGTACACATTCAAACTCGTAAATATCCAAGTTACACTTGCTTTAAACGCTCGTTTTATACACTTGTTTATATTTCCTTCATAAACTCCTGTGAATATACATCACACTTGTTCATATAGCTACTCAGTTATAACATAACAATTAGCCTAACAACTAGGTTCCCCTTTAGCCTCCTCTTGGGCTTTGTGCAAGATAACTCATTTAGTGAGTTAGCCTCCTCTTAGGATTCATATAAGAAAACTCATTTACTGAGTTTAGCCTCCGCTTAGGCTTCATATAAGACAATACTCCCCTACTGAGTTAGCCTCCTCTTGGGCTTCGTTCAAAAGAACTCCTCATTGAGTTTAGCCTTCTCTTGGGCATCAAACAAGAAAGAGACCAGGAAATCTCTTAACAGCCTCCTATTGGGCTTCCAATACAAAGAATCATCTGCGCTAGGATAGAACCCTAAGAGGATGATTTCCCGGTGAAATCACTCTTAAAATCCTAAGAGGATGGTTTCCCGGTGAAACCACTCTTAAACCAAAGCCAGCCATACCCTATAGCTTCCTCTTGAGCTTCATACAAGGACCCTCGATGACCCTCCCGAGGGTCATCGAGGGTCCTTGTATTGTTAGCCCAAGGGAAGGCATTCCGAGGACCCTCGATGACCCTCGGAATGCCTCCTCTTGGGCTTATAATACAAGGACCCACGGGCTTCTTAAAAGCATTCCCATAATCCAATCAATTTCTCCTAGAGATTTAGACGTTTATCATCTCTATGGAAGAAGTATCTCATCTATCATATCACATACAATCAAAAACTTTTCAAACTCTTTTCAAACAAAAACATCTCTTAATCGTAAGTGGTAACGCTTGTACACTCAAGCAAAACACCCAATGCTTACAATTAAAAGATTCAATCATTCTTCAAATATCTTTCTTAACTCGTAAGTGGTAACGCTTGTACACTCGAGCAAAACACCTATAACTTACGATGAAAGATTTAATCAATCAACCCTTCAAAATGTATGTGATGAAATAGATTAGATACATTTTTCATTAAGATGACATTTGTCTTTGTCTCTTAATAACATCCTATTGCTTCCACTAGCATAAGTGGGAACTACGATTGCTCTGACTTTCTCAACATCCTTTTGAGAATACGTAGGTACAAGGTCTCATCCTTGGCGAGCAAAACTTCTTTCTCCCTCAAACCAAACAAAACCATAGATCCCTTTAGATCCGAGCTACAAATACTCTGATTCCCATTAAGGGATATGTATGCATAAGATCCCAATGATCTTTGCGAGCACAATAATAACAAAACCTAGGATCCCATATAATCTACCCTTCTTAAAATCCAAAGGAGAAACTTTCCCAACAATAGAAATAGCAATTAAAACACACAAACATATCAAACATATTCATATATAAAGCTATAGATAACTATATATATTTAGGGTGCCACATTTATTCCCTTTATATAACAAACCCCCTTGCCCGGAATCTCCCCAATGCGTTGTGTCTAGTTCGCGCTAGTCGTAATGCATATCATATCAATTGAGGGTATTGCAGCTTTCCCCTTTTTCATAATCATTTTTCTTGTGTTGGAAATAATAAAGCTTGATGCTCGCGGCATCTTTATAAACAAATCAAAAGAGTAAATCATTTTGAGCTAGAAAATCCGAATTCAGATTTGATTCCCTCGCGCGTCACTTTTTAACGCGAACACATATAGATTAGGGATTACAACAACCTCTATACAACTGAATTTTAAGGAATCTTTTGCATCTGTTGAATTTTTAAGTTTCCTTTTGGGCATTGACTCAAACTAAATTTCCCCCTTAGCAACTAGAATAAGCATTGGTTTAGAATCATGTATTCCATATGTGTTAAGTACCTTTTAGATATAGTTCCTTTGTGATAATCCTAGAATACCTCGAGATCGGCCTTACTGTATCTGAATCCTAATATAAAGGAGGCGCCACCATGATCTTTAATTTCGATTTTCTTGATGAAAATTCCTGGGTTTTGTGCATCATGCTTATATATTTAGTGACAAGGATTATGCCATTAACATACAAGACCAAGAAAATGTACTTGCTCTCACTGAATTTGTGATACACACAATCTTCAACAACATTCACATCAAAACCAAATCAGAAAACTACTTCATGTAACTTGTGGTACCATTATCTAAATGCCCGCTTTAGTCCATAAATGGATTTTGTCAATTTTCAAACCATATTCTTTGAGTCTCCTGACACAAAGTTTTCTGATTTCACCATATAGATTGTTTCATCAATGTTTCCATTGAGAAATGTCGTCTTGACATTCATTTGTTGGAGTTCTAAATCATAATGTGCAATAAGAGCCGTTATTATCCTAAAAGAGTCTTTTGATGAAACCAGAGAGAAAGTGTCTTTAAATTCAATTCATTCTTTTTGGGTATAACCCTTAGCAAAAATACGAGCCTTATACCACTCCACATTACCATTATAATCCCTCTTGAACTTAAAAATCCATTTATAACCAATGAGTTTCACACCTTATACTAAAGGGACAAGTCCTCAAACCTTATTTTCTTGAATGGACTTATAATCCTCCCTTCTTGCTTCAATCCACTTTTCCAAGTTAGAATCATGTATGGCTTGGCGGAAGGATTGTGTCATCTTCCACTATACCATTATTACCCTCACGTTCTTTGAGAAAGACTATGTAATCATCTGAAATATCATTTTCTTTTCTCTAGTGGATCTCCTCAAAGCCTTTGAGTCAAAGGTATTGATTCTTGTAAAACTTGTTCTTGGGGATCTTGATCTTGTTCTTCTTGAGGAATTTCAACAATGTCTTGTGGAGGTTTCATACGTACTTGATCAAAAGAAATTGTATGAATCAGTTATGGAGATGTTACTAATTTTTCTCCTAAAACAAAGTCTTCAACCTTATTCTTCCCCCAAACTCAATATCCACAAAGAACGTGGTTTCTCTTGTCTTAAAAAATGAGTTTAATTTGGGATCATATAATTTGTAGCCCCTAGATCTTTTAGAATAACAAATAAAATAGTTTCTCACTATTCGGAATTCCAATTTATTTTCATTTGGCTTATCAGGCATTTCCTCAATTAGACATTCCCATATGTCAAAATGTTTCGGACTAGGCTTTCACCCAATCCAAAGTTCATAAGGTATTTTGGAAACGACCTTTATTCGCACTTTATTAAGGATGTAAGTTGCAATCTTTAGTGTCTCTCCCCAAAATGACTCATGCAATATAGAATGATAAATCACACTCATTGCCATATTCTTAAGAATTTAGTTTCGTCTTTCAGCTACACCATTCATGCAAGGGGACCCTGGCATGCAGTACCATGGGACGATTTTGTGAGTGTAATATCCTCTATTATATGTTTTGAATGATATCAAAACTAGGAAATATGTAGTATTACTTAAGGGTATGTCTCATTGTCTTGGTTGCATTTTAATCTTAGGACACTTAGGAATCATGTCAAAAGCTTTTGGATAAGTCAAACGTTTCAAAAATATGCATTTTGGTGAAAAACCAGGTTTGGAGTCAACTCCCTCTGAAGCTTTTTAAAAAGATTTTTTTAATAAAAAAGGGTCAATACATAAATCCCTTGGAGTGGAGACACGACTGAAGGATTCGGCTCCCTCGAGCTGTTAGTTGACTCCTACCGAAGCAAATTTTAAAATTCTTTTATGTCCTAAAAGGGTCGAATCCCTGACCATTTGGATTTGATACATAACATGAAGGAGTTGTCTCCCAAATCTATATCTCTACTCCTACTGAAACTTATTTTAAAAAACCATTTATGTCTAACTGGAGTCGACTCCTGCCTCAAATGAGTCGGCTCTTACTGATCAAATTTGTCATTTTGCAACCTTATTCTCTCTATGTCATTCATTCACACACTTAAACCTATATATAGTCATTCATGCATCATTTCTCAAATACAAAACCACAAATATACAAAGCAATTGCTAATAATCTTCATCCTCTATATGCACACACACAAACAAACTACATATAATCATATTTTGTTTGAGTTCCATACAGAGAGATAGCTTGATAAGTCTAATTAGGGTTCATTGTAATTAATTAGGTTGCGAATTATTTGGGGGTTTAAAATAATAAATCCAAGGTGGGGTTTTACTTCATGATCAATTGGTGATTTAAAGGTTTTGGACAAGATTATGCAATTTGCATTCAAACGAGTGATAGCTTCGAAGAACAGAGGGTTCAATCGAAGGATTAGAATGAAATAAAGGATCAAATTGGCAAATCATGGGTCATTGACACATTCACAATTTGGATCCATCCTAGTGAAGTCTTTGAAGAACGGAATTTCTTGCAAAGGAGTAACGTGAGGGGGAGGATCAAATAGGAAGTATCAGGTTCACTTGATCGAGCTTAAGATCAAAGGGAGAGAAAAAGATAGAACCAACAATATATTTAGGGTTTTGCTTATTGGATTGCTACTTGTTCTCTTTTATAAACATTTTTGCACAGTTTAACTTTAATCTCAATTCCAAAAATAATTGGGGGCAGATGTACCAATAGGAGGCCGATTAGGGAACTTCCTAAATAAATCTTTGTGTCATTTTCTTTCTCTCTTACCTTTTACTTTACGTTTTATTGCAAATTGTGAAAACTTCAATTGTGTGATCTATACAACTAGATAATCTCTTAGGTTAATACCATAATTTTTTTTGTTGATTTGACTACAATCTTTGGGATTGTAATTGGTTTCTAACATCAACAAAATCAAACAAAAATCTGGTTTGTATCGATTGCACTCCAATTGGTCAATAAATTGCTTTAATTAACTTTTGTCGATTAAATATTTGGAAATTGATTGTTATAGTGTGGTTTATTCGAATTTGGTGTGATGGAAATATATTGGTTGTTTTTCTCATCTCATATAAACTCGTAATATCGGTTTAACGCATATATGGTCTTTTCGATAACGGTTCAGATAGATAATTGTCTATCCAGGTTTGTTGTCGCTCTCCATAATTTAAACATATTTTAAACAAAATTTTAATTGTAAATTTTATTTGGTATATATTCAACACCCCAATTCTAGATCGTAGCCTATTATCTAACAAATTCCATATTCCTCTTGGTAATTGGTAAAAATTTGTTCACCTGAACTGTAACACCCCATTTCTACCCGACAAATATTATTAAAATCAAAGTTATAAAATTTCGACATACAAAAAGGATGACACATTTACTACTTAAAAATAACTTCATTTAATCACATGTAAAATAGATACATAACACATAAATTTGGATGAACCGAAAAATGACATAATTTAGTCTTTAAAATACATTAACTTTAAAATTAAGCAACAGAATAATAGTTTCAACTTAAACGACATAACAACTTTGTCCAAATGAAAAAAACTTCAAAATAATAAGTTACTTTAATGAAATCAAATTAATATTCAACAACTGAAATAATAACAACAATAAAATAACAAGCTTTCATCCCTCCGAGTGATACGTATCAAAGTGACGACACTAACTCGAACTAGTGAAGGTAAACAACTTTCATTCTGGATTACCTGCGCGTTACCAAAATGGGGGTAACATTTAGACAGAAAGAGTGAGATATCAACAATATAATCGAATGCACGATAAATAATATATTAGAAACAGTTCATACAAAATAACCACTTCATAGATTTTAAACAACATCTATCATGATCAAGTCATCAACACAATATAACAACTAATTCTTCATTACAACAACTCGAAGATGCTACATGAATTGCGACCCATTACGATGCACATGAATGTGGTACAAACGGAGAAAAAGTCCCAACTTAATATTGCCAATTAATAGAGGCATCAACAAAGCATAAGCCTACAACTTCAACTTTTGTCAATCCATACCAACTTACAGAGCATAAGCTCCCAACTTTTCATGCTATGTAAGCACCAACATGATTAAATGCAACAACAACCACAACAATAATTCAACTTTGACATAAGCCTAAAACTTGGTTTTTCCAAACAATAGAGGCAACACAACGAAATTCACCACCTGCAACTTCATAATTAACCACAACAACATCATAACAACTTGCATCTACCAATACTATTATTAACTAAGTCCTACTAAACTAAGTCTACTGATAAACCTTGTTAATTATTCTCTGCCAAATTGATGAAGTTACTATTTTTCTTCTAGTTCATTACTAATAATGCTAAAACTCTACTAAACTTACATACTCCAACATAATTGAACTAATTAATTATTTGGATTTTGCTACTTTACTAACCTTGTAATTTATTATTACTAACTCCGTAACTAAAAATTACATATATATATATATATATATATATATATATATATATATATATATATATATATATATATATATATATATATATATATATATATATATATATATATATATATAAGATAAGATAATTGACAAATAACTAGATAGATATATAATACATCCTTCATCTCATAATAAGTTTCTCATTTGAGTTCTGCGTGATTATTGTAATTCAATTATTCAGGGACATTATTGTGCCCCTCGACACTTACATATGCCCCTCGGCACACACACAACAACATATTGTGCCGCTCGGTACACCTATTTTGCCCCTCGACACACACCAAAACCAACTGTGTCACTCGGTACAATACTTATGCCCCTCGGCATAATGTATTTTTAAAATTTCCACATAGACTTCACTTAGTCTGTTACGAACATGAATACATGACACAATTTCCATCAATCAACTACGATCATCACAATGACATGGAATATCACAGCAACATAACAACTATATCAACACAGGATAATTTCCCAAAACTCAATTTCACATCAGTATAACAATCAGATAGGAACAAATAAAGACTAAGTATATTCCACAACAAAATTACACACAGTAGCAATTTCATACAAACCCAATCCTCACATAATATTTATCATAAACCCCATTATTGAGTCAAGACTCCACCCTTATATTGGATTAAAAGTCGCTCTATAACTCTCCAATCGAACCTAGCTTTTTCCTCGTTTCCTTTTTCTCTTCTCTGTAACTTCCCACGGTCAATTCTCCAAGACTTTTTCTTCCCTTTCTAATTAAGTCAATCTTATTATTAAGTAAACCTTATAATTTTATTATTCTCATTGGGCCTAACTCTCACACCCCCCACCTTTGCTACATACAACCATAGAAATAAGCTCATATAATTTGTCTTGTATTATTCTATTATTATTACTACTATTAATCAACTAATAATAACATAGCAACTTATATCAACAATTCACAACATTTTACAATTTCAACAAATAATCCGAAAATAATTTAATTAAATAATTAATTAAATTAATGGGTGTTACATGAACTGTCATATATGCCATAATATTCATTGCCACAGTCAGATTTGACATTCTTAATTCTTTTATTGAGTTGATTCTCAACTTAAATCTTAAATAATTTGAATACAATCAAAGATTGAGACTTTTCATGTTTCAGAAATATGTATGCATATATAGAATAATCATATATTAATGATATAAAATATTGTTGATCATTCCAACAAGGTGTGGGAAATGGTTCACAAATGTCTGCATGTATAAATTCTAAGACATATGTAGCTCTATATGCACGAAATTTCTTTGTTTTGGTCAGTTTACCTTTAACGCACTCAAGCCCGACATCAAAGTTTGTGAATTCAATGGAATCTAAAATTCCATCCAACACTAGTCGCTCAACTCTATTTTTAGAGAATTGACCTAGGTGCTTGTGTCATAATCCTCTTGAATTGTGATAATCAAAATTACCCTTGGTACCACATAATTCCATATTTAAGGATTTACCATAGGTAATTGTTATATCTAACAAATATAGATTATCATGACCTATAACTGAACCAATTCCAACAATATATGAATTAAAAGACAACTTGAATACGTTATTTTCAAATGAACATAAATAACTTAATTTGTCCAAATAAGAAATTGCAATTAAGTTAAGTTTAAATGACGATACTACAAAAATGTCTTTCAAATCCAACTAAAATCCAATACACAATAATAATCTAAAATGACCTACAACTTCCACATTCACCCACTTGCCATCTCCAACATATATGTATCTTTCAACATCATTTGACTTCGAGTAGTTTAGGAAACTCTTTCTTTGCACGCCAATCATGATATTTTGGACATTTCTTCTTCATATGTCCATACATTTTTCAAAATAAACAATTATCTTATTGCTTTTGTTTCTCTTATGCTGGAACATTTGCAGCTTCATTCTTGGGTTTATTAGTTTTCTTTCTTTTTCCGTTATCCTTAGAGGTGCCAACAAAATGAGCATTTTTTTGTCTTATCCTACTTCACCCTTTCCTCTTCGTGCACACAAAATGAAATGAGATCATTAAGAAATAATTTTTCCTTTTGATAGTTATAAGATATCTTAACCTGACTGAATTATGAAGGAAAAAAGTAATACTAAATGAATGAGCAAGTATTATGACATCTCAATTTTAGTGCCTTAAATTTTGAAGCAATGTTTAACAAGCCCATAATTATTCCCTTATATTTCCTTTGCCTTGATACTTCATGGAAATCAAGTTTTGAAGAAGAGTACTTGTTTCCTCCTTATCGATTTCTTGAAGTATTTTTCAATCTTAGCAAGGTAATTTTTGGCATTTTTATATCTTTTGATATAGTACCCCCAAAGACATCAAGAATGTTGCGATTAATGATCATGAGACTCATGCGATTGGAGCGAATCCACTTCTCTAAAACTTTCCTATGTTTAGAGGTACTAGATTTCGTAAGAGATGTTAGTTGTTCGTTCCTCAATGCAAAGTCAAGATTCATGCAGTCAGGAACAATTTCCATATTCTCTTTTCAGCCCTTGAAAATTTTCCCATTAAGGACCGGAACCGAATTCATATTAGCATATATTGAAACAATTATAGCTAAAAATAGAACAAATATAAACACTATAAATATACTCATATATTTTTTTTAACTCAATCATCAATATATTCAAATTATAGCATAATACATCTCAAGACACATAGTGCACCATCAATATCAAGTCATTGAACAATAATATTGACTGCTAGTGGTAATCTTATTATAATGATTAAATATTGACAATAAAACATGTCAAATAATAAACCCTTCTTAAGATTGATTATTGTTCGCATGTGAGATCTTATCATTATCTCATTTTTACCATCACAGACATGTATGAAATTCGGCCAAATATTATTTGTCTTTTGGATCAACTGATACTCGAATGGATACACACAAAAGAAAAACATTTAACCTTTCTTAAATAATCAACCAAAAATGGTCACTTTGGTGACATTTTATTTTAATTGAGTCACTCAAAATATTAAATTTTGTATAAAATTATAAATCTTAGCCAAAACTTGAACAAAACTTTACCAAAGTTAATGAATGAAATAACTGCGGGGCCCACCCATAAAAACCGGAACAACATTTTAGTGTTCTAATCTGTGTTCACTTTGTTATGTGAATCATAACAAAATAATAAGTTATATTATATATTAATAATGATAATAAACAACAAATTTACCAAAATTATCTACTTATTATTAGCATCACTTGTTTTATTAAATGAATAAAATTAAGCTTATTCTACATCACTTGTTGACTACACTATTACGAAACTAAGGAAAATCCCATATTCTTTTATTTACTGCATGTCACTTGTTAAGCACGAGAATATTAAAGAACACAATCTCATCAATAACTATAGAAGCACTTATCAAATGAAATTCTTCAGTGTCAAATTAACATAATCAAAATAGTGTAATGCAAAATAGTGCTTGACAACCTAAGAACATAAACCTTATACAAAATAGAAGATCAAAAGATCCCAATTTTAGAACTATAGTGTAAAAAAATTCAAAATTCAAATTGAATCAGATATGAGTGGCTAGGATACCACTTTGTGAGATTTGTTTGATAGCTTCATGAATTTTACCCATATATATAAATCTAGTACATAACTCTAAAATAATCCCTATGAGTCGATAATCCATCAACACATATCCCTTAAACCCATGCCGAAATTCAATAAGAGAATTTAAGCGGAAACATACCTGAGTTTGCCATTGAAATCGTTGAATTTTTCCTGGTACGTGATCTTCTAATTTGTAGAGTTCTTTAGAATTTTTTGAATCTCTTTTGATGAGAATGAAGAGTGAATCCTATTTAAACCTTGTGTTTTAATTTCTCTACAAATAGGAACCATAACCCCATATAAATAATCGTATGGTCATTTTTTAGTTGTCATTATTCTAATTTGACTCCTTATCAAATTAGATATTGACTTATGGTATCTACAAAATAATCTTATCTTTCATTACATTTATACTTTTAGCCATAAACTTAATATTAATTAGACCACTAAAATTTTGGTTGATTAAATAATTGTCCTTAACACATGTAATATTATATTTATGACCCAAAATTTTAACGCATTGATGTTTTACAAAATATTGAGGTGAAAATTGGAGATGATGACAAATCTTTACTCTTGTTAAACTCATTACTCATAGTAGACATATTTTATATACTTTTTAATTATTATATTCCAACAAAATATATATATATATATATATATATATATATATATATATATATATAGTTTAGTTATCTATCAAATTAAGAGTCTTACTTGATTAAGTGGTCAGACAAAGACTAATTATATTTTATTTAGTAATTAATTAATTAACTAATAAATTGGATATGAGTTCAAATATGAGTGAATGTCAGGATGACTCATTTTGGAATAACGAGAATCATAATTGGCAATCACCCTATATATAGACTATGATCCGCAATATATCGTACAACAAGTAAATTATCTCTTCTCCCCATCTGAAGTGTTTCTAAGGTGTTAGGAGTATCGGTTGAAGAAGATCTACAAGCCAAAATGTGTTAGTCACTTATCTCCACACTTTTGTGTTTCAGGATTACCGTTATCACTTCCTAGAAAGTTTTCTCTTTGGATCCGTTAAGGTATTCATATAATCCTTAATAATATCTCATAATTACTACAAATAATATATTTCATGACAAATATTTCATCTCAACAAAAGAAAATCTGATGTCAAATGACCTGGAACATGTCATTTTATTTTTTATAAAAAGTTTCAACTTATCCCTGGTGTTCTAGAAAATTGACATATTATGTAGATAAGGGTTTGAGCTCCAACTACTACAACTTTATGCTTTATTTAGATCCGACGTTTCACCTTTATTTTATAAGTCATCTTATACCTCAGTTTTTAGAAAACAGACAATATATGTTGATTAATATTTTATAACAATAAATTGAATGTGTTTTTACCTCAGTTAGCTCTCTGAGTTTATCTAATTACATTTATCATCAATTATCAACTCATGAACTTGATTTACAAGACTAGATAGAAAACCTATTTTATTTATATAAAGGTAAAATATTGAAGGTGTGAGAAACACTAGAAAGGAGAATTTTAATTGGGTTTCGAGATTTAATACAAATTCTTCCCAAGACAAAATAAAGAACACAAGAACAAAAATAAATGACACAAATATTTCTATCCTGGTTCACTTTTAACAAAGTTAATTCATCCCACCCAGAAAGCTGATTTTTCTTTCTCAAACAAGGACTTAATCCAGTATAAACAAACTAATTAAGAACATAACAAAGACCAACTGTCAATACTGCAAACCTCAAAGACTACTTGTCAATGTCTTCTTGAGAAGTATAATTGTACCCTAGTCTCTCAAGGAATTACAACTCAAAGACTATCCGTCAATGACTTTTTGAGTAACTTGACTAACACTTATTTACTCAAGGAACAATCAACTTATGAGTTGAAATATGATGAGTGTGTTTACAAGGTTACTTCTTGAAAGTACATTACACAAATTTAAATACAAATAAATAACACATCCGTGTTAAAAGCAAGTTTATAAACAAAAGATCCTTTCTTGCAAGTTAACAAAGAAAAGTTCCTTGCGTTTACAAAACTTTACAAATGAATATTTGAAATAGATTTGAGCAAAATTTTAGCATAATTTTTACAGAGAATTTGTTGTTGTCTTCAACCTTCCAAGTCTTCCTTTTATAGCCAAAAAGAAATTTGTTGGAGGGTAGAATATCAATTCTTAATTATATTTGTTTTGTCCATAACGATCATTGAGGGAGTGATAGACAACAAAGTACCATAATACTATCCTTGTGCCACCTTATTAAGATAGTGAGAACATTTATACCTTGTACTATTTTCTCACGTGAATCAATTTTGAACTTAACTTCTAATCTTCAGAGGTTTATGATGGTTAATGATGAATGGTAAGTATTTAAAATGATATGAACCTATGATGCAAGAAATATAAATTAATGAAGAATAAAACTCGTGTTTGAGAATTCAAAAAGGCTAAAGAACTTGGCATGAATATGGAAATTCCACGGGGGGCATATTTAAAGTTAGAAAACAATTGTCTAGAAATGAAGTAAAGAAAAAACAATCAAAAGAGTAGAACAAAGTCTAAAAGGCAAAGAGGCATTGATCTTTTCATATTGGTGCTTTGCAACATTGAGTCGACGATTATCTAATGAAATAATGGAGGTGAAACTTTTAAGTTCTGCATCCAATTCTTTGACCTTTTCAAAATTTTAGACCCCATACATGTCTTCAGCATCCAATGGCTTGTCGATTAGTAGTGTAAATCTCATCCTGATGACATTCAGGCTTTTTCACCTTGGTATGCAACTCTTCGATCGACTGCATCAACTTTAGGATGTCTGCAACACAAGATTAAAATTCTTGATTTTCTTGTTCGAGGGCCTTATCTAGTTCCTAGGCATTGGTCACAGACTTGTTGGTCAAATCCCACTCATGCGATCAAACTTGATATTTAGGTTGCATTTTGATCAATGCATCATTCTTTTTGGCAACATCAACAATGATTTGGTCGAGAAAAGGTGTAAATTCCACCACGAAGCTCAGAATGTTAGGAAGAGCGGTAAGAAGGTCAAACTTTTTCTGCAAATCCTTGACCCCACAATAAAACATGGAATTTTTCTCCAGTATTTCAAAAAGATCAGCACTTAGTAGTTTGTCTCTAAGCCGACGAAGCACATCTTGAAGAGGTTCAACAGAAAAGACTTTGCCATAAACCATTGAAGATATGTATCACTTGTCATTTAAAGTACATCTATTACTCATCATGATCTTTAGGTACTTATAAGGTTTCGTTTTCTTGAGTTTTGTTAATTCTTCTTAAGACAACATAGTTTACTCTACAGAGAAAAGCTTAGAAGTCGAAGCAGTACCAAGAGAGATATATGGTTTGCTGGTTAGTTCTTCAGAGTTGCATCATTATTTGGAAAATTATCATCATCAATTCTCTCTCCAGTGAAATTCACATTACCTTGATTAGCTTAAGCATTATTATCCTGTGGCTGACTAACATGTGATAGAGGTTGGTTATTCTCTTCTAAATCATCATGTTCGCTCTCAGTGGTGTATTATGGTTCTTCATGTGAGTGCAACTTGCCTCGAGATATGCTTTAAATGATATCAAAACTATAAGAATTGCATTTCTATATATTATGAGGTATCTATGAGTTTGGGTGGCACCCTACATATTTAGAGGTCTTAGGAATCATTGGAAATATAGTCAAAATTTACCAACCATTTTTTGCACTAAAAATACATTTTCAGGCCGACTCATAAGTCACTACTCAACCGACTCACACTCTTGTCTCTAGATAAATAGCTTTCTTGTGTTTCTCTCAGACCGACTCGTGGGTCATTTCGGGACTCATTTTATTAAAGCGAATCATGGTTCTTTTCAGGCCCGCTTATGTTGGTAATTTTAACACTATGATTCGGCTCATTAAGCTACAGGCCGACTCATACTGTTTCAAAGGTCAAAATTCCCATATATTCCCATAACTATAAATACATCCTTCATGCATTATTCCAACCCAGTGATACCAGAAAAATATCCTACAATTGCACTTTATCTTCAACCTCTAATCTATGCATACACACTAACAAACCATTGTAAGATTCTTTGTTTAGGTGTCATCTAGACGGGGATTTATAACGTCCGATTAGATTCTTGTGTAGCCGAGAATATTGGGTTGAGATTTATAGGGGTCTTCATCCAGAAAAACTACGGGTTTATCCTCCAAGATCATTGATTGATTTGAGGGTATTTGCGCAAGACATTCAAAAGAGGATTGCAGCCAAGTAAAGCCCTTTGGAAATAAACAATGCAAATGATCCTTTGGAGATAAAGAACGAAAAAGGAAGCTGCGAGAGAACGATCGATCAAAATTGAAGCCTTGTGTTTCAATAGGTGAAATTAATGATTCACGGAATATTTGGAGATAAAGTACACAAAGCAGTAGCAAGATCTCGATAGTCAATTCGCAACTATTGTATCTTGGTCTTTCTTGAGATCAAAGGAAGCGAAGGGGTTGAATCAACAAAAAGCAATAGGGTTTCTGGAGTTGCTCTTGAACACTTCCCTTATATCAAATTTTTGCATAGTAAGAATTATCCTAATTGCATTGGAATTAGGCGCAGGCGTACCCACACGCAAGGACAAAAGTGGAGAATTTGTGAAGAAAAATCCTTGTGCCTCTTTTATTTTAATGTTTTATTTGCTTTAATTTTTATATATGAATTTGTCAAATATCATTGAGTTATCTAGCGACGCGTAGGAATATTCCAAAAAAAAATTTGGTTTTAGATTGTATGTTGATTTGCTTACAATCACTTTTGATTATAAGTGCTTTTTCATATCAAGATACCTCATAGGGAAATTCTGAAACTTTGATTGCACACCGTGTTCGGAAAATTGTCTAGCTTGTTTAAATCAAAATAAAGTTATGAAAAACTATGTTGCACACCAAGTGTTCGATAAATTGTTCAATTTATTCTTTTGCTTGTTATCATTGGAAATAAAATTACTAGGTAACTTGCTATAAACATTAAATGAGATGATAATTGATCAAAGTATATTAATTCCTTTTATCAATTTCATTCCATATCCAATTTTTTAAATTTACATATCCGGCTTCCAATAACGGTTCACATAGATTACTTATTTTGAAATTCTTTCGCTCATACTCTTTGATAAATAATTTTTCAAAATCTGAATTTTTCTAGAATTTTAATTGGGTGTCTATTCACCCCTCTAGATATGTTGTTGTCGTCTAACACTTCACTATTAGCGTCTGAAGAGAAGACATTTGACTTATCAAGATATACATCTAGAGAATGGGAATCACTTTGAATTTCATAAGGTTGATCATCTTCCTCAGCATAATTGTTGGTGAATTGTGGAGAATGGGTTGTCGCGAACATATAAGTTTTTGTATTCGACAGAGCTTTCTCAGATAGATTTTTCTGAAAGAATTAAATAAAAAGAGTATTCGAAATTTTTCTTTATCGATTAAAGAATTTATCAAAGACATTGGTACATGAAATACACCAACGCCTGAACTAGAACTGGTACTCTCAGGTTTTCCAAGAGCTACTGGAACACCTAATTTTGCTACTTTGGTGCGAGTTTTCATAATGATGTGTTTCCCAACCTTCGCTTTGACAACAAGAGAAAACATTGAAGAGGAAACTACTTTGGGGTTGGGGGGTAATTATAGCAAACCTTGATTTCTTAGGATTTTCGGGCGAATCATGTCTTGCATTTATTTCAGTCTCAATTTCTTTTATTTGGACACCCTTTCTTCGCTTTTGAGGAGTAGCTTAAGGCTTATCATTAACCTAAACATGGAAAAAGTAAGTGCATAAAAAGGATATATATATATATATATATATATATATATATATATATAAGCTACACATATTAGAAATAAATTCAATCTCATAGAGGAGATCGAACCTGAGTCTTGTATAATGAGACTCATTCTTTATCCTTTTTATGTCCAGCAGTAACAATGTCACTAGCTCCGTCCCTGGTATGTTTTCTATGTTGGACTGCTGGGAAATTTATAGTAACAGAGTAATTACTGAGTTTGATAGAAATTATATGAGTAAGTTCAATGATCCTTTCGATGTCCTCACCTTTATATATCAAAGATAAAGCCATGACATATTTTATATCGATACAAATATGTCATTTGAAGTTGTCTATATCATACTTATTCGAGACCACTCTTTGAGCCGATTTTAAACATTGTTTTCTATCACCTTTAAAACGACCTGCAAATAAACCATCAAGGAAACAAAGGTCGAAATGCCGAAACCATGTTAGAACTTAGAAAATGGGGGAATTTAGGGGTGTAAAATTTGAAATCAAACTCATACATGTCTTTACCTACGATATACAAAGGAATTTTTAGGTCAGGGAGTTTTTTTTTGTAAATTTCATTTTTAAAGTGAGATCAGCGTCATAGATGGTTCGACTAAGACAAGTGGCATTGTACAAAATCTCAAAGTATTGTTGGAAAGATTTGATTTATTTTATGTGTTGGCTTATACCTTTTTCTTAATTGCATCTGCATAAAGGAGAAAACATTATTTAGATATTGAGATATGTGGAACTCTTTCATACAATAGAAATATGGTTGAAGTCATCAAATCAAGGTGAGTGCCTTCGATGTTTCTATTCTTAATAGCGTAGTCATTATGATCAGGTTTGTTGACGACCAAAACATGTTTAAATATGGAATTTATCCAAAGTTGAAGCAGCTAGAAAGGCCAACAAATAGGTAGTTGACGATGGGTTTCAATGTTTCAATTCTCAATATGCCATCTCCTATTGATTCATAAAGAGAACCTAAAGTTAACTGGCTCAAGAAGATATCTCAACCCTCATGTAGTTGATTAGCTAGTGCAATAACTCTATTTTCTACTTTCAAATATTTACAACAGAAAATGCATCTCGATAACCACAATACGAAGAGAGTAATTTACTTCGTGTGAGACACATTGTAAGTGGTTTTATCATGATATCGTTTAATATGTTTCTCAAAATTGGCACGATCTTTGTCGAAATCAATTGTAGTATCATCATTATCCATGGGATAAAAAATTTCACATGTTGGACGAAGGTCAATAATAGCCACTATATCAAAAAGGGTAGGGGTGAACATTCCATAAGGGAATTGGAAAGTATTAGTCGAACCCTCCCAGAAGTAGAGTGAAGAGACCAACATGTTTTGGCAATAAAGAGGGTCAACCCTCGACAGTTAAATCAGTGTGAAGATTCCCTTGTCTTTCGAGGTTTGATCCATTTCCTTTTCGACTTTGTCTAACTAGGAAACATAATCTACATTAACCAAATGAGTAAAACAGAAGACTCTAGTGGTGCGAAACAAGTAAGCTAAGTCTATGAGTTTCTTTTCACTATCATTAGGTTTGGTACGATGGAACACAGGAAAAAAATTGTCGATTCTAGAAATATCTCTAGCGTGATTAGGGTTTGGAGCCATTAGAGCATGGAAATAATCAGCAATGGTAAAAGGAAATTTTTTTACGATTCTAGCAATATCTCTAGCGAAATTACAGTTTGTTCGTATTAAAAGGACGTGTGGAAGCAATTTTCGAAGCAAAAGACATGCAATGGAGAAGATGGCATTTGGTGGAGAAAAGCCCGCCTTTAGCAATTATTTAGATTTCAGTATAAATTTTAGTTCTAATAATAGAATTAAAGTGTCAAAATTATTACCAAACTCACAAAGAATCAGAATATCAAGCAATGAGAGAAATGAGTTCCAATAGTGCAATGTACTTTTGATCAAAAACTTACATTTATGCAAAGCTTTACTTTTGAATTTACATTCCATTTATGTTCTTTTCATTGTCGATCTCTTTAATTTTTCAATCAAGTGTCACTTCAACTTGTTTTACTTCATAACGAGATTTCGCCCATTGTCGAAATCATTCACACTCTCACCGTCTACACATTATTTAGAAAACTTCACACAAATGGTTCTAAGACTCCTTAGTTGGTCTTGCAAGTAACCTTTAATAAGAGACTAACGGTGTTTGCCAAATTTCAGAGTAAACAATCTGATAGTCATTCAATCTCCTCCTATAACCTTAGCCGTAATCACTTTTCTTCTTTTTCTTTATCTCTCATAGAGGGGTGATTTAGGATCGATTTTGATCCAAAATCACTCTTCCAAATCATTTTTTGTTTCCCTATCAGTTAAATAAGTGTTTTTCACATATATTTAGTGTTTTTTTTTGTGATTTCGTCATTTTAGTGCATTGTTGTTTGTATTGATTTCTCGTCTTTGAGTGGTATATTTTGATTTCTTGTCTTTGTGCAGTGTATTTTATTTTTCCGCTTTTGTGTTGTATTTATTTGTTTCTGATTGAAAGATTAATTTTGATTTAGTGCACATCCAATATATAGGGTCGTCCACGACGATTTGGAGGCCTTGTGCCAATTTTTAAAATTGGCCCCAATAAAAAGAAAGGAAGAGAAATAATATTACATTTTTGAAATTTTTTGAAAAAATAATACATTTAAATAATAAATATGTAGGCATCAAGGATTGAGCAGTTGACCTTTAATTAAAAAAACAAGTTTTTACCACTACACTAGTTAGTTTACACTACACATTAAGTTGAACAAAAAATATTGATATATTTATTTCAGATTTATAATTTATAAAAAAAAAATTTTGAGGCCCCTATTTTTTGTAGGCCCTGGGACATGGGCCTTGTTGACCGTGTTCAAGGCCAGCCCTGTCAATATACGACTTTGGTGCCATTAACGCCACACATCCGAAGAAATGAATATTTTGGACATTTCAATACAATCATATTTGTAGACTTATCAATTTTCCGTTTTATGCTATTAACATGTTGTGAGTTTGTTCGCAGTTTCATCCTTTTTATTTTTTGCGATTTTGAATTTGTATTGCAACAATGTACTATATCAGTTTTAATGAATGAATATCGTTTATTTTTAGTCAAAAAAAACTAATAGTTATTTTCAATTTAGTAAGAGTTGTAATCTATTTCAAATTTGTGTTAATCGATTATAGGGTCGACATTTTTGTTTTTCTTATTTTTGATTTCATGTTTTTGTATCCCAACACTTATATAAATATTTTAGTGAAATATTTGTAATATAAATTAAATTATTTTGAATAAAATTAATAATTATTACCCTCAATTATCTCGTTTTCTCTAAAAAAATTTCAAAGTATCTTTTTCTCCGTGTACTCAATCTCTTTACTATTTAGCAAAATGTTCCAATAGTAATTATTTTAAATAATCAATCTCGTGATCTTTTATTCTTGTGATAGTTTCCGTTTTCTTTTATATATATATATATATATATGGTACGGTGGACATGGTCACTTATTTATTTTAAGAGAAACCAAATGACAGATAGAGATAATGGGTTAGGTGTGTGTGGCAAACAAGGTCGGCAAGTAAGGGCTTTGATTTAAGAGGCAGAAAAAATAATCACCACTATTCAATTTTACACTTCACTCCAAATCTCTTTTTCTTCGGATTCCGAGGACTATACAAATTTGAATTTATTCTTTCAATGAAAAATAACACTACCTCCATTGCAATTATTAAGATCTTCCAACACATATATATAAAGTATAAACATAGGATACGGGTTTATAACTAATGTTTTTGAGTTTGATGTGAGGGTGTATAAAATTAATTCCAGTGGAATTAAATTTAATATAATTGATTCTAGTATAATTAATTTATGTTTAAATATATTTATATAAAATTAAATAAAATAATAAATTTTAATATAAAAATTACTTAAAATTGATTATTAAAATATAAATTATAAATTTTGACTTCAAGTATAATCGATTTTAACGATAAAATTAATTTTATCTTTTATAAATCAAACACCTCAACATCTTTTTATACACCTCTATAAAATTTTAAACATCTCTCTCTCTCTCTCTCTCTCTCTCTCTCTCTCTCTCTCTCTCTCTCTCTCTCTCTCTCTCTCTCTCTCTCTCTCTCTCTCTCTCTCTCTCTCTCTCTCTCTCTCTCTCTCTCTCTCTCTCTCTCTCTCTCTCTCTCTCTCTCTCTCTCTCTCTCTCTCTCTCTCTCTCTCTCTCTCTCTCTCTCTCTCTCTCTCTCTCTCTCTCTCTCTCTCTCTCTCTCTCTCTCTCTCTCTCTCTCTCTCTCTCTCTCTCTCTCTCTCTCTCTCTCTCTCTCTCTCTCTCTCTCTCTCTCTCTCTCTCTCTCTCTCTCTCTCTCTCTCTCTCTCTCTCTCTCTCTCTCTCTCTCTCTCTCTCTCTCTCTCTCTCATATTAATGTACTCCATCCACATCTATATGTGTTATATTTGAGTTTTTTTTATATTTAAGATAATCTTCCACATCTATATGTGTTATATTTGAGTTTTTTTTATATTTAAGATAATAATTCTTTTATGAATTTTTGTAACTACGATTATTGAAATAATTTTTAAAAATAAAATATATTTTTACATAAAAATTATATTAATATTTTAATTAGATAAAAGATCTAAGATATATTAATAATATAAAAAAGATTTATAGTGAGACACGGAAAATTAAAAGAATACTAATTTAAAAAATATTTACTTTCAAAATAATATTTTTTTTATTTGGTTGTCCAAATCAATTTTAATAGTTTATAAGCAAGTAACTTTTGCTTTTGATACTCTTTTAAGTTTCATAAAAATGCATTTATTATTAACATTATCATTTTAACATTTGTAAATTATATAGTAGGAATTTCTTTCAATTTAATGAAAAAAAATTAAGTTTGAATTCAATTTTAAACATGTAATAATATTAAATTTTTTCATGAAGAATTTTGTTGTCTATTATAAATTACGTATAATCTTTCACGACATAAAAAGTTAATCTAAATATTCCATTAAATAATATTCTTATTTCAATAGTCCTACCACCGCGTTTGTTATTTCCCCTTTTATACACATATGAACTTGAGGATGACATTTTTCGATTATTTTTTCATTCGGTTATATTTGGTTCTAGTGAATTGATTAGTCGTTTCTTAAACTTTATAACTCACACATCCAATAATCACAATATTCCCAACAATTTTAAATACATAGATAATTTTGATGCATGATAATGATATTTTATTATGCTAAAAATTTTAAAATCGTTTATTTAGTTCCCACATTAAGAAATATGTTAGAATTATTTCTATTATGTCAAAATTATTTGGTGAATGATGAATAGAATCTTAACACAATAGAATAAATTTTTGGTATAATGGAGGGGCCAATATATAAGATTAACACTTTAATAATGAATTGAGTGAGAGAATGAAAAGTGATGTGAAAGTGAAATGGATTCGAATATTCGAGAAAGACACATTTTTTCTCAATTTTGGTGGAAGTAATTTTGACAGAAAATTGGAAAGGCGGCATGGGTCACAGTCAGTTATCTGATTGATCTAGATGGTTGATAATGCTTATGGGGTAGAATAGTTTACTTCAGGAGGGAGTAAAGGAACACATGTTTCTCGCATTCATTTCTTTGCTTCACTCCTAGGCCTTTCGTCTTGGGCCTTGTAAATGGCCTAGAACAGTTGCACCCAAGCCTTTGTCTTTGCTTTGCAAGACGAGGAGTTGTCATACACGTCATTATCAATAGGAACAAGTGCATTAAATGTCTTTTATGTACTCCCTCTGTTCCAAATTATAAGTCACTTTATCAAAGTATTTGTCCCAAATTATAAGTCATTTTGCGTAAAATATTTGTCCTAAATTATAAGTCACTTTAGAATCTCAATACATCATTAATGACTTTTTTCTAACATACCATCTACTATTTATTTCTATTTCTTTTTACATTAATTTGATTTTGCTTTCCAATGTAATTATTGAATGACTTATCTGTAAAGTCATACAACATTTCACTTTCCCGTGAAAAGGCCAAAACATCTTATATTTTAGGACGGAGGGAGTAATAGGTAATGTTTCACAAGGAACCGCTGACGCGTGTCCCAATGCTAGTTGGTAATGATGCTTCCTAATCCTTAGGGTGCTTAAGTACTTTGCACACCCTTTGATGAAATCTTGACCATTGGTAGTGCGTAGTAGATCATACGATCCTTAATGATTGAGGCTCGTGTAAAAGAACTCAAAATCGTCATTTTTCCTTCATTTGCGACCTGTAAAAGATCTTCTTCTGGTCTTGTTAATTTTGTTCTTTCTAACGAGCTCTTCTATTCCAATTTCTCTGATACGCTCATACATGATCTTTACTTGTTGGTACTGCATACGTAATCTTCAATCAATTTATTCCTTTTAAGGTAAAGCCAATGTATTTATCTTGCCTTCGCCTTTTTCTTAGGTTCTTTAGGCAGTTAATTTTTTATTCCTCTATTGCTCGAATTCATGTTATTGGTGTTTTAGATCAACATACTAACTCGTCATACTTCCCCTTTTTATGTTGATAATGTTCTTTGGAATGGATATTCCACCTACCACATGTTGCAAGGCAAATGGGGATATTTCTTCAATGTGGGTGTGGATCCAGAGACGTTGGACATAACTTCAACATTCGCCTATGAGGGTTGTTTAAATAGAGGTTTACTAAGGTAAGGCCCTGATTAAACTTAAAAT
This sequence comes from Vicia sativa, assembly GCA_021764765.1. Taxonomy (NCBI): domain Eukaryota; kingdom Viridiplantae; phylum Streptophyta; class Magnoliopsida; order Fabales; family Fabaceae; genus Vicia; species Vicia sativa. The sequence continues at coordinate 30,506,346 of CM038792.1, read as the reverse complement.
TGCAATGTAGTCAATATTCTTTTATCGTGATGTTCTGTCTAAATTTGATTTGTGTGTGTAATTTGATTTATCACATATTTTTTAACTCGTTTGTAATTTGTATGTAAGTTGGTCATTTCATTTATTTCTTTAGATATGTACCAAAAGACACCTTAATTTAATCTGTTGAATTTGAACTCCTGATAATGCATTTTTTAGCCTTTACAATTGATACAAGTCAAAATATCGAGTGTAGCTTGAATCACAAGTTAGAATACTTAAATTAAGATTTTTGTATATCTTCATCCAAGTCAAACATGTTATTCTTCGAATCAAATTATTACTTGGAAGTTCAAAATTTGGTTGTGCCTCCTTAATTCGTATCAGGAAAGTGTGTGGTTCTAAACACAACACTTCTTGACTCGAATCACAAGAAATTTGATTCAAATCATGAAAATCAAAACACTCTTCAAAATGAACTATGATTTGAATCATGCTTTGAGTGACTCAAATCACAGACACAGAACATGATTCAAATCAAATGTAACAAATTATTTACTTTACTACCTTTGATTCAAATAATTCTTACTTTGATTCAAACCACAACCTCGTGATTTGACTCAAATCATATTGTATTTTCCATTACATTTTTGTGCCTTATCTCAAGCACTTATTTAAATTATTTCCTTGCCTCTTTAATTAAAAAAGATTTTTTTAGTTGTTGAGAATGGGAATGGAGGTCCAAATGCCAAGCCAGAATCAGCGTTTGGCAATTGTCGGAATTTTAGTGGTTGAAGTTTAAAAGCCAACTCATACCTATTTTCGAGCTTGACACATAAAGGAATTTTTGAGGTAGGGAGTTTATTTGTGAACTTTTCTTTTAAAATAAAGCATGCTTCATGGATGTTTAGACTAAGGTCATTAGGTATGGATACAGTTTCAAAGTATTTTTGGAACACTTTAATTTCTTTGATATGAGTTGTCATACCTTTCTTGAATCATTCAAGCATAGAAGCAAAAGCATGAGTTAGATGATGAGTAAAATCAAATTCTTGCGTGCAATATAATGATGGTCGAAAAGAGATGGGGGTAAGTGTAGGAACATTAGAGTATTGAGCAAGATGTTTGTTACATTCGTCCTCGGGGAGCCACATGCTATAGAGGCATAAAGTACCTTTTTTATAGAGTGGTTTAAGAATTGTATGAATGAGGAGAAAATGTTGAAAGACCAAATTAGGCTGGTAATTGACCAAAATAATTTGATTCTTCAAAGGCCTTAGTCTAGTGGCAAGCAAACTAGGGGTGAGAAACGATTCACATATGGCTATTTGTTTCTTGATTTAGCGAAGGAGAAGGGTATTCCCTTATGAACCGTTCAAGACTATATGGTATATTGGGAAAAGGAGTCATGGAAGAAGTAAATTTATGATGCTTGGCAAACCTCATCATGAATCTAGTGAAGGAATCACGTAGAATTGATCATCTGTCATTTGGGGTTAGTTGAACCAATCATGTCCCTTTGACCTATTTTTTACCTTCTCGTTATCTTTGTTGATGATATTTCTTGTTAGGAGTGAAAGTTCGAAGGTGGCATTCAACCACAATTGGAGTATCCAAAATGTAACATGAACTAGAACGTTTGTCCTTACCTCATATGTCTTCGGGATTTCGACATATTCTCATAAATACTCATATAGAAGACCCAAGATCATATGGCTTAAGCATAACTTGTGTCCAACACGTAGCTGGTTCTCCGTGGTCAGGAATCATTTCTTCACTTGGAGAGATATTGAACAAAAAACACAGTATGATAGCTATTGTTCCAGAAAAATCAATATGTTCTTCGTCAGAGACTTCATCGATTATTATATTTGTTGGATATATAATGGGTGAAGGGATATTTGTTGCCCTCGAAGTTGATGGTGTCTTCGTCCATCTCAAATGGATCAAAATTTTCTCTAGTCGGTCGGAGACCACTAATCGTAGTGATGTCGAAAAAGGGTAGGAATCATCATTCCAAAAGGAAAATGGAAAGTATTGTGGGAAGTGTCCCAAAAATATAATGAAGCTACTAACATGTTTTGGCTATAACCTGGACCAGATTTTGATAATTGAACCATGTCATATATCTCCACTTTTTCTAGAATCAATCATTCTTCTTCTCGACTTTGGAAAGCCAAACGAGGTATGGCTCTGGATCTTTCATCAAGGGGCAAGAGAGAAACACTCTAAGAGTGTTGCTCATATAATCTAAATTAATAAGTGTATCTGGTTTTGAAGCATTTGTTGAAGACTTCGCTTGATCATTCATAAGCTTTGTTTGGATATTAGGTTTGATATTATTTTTGTCATCAGTTTTTCTCTTGCTAGCCAAGGATTATGTGCGATGATAAACTGGAAAAAACTCTTTGAGTTTTCAGCATTAGTGTTAGGGACAGGCAAATGGCTCATATACGCATGAGTTTAACCAAAGATAGTTAGGGATAAGTACTTAGGACTAATACATTTTATGTTTCTCTTCAAGAAGATGGGGCTCAAGAACGTAGTCCTGATTTCCTGTCAGTGACGTTTTGGCGATTTGGGTAATAGGAATTGAGGCTTCTTTCCTTGCTTTAGCATATTTTGTGTTCTTGGGCAACATTGTTGAATTTTGAAGTTTGAAGATGAAGAGTTCTTGTCTGAGTTTTGAAGAAGAAACTGCAAAAGAATTGACATTTTTTAAGCTCAAAAGATGGAAAGTTGTAAAAGATGAAAGAGCAAGGTATTTATAGGAGAAAGAAAGTCGTTCAAATTCACATTTGATTGACAATTGGAGAAGTTAGCGGGGCACATATATGTTTTTAAGAGGTTGTGTAGACGACAACCTATTTAGTTACCACCATGCTCCTATACTTTAGGGATGATGATGTTTTGTATCAATGCACGTCTCGATGAGATGTTTCAAAAAAGTGGTCATCATGACCATGACATCATAACAGTAATATGTGCATAGAATTTCGTAAACTTTCTTGGTAATAACCACTTCGATGGAAATTGGGATTTTAAAAATAATGCGAAAATGGTTGATAAAGAGTGCATGAATGTAAATAAACATCAACGGAAAATGTAAAGGAATAAAAATGATATCAAAATAAGTAACTTGGTATTGAATAAAAACGAAATGATTCATACGTACATTTCTTAGACAACTCTTTTCTCAATAACAATTAGATACTTCGAGAATTTGTGAGTATTAGTACAATGTGAATCTCAAATCCTAATGTTAAGATTCTCATGTCCACGTGTCTTATTTCAAAGAACGAATAAGGCCTAATTTTAGTTATCAACCTTATATCAAAATCTTCTTGTCAAACTCACTTTGAATCTTTTCAAAAATGATTAAGTCCTATTGTTACATCACTTCACCACTTCGAAGCTTCTTCGCCAAACTTCGGTCGAAATGCTATCTGACTTTTTTGTTGAAAGACTTCAAATATTTTCTCAAAATCCTCTTAACCTTTCTTACTCCTTTTGAGTGTCAAAATTACAGCTAACACATCGCTACTAGCCCATAATATTGAGACCGATTAGGCCAATGGGGTAGTTCAACATATGTCGGATTACCTAAGTAGGTAAAGCACACGGCTTCCATATAGTGACTCGATTATCGAGGTTCATATGCATGTTGGTTTCGATCTAGATGAAGAAGATTCAATTGAGAGTTATACCGAAATTTGAAAACACAAATTGAATTTGATGGTGATGAAATACCATGTTGGAGGCTTAATGCATGTTGCTCCTCCTAAGGCTACAAGGAAATCTTCTCAAGCTCAATAATATGCACCCTAAACATCTCAGCAAGCAATGTTGTCAAACAAGTATGCAGATTTATGCATGATCCAAAAACACATTGCATAATTGTCTTAAAAGGGATCATTCAATATATTCATGATACTGTTTAGTTCGACCTCCATTTATACACCTCCCCATAAACATACACATTTCTTACACACAAGCAAGGGAATCTACCTGTGATTATTGTGTGTATCTTGGTGCAGTTTGATATCCTAGTTCGCATAACATCAATATATTATATATCGATCGAGTGCATAAACCGAGTACAAAAGAATATGTAATATCATGTCTGAAATGTGTTGAATTTAAAATCTACTTTTAGAACTACATTGTTTTATTACAAAACCTACTTTAGTCTACAATGTCTTATATAGAGTGCTAAAAAAAATTATATTGTAGGTTAAAAACATAATTTACTTGTTTGTGCACAAAAACATACTTTTCTTGTCCAGGACGTAAGAAACATATAGTCTACATCTTATGCTAAAAAAGTTTTATGAATTGCACTAAAAAGTTGGCATTCAATATGAGCCTCACGTTAGTTAAGTTGATATGCTGAAAAGAATTAAACCTCAAATCAAATATTTTTTACGCAATCATTAAATCAAAAAGTTGAGAGAACTAAATACACATCACTTGTAATACTCACTCTCATGTTCTTCATTTTACATTGATTTCAACTGTTCATCCATTAATTAATATTCTTGATTGAATATGTTAACTCATGTTCTTCATTTTGCATTGATTTCAATAGTTCATCCATTAATTAATATTATTGATTGAATATGTTAAGACAGAAGTCAAGATTTTGCAGCTTGTTTGAGTGGTTGTTGAGAGAGAAAGTTCATTCTATCAAAACATTATACTCGTAACTAACTTTTTTACATATTTAGTTTCTTGATGATGTCTCTCTCTCTCTTTGACTGAGTATGTTGTTTCTCTTTTCCCACCATATTTATATGTTAGGTTAGGGTGGACCAAACACCGAGGTCTGACCGAACTCGATTCACCCGCTGAATAGAAAGCTGTTTCGGTTGGTTTATTTTTTACTTACAGAATTTCAAGTTGCTTTTTGCAGTTTACGGCAGATAAATTTGGTCGGAATTGATTCTCAAAATTTCATCCATTTAAATCTAATACCAACCGAAATGGATATAATTTAACATTACTTGTTTCCCTTCTTATCATAGTCTATTTACCTACATTCATAGTCTAATACTTTTTCATTATTGAAATGTTTATGTTGTTCATCCCCTATGTATCACTTGAAATATGACAAATTTGGACGTGTCACTTTTTGTAATGCATTTGAGTTTGTTTATGTTCTCTAAGAAAAATCTAGTCGTAGATCTAGTAACATCTCCTTTCGTTGATCGGGTCAGTTGCTTGTCTTAGCGCATCTATTATTGTGAAAAACCAAGAGGAAATATTCTACAAGTTGAGAAAAATGTTATATGGTTTGAATAAAGCTCTGAGAGTTTGGAATAAAAAGATTGATGGTTTTCTAGTTGAACTTGACTTCAAGAAATGTGTGTCTGTGCATGGAGTTTATGTGACGTCAGATACAAGTATAGGTGTTATACGTGTGTGTGTGTGTGTATATATATATATAATCTGAACTGGTGATCAGAATTATAGACGGTCGGAACGGTTGAAGATCCTTTAAGCAAGTTGATGTTGAGGAGGGGTGGTGTACCTGCAAGGCACTCCGATGCTAAAGTAAGCAAATGTTCAAAGAGAGAGTAATGAATATTAGGGTTTTGCGTGTAAGAAAGTGATACCTTGCACTCAAAGATATGAGGGTTTATATAATGATGTTAAGAGGATTCTCATTGGTTGCTATATTTGGACCGAGATACGCAGACCCACGAATATATTCGTTCGAGCGGACTAGGTCAAGGTCGAGCGATGATGCTCGTAACTAGCCATTACGTCGAGCAAAGGGGACATAACTGGCATAGTTCTTAACGCGATAAGTGGTGAACCTGCCCAACGGATGTCGAGCAGGGGACATCGTATGGTACACGATCCAGGCGGTCTATGGCCCTCAGTATGCCAACGGATCTCGACAGAAAGTTGTACCTCGAGGAGGTGCGATCTGCCCAACAGGGGTTTGGGCAGTCAGAAATATATATATATATATGTATATATATATATATATAAGAATTTTCAAGTGCTGAGAGAACTTTTTAAAATTTTGAAAGTCGATTTTTATTTGAGATTTTTTCTCTCTTTTTTCTCAATAGTATTTACTAGAGTTATTACAGTTCCTCGAATGAAGCTTACTGTCTATCCCACAACATTTCACTTTCTTGTCAGCTTCTGCTTCATCGGGTATCCTTATTTTCTCAAGCTGTACATAACTTCAACATTTACTTTATCTTATCCAACATGAGAGATATTCTCATTGGCTTAATCAGAGTTTTTAATAGTTATAAGTCTCTCATAGTTATGGCGAGAGTAACTTCTAGTTTAAACACTTCTCCCTTAATCCCTAATCAATTGATCTCTGAGGTCATATATATAATCGGTGACTCTAATTCGGAACGGCTCTCTAGAGTTATTTAGATGAAAGAGTTCCGTCTAGATGTTTTTTCAACATTCTCCTTTGTGATGATGACACATAAGATATTCATGCAAGATGGAGAACAAGTATAATAAGTTGATGACAACAATCGATAAAAGTTACACATAGGAGAAGCACTAACACTAAAAAATAAATAATTTTGAAATACTAAAATTAAATAGAAGATATTCTATTAAATATAATAATTTTTTAAATATTAAAACTCATATTTCTTCTTCTCTCTTCTAAATTCCCCTAATTCAAAAGCATGAAGAAAAAATATATTTTGAAGGGGTTATACTCCTCTCTCCTCTCTTTCTCTCATAAAATTTAAACAACACAAATTTAATTAAAAATTTTCATATATCATTTTTCATCTACCTGAACCAAGCACACTCTTATACTCAATACTCTCATAACACGCCTCAAAGTATCATATATTTATCGAGACAAAAACTTAATTAAACCTAATACTTATTTATTCCCATAATCACCTCTTTTTCACTTAAGTTCTTTCCTTTCATTTGCTTTAAAGAAGAATATCAACAAATAGTTTTAGATTAGCCTCTTGTTCACCACTAAGGTGAAAAATTTAATCACAAAGGACTCTGATATCTTAATTATTAATAAAGTTCCAACAATTAATTAATGTGCATGTGTAGTTTAACTTCTAAGCCTAGTGTCAAAGTTAGTGTTATAGGTGAAGTGTAGTAGCTAGTTGATGGTGCACATAATGCCATGGTACTTGCTGGTTGTTTGGTGGATGGATAGATACTTTGATGAGTTTGCTTAGCTCAGTGAATGTTGGTAGTTGGTGAGCCGCTGTTGAATATTGTTTGTTGTTAGTTAGTGATACAAGAGCTTAGCAATGTTACTAAATTTTTGCATATATCACAATCATACCATAAATGTATGTTTTTGGCTTTTATTCTTGGAGTTTATTAATTTTTTAAACACCTATTATAATTGACTTTTAATTTTATTTATACATTTTCTTACTTGATTGAATGAAGTATATTATATTTTCTCGGTCCCACAATATTTATAGTATTTGACGGCAACTTTACAAAGAGATTAAAAAGGAATAATAAATTAAAAAACACAATAATAATAATAATAATAATAATAATAATTAATAATTGTACTCAATTATTCTTACTAATTATTGAGGTGGTTTAATTTCTATAAATATAAAAAGGAGAATCATAACTTAATTGTGATCAATATAACATAAGATTTAGGAGTAGGTGAGATAGTTCAATTGACATTTACTAGTTGAATTAAGAGGTCGGTGGTGGCCATATTTATTTGTGTTTCTTTCAAAAATATAAATAAATTATTGATATTTATAAATCAAAAACTAGAGAAAAAAAACTAGTAACAAATTCGTGCATTCGCAGGGGTCTGATCTGGTACGGAATTTTTTTACATAACATATTGATCGGAAAAAATAGCAAGTGTACTATTTTTACCGATGTAGAAATAATGGGATTTACCCCAAGTATCGATCTCGAGGACTGCGTAGGAAATACTGAGGTAGATTATTTATTCAATCGAACAAAAACAATAGTTTTAAGATTGAGTGGAATAAATCCTTGCAGAAAGTATAAATTGACTTTTCGTTTGATTAAAGTATGTTAGGGTGAGTGTATAATTTGCCATGTAATAACCTTCACTTTTGATTTATTCAACAAGTTCATATTCTCAACTACCGATTCTCAATATTATTTTATCCTAATTCCTTAGTGACAAAACCTTTAACTTTCTTTCCTAATTTCAATTCCCATTTAAATTAGCAGAGAGGTTAAGCATGCAATTACCAAGAATTGTTCTGGTTAGAATAGGATTACCCTAGCCCTAGGTGAAATCCTTAATACTATCATTATTTAGATAACCTTAACACGACCGTTCGGCTCTACTGTGTTAAAATAGTGAAATCCTATGGTCCCATAGGGTCAAACTACGAATTAACCTAAATAACAAAGTTGATGCATAATGAACTAAAATATTGACTAAAACAGAGAGATCAATATTCTTAACATAACAAATTAGGGACACCCCCTAGCATTGGGGGGTTTAGCCTCTCATAGTATTCAAAAGTAGAATAATCACAATATTAGATAAAGACATTACAATAGATTGGGTCTTCGATCTTCAATTGCTCTCGCGCATGAAGAGTTCTTCGTTCCCAAAACTATTGAATCTCCGCTCTTCTATCATCAATTCTTTTCTCCGGTGGCAAAAAGTCCATTTATCCTTCTCAAAATAAGGTTTATATAGTGTTAGGTCATTCCCAAGAAATACCAAATGTCCAAACCACCCTTAATGACCAAAAACACTAAAAAATAACAAAAATCACAATTCTCAGCATCATGGCTGACACGGGCCGTGTCTGATGACACGGGGAACCCGTGTCGGCCTCTGTTCACGCGTCCTTTAACTTGACTTCGGCAGGTGTGTCGGTGACACGGGCACCCGTGTCGACTCTTTCTTCTCAAAACTCTATTTTGCCTGTTCCGACATTTGTGTCCCATGACACGGGTGGCCGTGTCAGGACCTCTATAGCTTCAAATACTCTAATTTTTGCACTTCTTTTGGCCCGATTTGTCATGTTTTATTCTCTTGACCCTGAAAACACTTAAACACACAACCAAAGCATAAAATGCGGTAAAATGACATATAACACTAAGCAAATAAAAGAAACTATAACAATGTTCAGTGCTAAATATCTGTGTAGAAACCATCGATCACATATTTATTTAAGATAGGAGGTTAAAAACCAATATAACAAATTTTGGTTATTAATCGATTTATCTGAATAAAATAAATTTATGTTTATAAATAGATTGTTTTGCGTATGAAAATAATTTATTTGTATATGTATAGTTAACAAAATATTTAGATTGACCAATAGTTTGTATGAAATATAAATATTTAAATAAAAATAAGATCTTATCTCATATTAAATACATTTACTAAAATAAACACTGGTAATATAATGATAAATTTGTTAACAGAGAAAAATATAATCAATTACGTAGTTGTTACACAATAATATGTATGAACAAATACACAAACAAAAAGATGATGTAAGAACAAATGAATAATTCATATATTGTATCCTTGTACAAAGAAGCAGAATAGTCGAATACATAATATTAGACGTGTACAAAATATAAGTGTATATTGCTAAAAAAAATGTTGGCATTTTAATTTTAAAATTGAGTGGGAAAACATAAAATCATTGAATAGGTGAACTGAAAAAGTTTTGGGCTAGAAATGTAACATAGTTACATTGGGCCTCAATATTGGGCCGATAAAGTTAGTAAGCAGTAAAAAAAAGTCTTGAGAAGACAAATCGATGCATTTGAAAAGCTATGTACCTTCCGTTTTATAGAAAGCCATGTCATTAGCTATAATTATCACCCCTTCCATTTTGCAGCAAGATAACTTGCATTATTAACAAAGATATCCTTTCGTTTCTTTGTAATGATGTCAACAGCTTTTAATCGAAACCCATCCGATAGGTGTTAAACATTCATATTTTTCTTTCCGATTTTATAGCTTGATGTACCAACTTCACCAATACATCATGTTAACAGTGTATGTGTTGTTGTTTTTGTAGGACCTGGAACGCATGGTGCATCAGATGACATGGATGAGGTTGGAGACCAAAATGCTGATAAGGCAAGAGCTCGCCAAGCGCTTCGTCTTGATGAGGTGGAAGGTGCTCCATGAAAAAGCAAACGAAGGAAGGAAAAGAAAATTTGATGGTTTAAACACGCAAATAGAACATGCAAAGGTTTCGGCTAAGGGAGTATGGATTAGGGATTGTTGTACAGAAGATTCAATAAAGGGAGGAGTAGTGGAAAAAAGAATCAACTGGATGGAAAAGGAAAGGGTATTTTGAATGGAAATGAAGACCCAATATTTGGACATGGATCATCAGAGTTCAAGATGTATTTCATTGCAGATAAGGAAAGCAAGATTGATGAAGACGAAGGACCATATGCGCAAAACACCAGTATGGTTGGAGCTGAAGTCATCAATATTTCATTAGAAACTGAGAGGTATGAGTAAAAATGAAGATAGACATGCAAGTATATATTTCTGAAAATGATTTCATATGTAGATTTTTTTTTCATTTAGGGTTTTGTTAGATATTAAGTATTATGTTGAACTATAAAATAACTTTAGGGGAAACTTAGTAATGTTGTAACATAGTAGCTTAAAGTTGGTATGAACTGATTTTGAGTGTAGTTCTGAACATGAAGAGGTTGTTGGTGAAGTTCATATTGCGCGGGCTTAGACGAAGGTTAGACGAATCAAAAAATAAATGGGTCGAAGAACTGCACAACTTACTATGAGCCTACTGAACCACTCCTTATTCATCCACCGGAGAAACCCCGTTTCGTCATGCCTATGGAACCGAGGCCGTTATCCCAATAGAGATCTCTGAACCTTCAAGAAGAACCGAATCTCCCTTCGACGCGGAGATGGACAATCAATCCTTGAGGGAGGAGCTCGACATGGTCTAAGAAATAAGAACGGGGGCTTCCCTTAGAGAAGAATCTCTCAAGCAAAGAATAGCCCTCTAATACAACGCTAAAGTCATTCCTCGCGAATTCGACGTCGGGAGGTTAATCCTCAAACGAAACCTTAAGAGCTCCGCCGAAGGAAAGCTCGGAGCAAACTGGGAAGGCCCTTATCGTATCTATGCCAAAACAGGAACAGGGGTCTACTACTTAGAAAACCTCCAAGGGGAACAACTCACTCGATCATAGAATGTGAAAAAACTAAAACAATACTATAGTTAAAACACTAACGGTCGACACACCTCAGAGGACCACCCAGGTGTTTATAGCTCGACATCACACGCTCGCTCTAGTAACAGCGTTGCGTGACATCATGGCAAATAAAGAGACACTCGCTTCATTAACCTAATGATCTAGATCTCTGCCTCGATGCGGGGGACTTAAAGGATCCCCGCAATCCAAGTACCTCGCCCGACAAAACACACAACTTGTGATGGGACGTTCATGCCACCGACCTCAGGCCTTCAATCTAAGCTTGAGCTCCAAACCAAGTCCAGCAATGAACTGGCCCGCTTTGACTAGTTTCCCCACACTATCAAAGACCAGAACAAAATGATTTCGACTTTTCCCTTGGGATCAAGTCATCGAATCCACGAGAAAATGCGAAGACTTGGGGGGCTACTGTTCTGGACTGCCCGAAAGCTTTCGGGCAGGTCATTCCTCCCTTAATTATAACGATCTGTCAGGTCTCAACGGCGCATTCAGGCTCCCAGCTACCCACATCGCACATACTCTGCTCGACATAAGTCAAGCTAATCCACGGCTTGTCCCATTGTAAACTATGCTCGTTATGTCATTCATTCTCGACACAACGGCTAGTTACGGACATATCCGTTCGGTCTTGACCTAGTCAGCTCGAACGACTATATTTGCGGATCTACGTATCTCGGTCCAGATATAGCAACCAATGAGAATCCTTCTATGTCTTTTATGTAAACCCTCATATCTTTGAGGGCAAGATATCACTTTCTTACACTCAAAACCCTAATATTTTCTACCCTCTTCCTTGAACATTTGCTTACTATAGCATCGGAGTGCCTTGCAAGTACACCACCCCGTCCTCAACGTCAACTGGCTCGAAGGATCATCAACTGTTCCAGCCGTTTTCGATTCTGATCATTTATTCAGATCACAATCCATCCATAATCGTATTTTGACACTTTCATCTCTCACACACTCTCTCTTTAAAGTTTTATTTAACTTCATCTCACCAAATATTTTAGCCAAATATCTTTGTGAGAAAAGTTCCTTTGTGAGTGAGGATATATATGTAATTTTGAAAAAGGTAGAATTCTAAAATTTCCCAAGGGAATCTTTTATATACACTTCAATTGAATACTATCAATTTAGGGATTTATTTGGGTTATAAGCTCGTCCTATAAAAAGCTTATATTTGGGGATGGTGTGATCAGTTCTAGGTTTGGTTGAAAGATAGTCAGTGTTAAAATCTTCCTAGGTTCTTGGTCATTCTGATTAAAACCAAGATAAGTTAAAGTTCAGTTTGGTATTAAAAGCTTCATAGGTTAGAGATCAGCCCAGTTAAAATCTCACAGATTTTTGGTTGGCTTGGTTAAAATCAACGTATTGAGCTCATACTTTTTGAACTTGAAGACTAATTGCTCTATGGTCTACGTTTGTGGAAAGAGACTAACGACTTTAATCCACCGTTGAGAAGGAAGATTGATCGCTTCACTCTCAACATTATATTGAAGAAAAAACGTAAGCACCCACATCGTTGTATTATTTGGTTGAATATCAACCATGTTTTCTTTATATAAGAGAGTTTGTGATTCTTTCCTACTATAAGCTCTCAAAGTATTATTCAAAAATCTAAAAATCAATTATTAGAAACAAGACTAAATAGTTTTTTATTGAACCTCCATAGTTTTTGGTGTCCTTCTTTTTCCCTTAACTCTTTAAAGTTTGTAATTTGTTTGCTGTTATTTAGTTTCCGCTGTTTTAATATGAAAAAGTTTCCAAAACAATTTTTTTTTCAAATCACACGATTCACTATTTCTCATGTGTAAAATCTCAAATTCAATACCTTTTATATATTTAAATTATTAGTAAAAATAAATGTTTGTCTAAGTTGTAATCGCAATTTCATCATGTGTGATCTACACTTAATGATGATCCCACTCATAAAGTGATAGAAGTTACTCTCAAATAATAAATGACTCTTTCAGTGTTATTAAATCCTTTTAAGCAAACAGACTTCTAATACTCTCTTTTGAAGCATACACATAATTTTAATGACTTTCATTTTATAGGAAGCGTCATAATGGAGACTTTACCAAATAGCTTATGATTTCCTTGAATCCCTTCTAATATTTAGAGTCCCTTCACAATTCTTCTTCATTTTAAAGCTATAATAAATGTGTAAACACCTTTGTCCTTCTAGAGATATTTGAAATAAATCCTTTTTTATTTCTTGGAGGATGATATATTCTGAAATCTCTTTCGTTTGGCTCGAATATACCTTTACTCATTTTTCTTGAATTAATAAACCAAGGAATTTTCTTGTAGTTACACAAAATCACGTTTAATTGGATTCATTTTCAAATTATATTTTCTCATAATTTTAAGATATTTCTAAGACCACCTCCAACTTTAAGATATTTCTTCAAATTGGTTTGCCAATTTGGCATTGAAATTGTCAACAAAAAAGTTGTTCCAGCTGGTGAACGGTACAAATATAAGCAACGGTTCTTTATTTTTTTTATTATTAAAATAATCAATTAGCCGTTGTGCAACGGCTTTATTTTTTATTTTTTATTTTTAAACTTTTTTTATTTATTATAAATATAGGTTTGTTGGAAAATTGTATACCAATCCTATTTTCTCTCACTTTTAATTACTCTTTAATTTCAAATTTCTCTCTCACAATTTCATCATTTTATTCGTAAATTTTTAATTTTTTTCCAATAATTTCTTCTCATTATCATTTTATTTCAAATTTTCATCTTTTTATTTCAAATTACATTTGTTTAGGCCAAATGGATCCTAATCATTTTCATTATCAACAAGCTATGTTCAATTTCATGCAAAATTATCAAAATTCTAATTCTCAAAATTCTCAAATTCCATCAGTACCACCAAACCCCGCCATATTTTTTCCGTCACCAAACAATCCAAATATGTATCAAAATCCTAATCCTTAAAATTCTCAAGTTCCACCATTTTCTACTCAAGTTGGTGTTGAAAACGAAGAAAGGGTTCTCGTTAAAAAAAAATCTCGAGAGCAATTTACAAGGGATGAGGATATATGTCTTATCCAATCATGGCTCAATGTTTCAAAGGATCCAATTGTGGGAGTTGATTAAAAAGCTGAGAGTTTTTGGTATAGAATCGCTGCAAATTATTACCAGTATCGCGGGCAATTGCGAGAAAAGTTAAGTGGTCAATTAAGATGTCGATGGCATCGAATAAATGCGTCAGTTCAAAAATTTGTTGGGTGTTATAGACAAGCCAATGGAAAGAAAAGTGGGACATCGGAGAACGATATCATGGCTGCTGCACATGCTTTTTATGCTCAAGATCAAGGTACAACATTCAATCTTGAGTATGCATGACGATTGTTAAAAGATGAAGCTAAATGGGGCATCATCGGAGAATCGATTGGAAATTCTTCAAAAATGACACAGACTTCTGCTAGTGGGGCATCATCGGAGATCCCTGATACACCTTCAAGTTATGAGTTTAACTCATCATCACCAATGGAGCGTCCAATGGGACAAAAAGCAGCAAAAAGGAAAGGTAAGGCAAAGGAAATTTCAAATGCAACGCAAGATGCAAGGAATAAAAGAGCAGAAACAATGGAAAGACTTGCGCAAAGTAAGGAGGACGAGATAGAATTAAAGGTAATGCAAATCATGATGAAAGACACTTCTACTATGAACGAAAGTCAACGAGATATTCATGAAAAATATTGTAATAAAATGAAAAAAAAATATGGACTTTAATTTTAATTGTTTTTATTGTAATAAAATATATGTAATTTATTTTTATTGTTTTTAATTATATGTCATGTATTTGAGATTAATTTTAATTATCATTTTAAATTTTATGTTTAATTTTAATTTTATTTATTTTATATTAATTTAAATTTAAATTATTATTTTAAATCAAATAAAATTTAGTATGAATAAAATATTACTCCCTCCGTTCCTTTTTAAGTGTCGTTTTAGAAGAATATTTTTGTTTCTATTTAAGTGTCGTTTTATAATTTAATGTCATAACTTATCAATTATACCTTTATTTTCTCAATAAATGAGAGAGAGTGTAGGAGTGAATTTATTAGGAAAGAGAAAATAAATGAGGGTATAATAGAAAAATTAACTCTAACATAGCACTATCTTGGTTGAAGAGCTTTATGCTAAAATGACACTTAAAAAGGAACGGAGGGAGTAATATACAAAGTAAAATTGTGGGACCCAATATAAGTTCTTTAAAATTGCACCATTGAAGTGAAAAATGAAGTGAGTTACTTCAAGATGATGTGGCTTAATGGATTCCACAAAAAACCCAAATATGAGTAGCACCATTGAAGATGCTCTAAGATGTACTAAATGACTGTTGTTTGATTTATATTTAACCATGGCTCATCAATGAAATAATGAAAACTCAATTTCGTTGTTTTTGTATACGTAGTTCATGTATTTATTAATCTAAATGACATGATTCTCTATTTTAATGGTCCTATTGATCTAAGACATCTAAATGCAATTTTAGGTAGATATTATCCAACACTATAAATCTTATCATATCTTGAATATACATCAATTAAAATTTAATTATCAAATGTAATATCTTGAAACCACCTCTTGTGTAAATCTTCATGGAATTTGTTTCATTATTTTTTAGCTAGTTTAAGAGGTATCCCATTCTCCACTTGAATTTGTTTCAAACATGACATGCCTTTAAATTCCAAAAACAATTTTTGTATTCATGGAGAATCTTGATGAATTCTTGATTGAAATCTTTATCAAGCACAAAATTTATGTAAGTAGGTTCGGGTTTGACAACTTTTTTTTCTTTTCAAAATTGACTTCTTGGAGTAAATCTCGAGCTTTCAATTTTCCTACTTCATCAAATCAACCATTTTCGAAATCTAAAGGTGAGTTGTTATATGTACAATCAACATATTCTTTTATTTGAATATATAATAATCATCTTCGAAAATATATGTAATTACTTTATAATTTTAAGAATGTATATTATGATTCTTATAAACTTTCGAATTTTGATCTTGGTCAATAAATGTCTTCAAACACATTTCTTTCGGAGATATATTTTCAAGGATAATTCGAGTAACTATTTTTTATTATAATCTTTAAGATAACCTATAATTCATTACTACTGAACCAAAGTTGGTTTAAAGAGCATTGTTTTAAATTTGTTTTTTTTATTATAACACAATGTAAGAAAATAATTTTGTAGTCTAAAATTTGTTACATGTGTAGAAAAGCTTTGTAATCTATTTTCTATAAAGAGTAAGGAAATTTTAGCGAATGGCCATTTAATTTAAAGAAAAAAATCATTTGAGAGTGTAGCGGTAAAAACTGCGAGTATAAGTCATTGAATTGACTTAACTCAAAAAAGTAATAAAAGAGTCATCATCGCGCTTTTATTTTATCCAAAGTACTAGGAAAAAGAGCGAATAAAATCCTAAAAGAAAATCAGAGATCTAGGACCATGGGTTAGTTATGCAAATGGAAGGTGTTATGCACCCAAAGTATCTATGGTACTCCGCAGGAACCTTTTTGAAAATTTGTATGTGTGCTAAAAAAATGTATGTACAAAATGGATGGTGGGGGAGAAAAGAAGTATTTTTTATAATTTTTGGTTTGATAGAACTTCCAATGAGTTACAGGTCTACATACCAACAATGTGCAATGTTGAAGTCAAAACCAAGTAGTTCGGCTAAAAAAGACCAAAATTGTGTGTTGGTTGATTTTATGAAAATGTTAGTTTAAAAAAGCCACAAAAAGCTCAAAAAATTTGAATGAGGTTAGGTGTTTTTTAGTTTTATGAAAAGAAAAGTCAAAGTATTATTAAATGAATTGAAAGTTTATTAAGAAAATAAGTTTGAAAATACATAGACCTAAGTCCAAGTTTTTTATGAAAGCGGTTCGAGTTTTGAAAACAAGAATCATTTGAAAAAGAGGGAAGATTTTAAAAATCAAAGAATGGGAGGAGATGAAGAGGCTAACCTATGTACATAAAGTAAAAGGTAAGAGTAAAGAAAGATCTAACCGGGTGACAAGACTAGTACTTGACATCAAGAGCCAATACCATATCTCATCCTTTGGATTACCACATAAGCAACAAATAATCGGACAAAAAAAACCAAGCTTCAGATAAGTCAATGCTTTTGATGAACTCTCTTGTCTCAAGAAAAACGGGCAGAGTAACGGCTGTATTTTGAGGAAATCCACTCTTAATCGAGTATAACGAAATAACCTGCATACAAAGATTATAACCAGACAAGACAAAATAACACCAAGGGCGCAAAAATCTCCAAATTGAGGTAGGGGTCCTAATCCTAAGTCCAAAGATCAAGCTCCAAGCACAAGGATAGTAACCAAGTCCAATTAAAAGTTTTTTTGTGTTTAAGTTGAATTATTAAATATTTTGGAAAAGGAAAATAAATCTCAAATGAGCAAATTTAAAATATCAAGAAAGTAAAATGCTCAAGTGAGCAAAGAAAAAAATGACATAGAAAATAAATGCTCAAGTGAGCAAAGAAAAAAATGGCACAAAAATAAATGCTCAAGTGAGCAAAAAAAATGACATGAAATATAAATGCTAAAAATAAAGTGCATAAAATAAAGAGCGTAAAAATAAAAGCGGAAAGTAAAGAGCGGAAAATAAAAGGCAATTAATAATGGTTAGCAAGATGATCATCTTAAAACTTGTCAATTATACCATTGAATTGTTAGTAATTAGTCGTTAGCAAGGTGACCATCTTGAAACTTACGCATGAAGACTTGCCAGAAGCTTGATAGAATCAACGCGACCACACGACAAGCTTCAATTGTTTTTTGTCAAGTATATCACCGGTTTTGAATTATCATATCACTTGATCAAAGATGATTGAGAATTTCAAATGGACAAGGTTAGTGGAAACTTGACAGAAGCTTGATTAGAAATCAATACGACCACACGACAAACGCCACAAGTGTTGAACCAAGGTTAAAGCTCAAGTCATCTTTTGGGGCTTATGTTAGAACATTAAAGTTCATGCCACCAGTTGATCACTTTTTCTGAGTCGGAACAAAAGAAAAATAAGATGAAGAAGAAGCAATGTAGCACTATGTTAAGCAATCACCAAGTGACTTATGTAGAAGCCACCCTACAACGAGGTCGGTCAATGATGATGTATGTGTTGAAAAAGAAAACGAGAAGAATGATATGTAGATCATCTTCTAATGTTTGTCAACACATGTAAAATAAAAAAGAATGATAGATCAACTTGGATTGTAATCTCTAATTTCTTCCATATTTGAGTTCAATCACTCATCTTGGTGGATTAAGGCACAAAATATATTGTTGACTCAAAGCACCAAGAATTAATTGTATAATTAATCCTTTGATAGATTTGAATCACCAATACATTTCTCCAACGTCATCAACACCCAAAGTCCATTGATATTAAAGAGGAATTAGGTGTACAAGACTACAATCCAAGGCAATCATCAAGAGAATGGAGTAGAAGAACAGTAAAAATCCAAAACAAGTCAAAAAACAAATGAAAATCACAATTCTGCCTCTATGTAATCGATTGCATCAGGATGCAAATCAATTGCACACTGCTGTTTTTTCAAAAAAAATTAAAATGTGGCCCGTGCAATCGTTTGGAACAGAGTGCAAATCGATTGCACACTGTAAAAACTAGAAAAATCACATTTCTAAAGGCCAAATTCTTATTCAAAACTTTTCACAAACACCTTGTGTTCCTTGATTCAATTGAGCACGAAAATTCCAACTAATTTCTGAGAATTTAACATCAATGGAACTAAAAACAAGTTTGCTCAATGAATCAAGCAACAACAATTATCAAGAGATCACATAATGAAATATGAAGATCAACACTCACCACTTGCAGATCTTGAGGAAAATTTGCAAGAGTAACACTTCAAATTGCTTCACTTCAACTTCAAAAATCAGAATCACAAGCTTATATCTAAGGAATTGAAGAAGAAAAAGAGAGTGGATGGAGGTTTAGCTCAAAGAATTAGAGAATTCAAATGAAGAATTCACTAATCTTTATGAAGAAGAAAGAGCTTTGAGTGAGTTGGGAGAATTGGGGAAAATGAGAGAGAATGAGGAGAAATTTTGACAAGGTGTATTTGGCTATCAAAAGCTTGAGATTTTAATGGGAGGAGGCCTCTATTTATAAGGTTTTGGTTTGGGAATGAGTGATGGTTTGGAAATTAGAATTAGGCTTGGAAAATTAATTTGGAGCCAAAATTGAATCAATTAGTAATTAATTTCGAAATTAAAAGAAAATAAAAAATGAAATTGGAACCCAAGCCCACAAACTTGAAAATTGCCCAATTTTTCAAAATTCTGCACAGTGCAAATCGATTGCACTAAGTTATTTTTTGAGAATTTACTGAAATTGGTCAGTGAGCAATCGATTGCTCCAATGTGCAAATCGATTGCACCCTATTTTTTTTTATAAAAAAATTGATTTTAAATCAAGTGTGGAAAAAAACATCGGAAAAACTTACACTCGTCTGATGTCTTGGATTAATACCTATAAATCACAAATATATAAAGACAAAAGCAAATATTTTTTTGTATTTTAATCAGAAGTTAGCAGATGAAATAAATGCAGATCAATCATGCATCCAGAACACAGTTAGGGTGCTTGGTGACTCCTTAAGGGCAAACTTAGGAATAAGACAACCATTAGATCTCAAACCTTGTTTGTGATCTTAATGCATTGTGATGATGATATGATGAGGGGTCTTAGGGACAAAAATTGGGGTACAATAGTGTGCATCATGAAAACTTTATGTTGTCACATGCTATCTACACAATTATTTGGACAAGAGTCCTCTAGTAATCATAAATTTTCTATAGCGAATTAAGTGTTTAAAGTTAACAATTTGGTTATCTATTAAAAGATCTTGTTGTCATCCTTTACTTAGGTAGTTCATTTGGTGTAAATTAATGAAGTTTATTTGTGGAGAACATCTTAGATGTTTTTTCTCTCAATGTTAAAATTTAAATTTTGAGAAACAACTAAGCAATAATCCAGAATGTCCAATATTTTGTGTGACAAACCTATTACAAGTAAAATGAGATGAAATAGACCACTACAATAGTCTAAAGATTACATTGACTCCTTTATCAAAGATTATATCAACCTGCAATCAACTAAAAGAAATATATATTTGATTATTAGAAAGATAAATTTTATAGTTTTTCATATCTCAGGTTTTTGTACTAAGGAGTTTAATTGTGAAAGGATATGTACATCTTAAAGATGATGGAGGAAAGGATGTGGATCCACTCGTTATGAATTATGAGAAAAAAAAGGATTGAAGTTGCATCATAAGGCACGTTTCCTTATGAATGTTTTCTCCTTCAAAGAATGTAATATAATTAATTACAAAGAATCAACAAAATCTATTTTGATTCTTCATGTTTTAACTATGAAAAAACAATCAATTAAAAGAGTATAAATTGAATGCTTTGACGAAGCAATATAACATGTTAAAAATGAGTGAAGATGAAGACGTGGAGACCTATTTTCTAGATTTCAAATTTAGTCTCTATACTTAAAGCTATGAATAAAAGCTACATTAGAACTAATCAGGGCCGGTCTTGGATCAGGGCAAACAGACTCATAGCTCAGGGTCTCCAAATAAATAGGGCTTTATATTTTTGTGAGTTGGTCTATAGAAGTTATAAACATAAATTATGTATAAAATTAGTGCGTGTTCGACCCTTTAATATATATATATATATATATATATATATATATATATATATATATATATATATATATATATATATATATATATATATATATATATATATATATATATATATTGTATTGTAATTTAATAATTGTTCAAAGAAGGTAATAATGTAATAATACCAAATTCTAAATTAATCAAATATAAAGGTAGTGTAAAAGTTAATTCTATACCATCTTAATTTCTAATTTCATTATTTTAGTTTAATTTTATTTTTTTTAAATAAATTTTAGATAATATTAATATTTAAAAATAAATATTTTAAGATTTATTATACGATTCTCTCCTTTATTATTAAATTTTTCTGATAAAAAAATATGTATTATATGTTTGGTTAATTTATTATTTTTATATAGAAAGATATATTATTTTTTATTAAATCATTATGATTAAGTATATATTGATTAGAATATGACATCTTTTTAAATTAGTTACACGGATAAATAACTAATATTGATATTATTTATAATTTAAATAGATAATGTATTTTAATTCTTTTTATTAAGGGTTCATTTTTATTATTTGTCCAGGGCCTTCAAAATGTCAGGATCGACCCTGATTAGAACAAATCATTTTAAGAAAAGGGGATACTGACTCCAAAGTCCTCAATTAATCTAAGGTTAATAGCCATTTACCCCCTGTCATATAGGCGAGTTTTGATTTACCCCCCTTTAAAAAAAAAGTTTTGGATTACCCCCCTAAAATGTTAAAATGCTAAGTCTTTTGCCTCCTATGTATAAAAATTACCCCCTGTAAAATATACATTTTTGATTTACCTCCTTGATTTTTACACATTTAGGGGGGTGCCCAAAAATTACAAGGGGGTAGTCCAATTTTTTTTAAAGAGGGGTAAATCAAAACTCGCTGATATGGCAGGGGTGTAACTGATTATTAACCCATTAATCTAATATAGAAGAAGGTTAAAAGAATATTGACCCTCAAATTCATCAATGAACCATGTATAGAAGTAGAAATATTCATCCTCTACTCCCTTGAGAATGTTGCACGAAAACCATCTCGTATGACGCACACAGCTCAAATATTATGTCGACCTCATTCCTGATATTTGACAACTTTAGATCTAATTGAAAGACTTGTACCAAATTATTTTTGATAGATGGAGTCAATATTCACACCCTCGTCGCAAAAAGATATATGGTTAGAAGTTGAGAATGGCGTACTAAAGCTAAAACAAGTCCATTAATCCCCCAACACAACTAATAAGAAGATTTAAAATAGTAAAAGCATAGGGGGAAGAGTTTGTAACAAAGAACATAAACACAAAAGAACTAAACAAAAATAAAATTCTACCTGTAACGCCCCAAATTTAATTAATTAGTTAATTAAATTATTGAAGAATTTAATTATTGGACTTAGATGAAGTTTGAGAATTACTCTGACTGATTGGATTTGCCGGTATTATTGTAAGAGGTGTGTTTGAATTATTAAGTTAAAGTCGAATTTTATTCGGATAGATCGGAGGAATAATATTAAGAATGGTATTATTGATTCATTGAAATTATTCGGTGAAGAGTTGAATTATGGGTATTAGTTGATTAGTTGGTTTAATCGGAGATTTATTACTATAATGTTATTTGCGAGTTTATACTATTTAATTGATGGACGGAGGAGGTTGTAGAAATAATATGAGGAATAATAATATGAGTATTAGATTATTTATTTAAGCTTTTGGGCTGGGACCGTCATGTTGGAAAATTATAGAATGGGAGGTACGATTAATAGGTCCATTAAGAATAATAGAAATTATATTATATTATTATTATTATTATTTGGTTAAGAGAAATATAAGTGACAGTAAGAAAAGAGAAGAGGAATAGGGTTTTTGGAGAACACAAACGTGAGAAAGCTGCGAGAGCCAAAAAGTCCCAAAAATTCGATCAAGAGTTGAACTGTCGTTGAATCTAGGTAAGGGTGGGGTTCTTGCTCTCTAATTGGAAATATGATGGATGATAGGTAGTTAGGGATTTATAATCTTGCTGGTTTGTATTATGTTGTTGTTGTGATTGATAGAAAAATCCAAAATTGATTCGTGGAATTTCGTGAAAACTGGTATTTGGGCGTTTTCACGCTACACGAGTCGACACAAGCATGTATGCATCGATACATGGTGTACTGATTTAGAAAAATAGAAGCTTGAAATCAGCATGCATCGATACAAACAACCATGTATCAACTCATGGAGGTAAATTGAGAAGGTATGTATCGATCCAAGTTTGTTATGTATCGTTTCATACTGAAGAAAATTAGAAAACAAGATTTGGAATAGCATATGAGTCGACTCATATGATGCATGTATCGATACAAGTGAGTTATGCATCGATACATAGGATTTTGTATCGGCTCATACTGTATAGGAACATAACATAACTTTGAGAAAACTGTTTTGGTCATATCTTTGCGGCCGTAACTCCGATTTAGCTGCCGTTTGAACCCTTGGATAGCTAAAAGTATGATTTATCCTATAAAATTAGTTTCAAACATAGGAAGTGAACATCTTACTGAATTGATGTGTTTTCCGTATGGAAATTCGTTGTTATTGAGAGTTGTTAGAAGTTGATGTTGCAGGAAATTGTTATTGAACGTTGTTGTTGGTAGAGACTTGATAGGTAACATTGATGGTTGGATTGTTGTTGATTACATACAGGCCTATTGTAACACCCCTTACAACTTCCCCGCGAATTATATACTTAATCATAGTTTTAACATAACGAAAGAGCATCACAATTTAAAAATTATAAGTAACCAAATAACAAACCAGTAATCATGCATTTACTGAAGCACTTATTAAATATCATTCAAACCAATGGTTATGTTTTACACAGCGAAATTAATATAAAACCCGGAATAAACTCAATTCATAGTCATTTCAAAACATAAACTCAAAAGAAACAAGTTTAATCTTTAAAATTCCAAAACGATCGTTCCCCAGTGTTACAACTACCAGAGCATGACACTGACACGCGGACTATCTAAATAGCATAGCTCTGTAAGCCATCCTCACCAATTCCAAAGCAACTAATCACTTCAATCTGAAATCATTAAAGTAAGGGTGACATTTCATCAAGATTAAAATGCATTATACGTTTCTTTAAAACAATAAAACAATCAATACATTATTCCACCCGCATTAGCATAACTAGATTAACACATCCATAATTACATTCCATACAATTTATTATGCACATAACGACAATCAATGCAATTATAACACTGGAAACCATCCTAACATGTTATAATTACATGTGCAATGCAGACTCAATGCATGTGGTACCAAACGTGAACCAAGTCCACACCCTGTTCCGTTTACACCTCGGAAAACAACGTCAATCAACGATTCGCCCATACACCATTGGGTCAAGAATCTAGCCTCACCACCACTATCCACTGGGTACGGTTATTGGCTTTGCAAATTCAATTCCACATAATGGGAATGAACCATCACCAGAATGCTTGTGCATGCACATCAGAAGCATGCAACAATCCAAATACGGAATATGATCACACAACATTATTTCACTCATAATCCATAACAACAACAGCACATGATAACAGCAATCATGAACATATAACGTTAATTACAACACATGGAATTAACATACCGCGAGTATACGCAACGTATAATTCACGAATTACAACGAATTCTTGCTACGAAAGCTATATTAATCCTTCAAGATCTCAATAACTGGTTTTGAAAATGTTTTGAATAGATAGTACTCGTTCTCAGCTTTCCAACAATACCAACTATGCCTAAATCGGAGTTACGGTCGCAAAGATATGACCGAAACCGTTTTCAGAAAATCACCTTCTGTTCCTATACAGTATGTATCAATGCATAAGCCTATGCATCAATACATAAACAACATGTGTCGACACATATATCGTATGCATCGGTGCATACATTTAAAAATTATGCATTTTTCAAATTTGGTTCAGTATGTGTCAATGCATAACACGTATGTGTCGATGCATAGCTTTGATTTTCTTCCTATGAGTCGATGCATACGTTTTCCACACCTCTGGTTTTCTAAAATTTTGCTGCTTGCATCGGTTCATAATGCCATGTGTCGACCCATACTGTTATTTTTCATCTAAAAACCAATTTTTCTTCACTGTTTCCAATTCTCATGGATTCCATTCATCACCAAACTTTACAATACACCAGAACAAAATTTGTTAATACGTTTTTACATCCATTTGACCACAAAATCATGTTTTCCAATTAGCCTAGGATCATTCTACCTAAATTAATCGTTCTTATTAATTCCAATTGGATTATTACGTCGGATTATAACGTCAGGGCACAACCTAGAATCCTAATTCGAGATTCCTAACGGATCAATTCGTTCTATTGATCATCAAAACCTATAAGGCATAATAATCAGATCAAATCACCCCTTACCTCGCGATGAATCTTCGAATTCCAACGATTTCGCTTTTCTCCTCTTTCCTCTTCTCTTTTCCAAAAGTACGTAGAATGCAATCCTAATTCCTCTTCTCACTTTTCCCCTTTATTTATTCCTTTTTATTTTCCAAATAATAGGAATAAATAAATTAGATTAATTAGAGCCTTTTACTCTACACACCTCCCAAATCTATTTCACACCTCCAACACTTCCTTTATTTAATTAAATAATTAAATCCATTAATTCAAAAATGCCAATAATTAAACCTTTAATTAAATTAATAATTAAATTTTTAATTATTTAATAGTTGAATTAATTTGGGGTGTCACAACTCTCCCCTACTAAAAAGAGTTTTTGTCCTCGAAAACATACCTTAGACGAAAAGTTCGGGATACGAGTCTTTCATCTGGCTCTCCAGCTCCCAAGTAACATTTCCACCTGCTGGTCCTCCTCAAGCTACTTTCACCAATGCTATCTCTTTACCACGCACCTGCTTCAACTTCCGATCCTCAATTCTCGCAGGTAATGCTTCAACAGTCAAATTATCTCGCACCTGTATATCATCTACATGAATCTCATGAGACGGATCAGCAATGTACTTCCTCAACTGAGATACATGGAAGACGTCATGCAAATTTGCAAGCGACGAAGATAAAGCAATCTGATAAGAAACTTTTCCAACCTTCTTGGTAATCTGATACGGACCAATAAACTGCGGAGTCAACTTCCTTGACTTCAAAGCTCGACCAATACCTGTCATCGGAGTAACTCGCATAAACACATGATCTCCTTCATTAAACTCGAGATCCTTCCTCCTCTTATCATGATAACTCTTCTGATGACTCTGAGAAGCTCTCATTTTCTCTTGAATCATCTTGATCTTTTCTGAAGTCTGTTGGACAATCTCCAGTCCAATCACAACACTTTCTCCAGATTCGTACCAATACAACGGTGTCCGACACCTCCTACCATACAATGCCTTAAACGGAGCCATACCAATAATCGAATGAAAACTATTGTTGTAGGTAAACTCAATCAACGGTAGATAGCTATCCCAAGCTCCACCCTTCTCCAACACACAAACTCTCAACAAATCCTCTAACGACTGAATCGTTCTCTCCGTCTGACCATCTGTCTGCGGATGATAAGCGGAACTCAACCTCAACTTAGTACCTAACGCTTCTTGCAATCCCGTCCAGAACGTAGACGTAAACCTCAGATCTCTCTATCCGACACAATACTAGAAGGAATACCATGTAAACTTACAATCTTCTCAACATACAATTTTGCCAACCTTTCCATAGGATAATCCATTCTTATCGGAATAAAGTGAGCGGACTTCGTCAACCGATCAACAATAACCCAAATAGAATCACAATTCTTCGTTGTCCTTGGTAAACCAGATACAAAATCCATAGAAATGTCATCCCATTTCCACTCTAGAACAAACAACGACTCCATCAATCCTAACGGTTTCTAATGTTCAATCTTTGACTTCTGACAAACCAAATAAGCATAAACAAACTCAGCAATTTCCTTTTTCATTCCAGGCCACCAAAATAACTTTTTCAAGTCATGATGAATACTCAATCCACTACGATGTCCTTCTTCTAAAATACTCTTCCTAAGTTCTGTAATATCCGGAACACACACTCTATCACCAAATCTTATAACTCCATTCTCGTCAATTCGGAATTCACCTCTTTGACCTTGGTTGATCAATGTCAACTTATCCACCAAACCAACATCAGATTTCTGCCCAGTTCGAATTTCCTTAAGAATACCACTAGTCAACTTCAACATACCCAACTTAACACTATCAGAAGTAGTTTCACATACCAAACTCAAATCTCTGAACTGCTCAACCAACTCCAATTCACGCACCATCAACATAGACATATGCAAGGACTTCCTACTCAATGCATCTGCAACCACGTTTGCCTTACCAGGGTGGTAATTCAAACCAAAATCATAATCCTTTAGAAATTCTAACCATCTTCTCTGCCTCATATTTAGCTCTTTTTTATCGAAGAGATATTTCAGACTCTTATGGTCACTGAATACCTCGAATCGAGATCCATACAAATAATGCCTCCACAATTTCAGAACAAATACCACAACTGCCAATTCTAAATCATGGGTCGGATAATTCCTTTCATGAACTTTCAATTGTCTCGAAGCATAAGCCACAACCTGCTTATCTTGCATCAAAACACCACCTAATCCCATCAAGGACGCATCACAATACACAACAAAAGATTCTTCCGAATTCGGCAAAATCAGAATCAGAGCACTGGTCAACCTCTTCTTCAACTCTTGGAATCCTTTCTCACATTCAGAATCCCAAACAAACACTTGACCCTTTCTTGTCAACTTAGTCAACGATAAAGCCAACTTCGAAAATCCCTCAATGAACTTTCTGTAGTAACCTGTAAGACCAAGAAAACTACGGATTTCAGAAGCATTCTTCGGCGCTTCCTACTGAGATACTGTTTCTACCTTCGTAGGATCAACAACAATGCCATTCTTGGAAATCACATGACCAAGAAAAATTACTTCACTTAACCAGAATTCACACTTAGACAACTTCAGATACAACTTCTTCTCTTTCAACAATTCCAACACAATTCTAAGATGTCCTGCATGCTCTTCATCATTCTTTGAATAGATCAGAATATCATCAATAAATACTACCACGAATTTATCAAGATACGGATGAAATATTCTGTTCATAAATTCCATGAAAACACTAGGTACATTAGTAACTCCAAACGGCATAACAGAATACTCATAATGTCCATACCTCGTTCTAAATGCGGTCTTCTGAATATCTTCTGTCTTCACACGAATTTGATGATATCCAGATCTCAAATCAATCTTGCTGAATACACAAGCTCCAACTAACTGATCCATCAAATCATCAATCCTCGGTAATGGATATCGATTCTTGATTGTAACTTTGTTCAACTGCCTGTAATCAACACACAGTCTCATCGAAGCCTCTTTCTTTTTAACCAACAACACAGGAGCATCCCAAGGCGAAACACTAGGACAAATAAACTTCTTCTCCAACAATTCCTCTAACTGCTTCTTCAACTCAGATAATTCAGATGCCGACATGCGATAAGGCGTCATCGATACAAGACTAGTTCCAGGAACCAAATCTATAGTAAACTCCACTTCTCTTTCAGGTGGCAATTCACTAACATCTTCCGGAAACACTTCTGGAAATTCATTCATCACTGGCAATTCATCACTCTTAGCTTTTCCTTTCACCTCCGTTGAAGAATACAACATAAACACTACAACACCATCATTAACAACTAAATTCATCTGCTTAACCGACATGATCACATCATCAACTCTAGCTTCTTCAGGAAAAACAACCGTCTTCTCAAAATAGTTGATATGAACCTGGTTGAATTCCAACCAGTTTATTCCAAGGATGATATCCATTTGTTCTAACGGTAGGCACACTAAATCCATACCAAAGCCTCTACCAAAAATTACAATAGGACAATTCCTACAAACATATGAAGTAGTCACTGAACCAGACACAGGAGTGTTAATAACCATACTTCCATCCATATTAGAAATATCCAAGTTTAATCTTTTAGCACAATCCAAAGCAATAAAAGAATGTGTCGCTCCAGTATCAATAATCGCAATTAAAGGTATGCCATTAATAAAACATGTACCTTTAATCAATCGATCATCTGGCTTAGTCTCAGATCCTGACAAAGCGAACACTTTACCACCAGCTTGTTCTTTCTTTGGCTTAGTACACTGCGGACGAGTATGACCTTCTTCGCCACAGTTGTAACAAGATACCTTTCTTGCTCTGCATTCAGTAGTTACATGACCAAATCTTCCACAGTTGTTGCACTTCTTCACATCATTCCTGCATTCGTTAGCTCGATGTCTCATTTCACCACACCTGTAGCACTTAATAGGAGTACCAGAATCTCCCCCACTAGGCTTCTTCCAGCCACCGGATCTCTGATTATTCTTATCATAAGGTTTCCCACAATCCATATGTTGCTTTCTTTTACGATCAACATGTCCTTGAGCATTCGTCCGAGAACTAGCAAGATCCTCTTCTAGAATCCTACTACAGTCTACTAAATCAGAAAACCTCCTGATGCATTGATACCTGATACCCTGCTTGATCTCATCACGAAGACCATTCTCAAATTTGATACATTTGGAAAATTCTCCATCTGCATCGTTAGCATAATGAGCATAGTACTTACTCAGTAAATTTCGAAGCATACTCACTCACAGTCTTATTTCCCTGCTTGAGCTCCAAAAACTCAATCTCCTTCTTTCCCCGAATATCTTCAGGAAAGTATCTCCTCAGAAAAGCTCTCCTGAACACATCCCAATTTAGTGCAATACCATCTTGCTCCATTTCACTCCTGGTAGCAACCCACCAGTCATCAACTTCCTCTGCCAGCATATGAGTACCATATCTCACCTTCAGCTTATCCGCACAGCCAATCACTCTGAAGATCCTCTCGATCTCCTTCAACCATCTTTGTGCACCTTCGGGATCATGAGTGCCTTTAAACAATGGAGGATTGTTCCTATGAAAGTTCCCCAACTGTCTGTCAGCACCAATACCAGCTCCCAGCTGATTCCCTCCAAGCACTCCAGCTAGCATTCCCAAAGCTTCAACAATAGCAACATCGTCTCTTCCGTTACCTCTTCCGACCATTGTTTTGTCACATTACAAAACAATCACATTAGAACATAAGTATAGAAAGTGTTACCTTGCACTAGTCGCATACAAAGGG
Organism: Vicia sativa; assembly: GCA_021764765.1. Classification (NCBI taxonomy): domain Eukaryota; kingdom Viridiplantae; phylum Streptophyta; class Magnoliopsida; order Fabales; family Fabaceae; genus Vicia; species Vicia sativa. Next base: position 30,476,160 of record CM038792.1, on the reverse strand, counting down.
ATAACGACACTAAGACACGACCGACTATGCTCTGATACCACTATTGTAACACCCCTTACAACTTCTCCGTGAATTATATACTTAATCAGAGTTTAACATAACGAAAGGGCGTCACAATTTAAAAATTATAAGTAACCAAATAATAAACCAGTAATCATGCATTTACTGAAGAACTTATTAAATATAATTCAAACCAATGGTTATGTTTTACACAGCGAAATTAATATAAAACCCGGAATAAACTCAATTCATAGTCATTTCAAAACATAAACTCAAAAGAAACAAGTTTAATCTTTAAAATTCCAAAACGATCGTTTCCCAGTGTTACAACTACCAGAGCATGACACTGACACGCGGACTATCTAAATAGCATAGCTCTATAAGCCATCCTCACCAATTCCAGAGCAGCTAATCACTTCAATCTGAAATCATTAAAGTAAGGGTGAGATTTCATCAAGATTAAAATGCATTATACGTTTCTTTAAAACAATAAAACAATCAATACATTATTCCATCCGCATTAGCATAACCAGATTAACACATCCATAATTACATTTCATATAATTTATTATGCACATAATGACAATCAATGCAATTATAACACTGGAAACCATCCTAACATGTTATAATTACATATGCAATACAGACTCAATGCATGTGGTACCAAATGTGAACCAAGTCCACACCCTGTTCCGTTTACACCTCGGAAAACAGCGTCAATCAACGATTCGCCCATACACCACTGGGTCAAGAATCTAGCCTCACCACGACTATCCACTGGGTACGATTATTGGCTCTACAAGTTCAATTCCACACAATAGGAATGAACCATCACCAGAATGCTTATGCATGCACATTAGAAGCATGCAACAATCCAAATACGGAATATGATCACACAACATTATTCCACTCATAATCCATAACAACAACAACACATGATAACAACAATCATGAACATATAACGTTAATTATAACACATGGAATTAACATACAACGAGTATACGCAATGAATAATTCACGAATCACAATGAATTCTTGCTACGAAAGTTATATTAATCCTTAAAGATCTTAATTACTAGTTTTGAAAATGTTTTGAATAGATAGTACTCGTTCTCAGCTTTCCAACAATACCAACTATGCCTAAATCGGAGTTACGGTCGCAAAGATATGACCGAAACCGTTTTCAGAAAATCACCTTCTGTTCCTATACAGTATGTATCAATGCATAAGCCTATGCATCAATACATAAACAACATGTGTCGACATATATCGTATGCATCGATGCATACATTTAAAAATTTTGCGTTTTTCAAATTTGGTCCAGTATGTGTCGATGCATAACACGTATGTGTCGACGCATAACTTTGATTTTCTTCCTATGAGTCGATGCATATGTTTTCCACGCCTCTGGTTTTCTAAAATTTTGCTGCTTGCATCGATTCATAATGCCATGTGTCGACCCATACTGTTATTTTTCATCTAAAAACCAGTTTTTCTTCACTCTTTCCAATTCTCATGGATTCCATTCATCACCAAACTTTACAATACACCAGAACAGAATTTGTTAATACGTTTTTACATCTATTTGACCACAAAATCATGTTTTCCAATTAGTCTAGGATCATTCTACCTAAATTAATCGTTCTTATTAATTCCAATTGGATTATTACGTCGTATTATAACGTCAGGGCACAACCTAGAATCCTAATTCGAGATTCCTAACGGATCAATTTGTTCTATTAATCATCAAAATCTATAAGGCATAATAATCAGATCAAATCACCCCTTACCTCGCGATGAATCTTCGAATTCCGACGATTTGGCTTTTCTCCTCTTTCCTCTTCTCTTTTCCAAAAGTACGTAGAATGCAATCCTAATTCCTCTTCTCACTTTTTCCCTTTATTTATTCCTTTTTATTTTTCAAATAATAGAAATAAATAAATTAGATTAATTAGAGCCTTTTACTCTACACACCTCCCAAATCTATTTCACACCTCCAACACTTCCTTTATTTAATTAAATAATTAAATCCATTAATTCAAAAATGCCAATAATTAAACCTTTAATTAAATTAATAATTAAATTTCTAATTATTTAATAGTTGAATTAATTTGGGGTGTCACACCTATGGCCAGTGTTAATGAATTTATTTTGTTGAGTCATAAATGAAAAATTGATTACGTTGGCTGTAAGGGGAAAAATGATTATGTTATAGGCTTGTAAGCTGGTTGTGATTTCGTTGTCGTTGTTGATAAGTTGACGTTGTGAATGTAGTAGCATACATACATTTGCATATTACGTTGATCCGTGAGGGGCAAACCTCGTTGAGCCGTTAGGGGCAAGATGATTATGTTGAAGGCTTACGCCTTGATGCCTCAGAATTACTGGCAACTGTTTACATTGGGAGTTTTACTCCAATGGTACCACATGCATTTGCATTCGTTGAGTTGCATATCATAACACCCGAGAATGTTGTTTTTGTGATTGAATGATGTTGTTTTTGTGATTGAATTATGTTGTATTTGGTGAATGAATTATGTTGTTTTTGTGATTGAATTATGTTGTTGTGGAATAGTGGTGTGATCGCAAAATAGTGATTTTATATAATTCGAACTATATATTGTTTATCATAATCTCAATTATATGGTTTGATATCTCACCCTTTGCTTATTTTCGCCGTTGCCTTTATATTGGTAACATGCAGGTGATCGAGAATAGTTTGTAGAAGTGTGATGATAGCTTAGAGTCTCTAGTGTGCTTGTCGAATATAGAGAGTCTTGCTCTGATATGTAACACGGGATTTGGAAAATTGATATGTTCTTTTATTTGTTTTTTATTGTTACGTATCTTAATTTATGAATTTTGTTGAACCACGTGCCTTTGTGGATTTGAATTGATGTTGAGGCTAGAATGCCATGAAAACCGAATTGAATTGTCCTCCGCTGAATGAATAATTATTATAAAATAAAGTATATTTTGAAACTTCATGAGAATTTGAATTATGTGAAATCCCATTGTGGAACACTCTGATATATGTTATGTATTTTATTATATTTACTAGTATTGGGAAAATTGGGTGTTACACTACCTGACCATTAGAAATTACATATGCAATGACCATTAGGAGCTGACCATAATTCTAGCTATTTTGACTGGAGACCTTGCTTTTTCACTCTTGAAGACCTAAGACCAGTACGATTGTAAGAGCCATCACATACTTGCTTCATTCTTCCTTAGTTTTTTGGAATGTTCAAGCATAACTCGTACTTAGTTCTTACATCTCTTGAATTCACACTCCTTAAGCACAACGGAAACAACAAAATAAAAGTAAAGCAATAATAAAATGAAGCGAATAAAAAGAAATTTATCAATCATTTGTGTATTTTTACAGTAGAATCTCATTATTGTTAAATATCTTTTCATTCAAACTAATCCAATTAAAATCATAAATTTATCTTTAAAATTTTTAAAATCGCACTAAACAAAATATATTATTAACTTTAAATATCATTTTATAAAAACCGCTCAAATCATTTACCAAATTTAATCAATCAAAACACATCCATGAATCTTAGTATTTCTTATAAGACATTGGATCAAAAAATTATTTGTTAGATTTTTATAATTTAAATATACTTATTAGATTAATTTATTTGTACTATTTCATTTATTTTAAACATAACCCATCATTATTATGCAAACCTTAATTTCTAATATATTTTATATTATATTTTACATTAAATTTATTAACTTTTCATGATTTTATAACAATAACCTAGATCAACTAAAAAAATATCTAAATTAAAACACATTTAACTAAATCATTTTTTTAAAATAGTCATCCAAAATTCAATTTGCACGTACACCTATATTACCTTGAAACTAAATTATTATTTCTCTGAAAATCAATCCAAAAAGATTGCATCATAATAGTTGTAATGCAAAAAAAGTGTTGAACTTGAACATCCTCAAGCTTCAACGGTGTATTAAATTATTAATGATTACCGTATTTAGGAGATAAGGTGCAGAAAGTAAAGTAAGAAAAGATATAAAGTTTGTTTAAAAAGAATAAAAAGCAAAACAAAAAGGGTAAGAATGTAAAATAATGAGAGCGTGGGAGAGAAAAAAACGCGAAACAACAAATTTTGGTATACCCATTTTACCCCCAACTAGCATTACACCGTCTTATAATACTTTGTCAAAACAAGGATATATAGGTCATTTGGACAAAACTGATTCCCATTTCTATGATTCTGTTGAACGTTTCCCACTTAGTAGTGCTTTCTTACCTTCACTCACTCACTCACTCACACACAGAAACAGTGGAACAGTGGAAACAAAAAGAAGAAGAAGAAATTTCACTCTCTTTGAAATCTTTGAAAGCTTCTCGCTTTCTCAATGGGGACTCGAATCCCTTCGCATCAGTTAAGCAGTGGACTCTATGTATCGGGTCGACCCGAACAGCCCAAGGAGCGGTTACCGACAATGTCGTCGCGTTCTGTTCCGTACACCGGCGGTGACCCGAAGAAATCCGGTGAGCTTGGTAAAATGCTTGATATTCCTGGATTGGATCCCAAATCTTCTTCTTCGCAAAACAACAGTGGAGGTCAGGCGAGATCCAGGCCGAACTCGGGTCCGATAGGGAGGAACAGTGGTTCGGGTCAAATTGGGAGGAAATCAACTGGCTCTGGCCCGATAGCTTTGCAGCCGACTGGGTTGATAACGTCGGGGCCGGTTGGATCCGGTCCGATTAATGTGAGTAGGCGGTCGGGTCAGATGGAGCAGCCCGCTTCGGTTGGGGTGGGGAAACCGGTTTATGGTTCGGCGGTGACCAGTTTGGGAGATGCAGTGAAAGTTGGGTTTAGGGTTTCCAGGTCGGTGGTGTGGATTTTTATGGTGCTGGTTGCAATGTGTTTGCTTGTTGGTGTGTTTTTGATGGTGGCGGTGAAGAAAGCTGTGATTTTGTTTGCGCTTGGAGGGATTATTGTGCCGGTTGTTGTTTTGATTACTTGGAATTGTGTTTGGGGAAGAAAAGGGCTTTTAGGGTTTGTTAAAAGGTATCCTGATGCTGAACTTAGAGGTGCCACTGATGGACAGTATGTTAAGGTTACTGGGGTAATTTTCTTTCTTAATCTTTTCTCTTTTGCAGAATGAAGAATCATCATAGTATTAATTATTTATTAATCTTTGGTATCTTGTTTTTTAATGTTCACATTGTTTATGTTTAATTTTGATCACACTTTCTATTCTTGGAGAGTGAGTGGAGAGGTTGGTTTGTTTATTATATTCAAATAATTTATTAGTTAATTTATTGTTAGGTATGAGATTTTCTTGGTAAGGATTTGATACTTACTATATATGATGGGGAATGAATTTGTCTTGATGTTTGATGGAGACTTTTCTTTTGTAGTTGACATATACATTGATGGCTCTATCTATGTAGGGGTTGCTGGAATGTCCAATATCAGTGTATAGAGCTACTGAATTTTGCTTTTGGTAAAAAACATAGCTAGTAGCTGATGTTTATAATGTATAGATATGCTCTATTATTGGCATTACAAAATGATTAGCAGGGGTAAAAATCATGGCTTGAATGGTTGGAGGTAACTTGTATTTTGGGGATGTTTTTCTTGTTAAGCACTTGAATTAGGCATGTAGATGATGTTAAGGAATAATAATGATGTTTGATGTGCATTTATGTGGTCAATTAATTAAATAAGGATCAGATATTTGCTTCTCTAAGAATGTCGGAATTAGGAAGGTTTTTGCTTTGTTACCAAAATTGCATGCCGTGTCATAACACAAGACCTGTAGATTTTGTGGTAAGGAGAGTAGATCTGATCGAGAGGAGTCAAACAGATATACTTAGAGGAAAGCTTAGAAAAACTATAAGAGAAATTATTAAGAAAGATCTCAAGATATACAATTTGGATAGAAGAATGGTATTGGATAGAATATTGTGAAAGTTGATCCATGTAGCCCAGGGATAAGGCTTGGTTGTTGTGGTACCACCAAAAATGCATGCCATGTGAAAAAAATTTGTTTCACAAAAGTGGATATATCTAGTTATTAACATTGGCTTTTTGGGTTCTACTGTTTTGTGATATTTTAGGGAAGTTCACATTGCAGTAGACTTGCATAGCATTTATGAAATCATTTTTGAATCACTCTTGACACCTAATATTTTCATGTGGCTGTTTAAGTAGCAGACTGCAGGGAAAAAAAATCTTTTGCTAGACTTTATGGACATATTGTGCTAATAAGGTTACATTCTTAGTTGTTTTTGTTTATGATGCATATACACGAACATCGAACATGACAGTGGTAATAATTTAAGAAAATTAATTAATTGAATGCAATGACATGATTTGTTGTTGTGTCGGACACCGGACAATGGACACGCTTTCGATCAAAGCATTAGTGCTTCAGATGTTTTATCTTATTTCGATCAATGGACATGATTTGTTGATGTTACTCACATACTCTTAATTCTCACTTCGTTTTTATTTCTTTACATTAGCACTGTGAAGTAGTCAAAAGGGATTCATCTGTTTGGGTTGATGGTTATGTCCTATACTGCATTTTGTGCGTGTTTGTCCTATGAGACATATGTTCATTTTCCATACATTTTGTTCCTCATTAAAAACTTCAAGCTTTTGCAGTCTTATATGACGCGGTTTCCTTATTGATATAGTTTTGTATTTTGGAAATTATCATTAGCTTAAGTGGTACTAATGGTCATTTTACAACAGTCCCCAAAGGGATTTGGACATTTTCCATTAAGATTACAAGGTCTGACTCCTTACCATTGAGCTGACACCTTAATGTTATAGTTCTGGAGTGATATAAGCAAGTAATATAGACTTTAATAGCGTTGGCTGGAGGGGAAGAACTTGGCATGACTCCATTATATATTTTTATACTAATTTTTTTTTTCCTTTCTGTAGGTTGTAACTTGTGGTAGTATTCCTTTGGAGTCATCTTATCAAAGAGTATCTAGATGTGTATATGTCTCCACAGAATTATATGAGTATAAAGGATGGGGTGGAAAATCAGCAAATCCTAAACATCGATGCCTCACTTGGGGTTCTAGATACTCTGAGGTTAGTTTGTTCGACTACTTTATTGATGCTTTATGTGTGATACGGGAGGAATATACTCATATTGATAAGAGTTCGACGTCATGGCAACAAATAGACCTTTGTTAATTCAAATGACAGCTATAATATAGAATGACGAGATCTGTTGATATATATTGATGCCACTGTACATTCACTATTTAAACAGAAGGTGTTTCTATGCATATCCATATTAAATTTTATGACAAAAAAGCCAAATGAAACTGAAATTGTTGACTCCTGAAATAGGGTTAGCAAAAAGAGTACTGCAGATGCTCACTTAAAAGCAAAATAGCTTATTTCAACCGATCCTACGGAGCACACCGATCACAGGCTTTCAGCAGGATCAAGCCCCACTGTCCATCACTGGTGCTGCCCAGCGGCAACTGAACCAATCCACCTAAGATGTGAAAGCCATAAATGCAAGGACTAAATAACCTAATTAACATGCATATCTTTAATTTAAATGGATCATATTGTCAGGACAAAGACCCAAAACATTAGATTATTGTTATACGCGTTGTTACCTGTATCTTACAATATATAGTATGTGAGTCATATCTCCTATATTGATTTGATGCAAAATTCAACCCAATTGATATGAATTTCTAGTGTGTGTATATTTTGGACATTAATCTCATTTTGAATCCTGATTCATTATGATGAATCTCAATTCGCTATGATGAATGATGGTTCTCAGTTCATTCCAATGAATCACTATTTAAACTTAGTGTAGTCAGCTTCTTTTTGTTGTCAACTCTGTATAGCCACTTTTACTGTCATTTGATTTAGCTTATTATTTTATGTCATTTGTTTTTACTTATAAATGTTGTGTTTTTTATTAGTAATGTATCTTACTGTTCTTACAATTCATAATAAAATTCGATTCATGATTCGGAAATAAGTCTTTTGAGTCAATATTTGAATCTCAAATTGATACTATCTTCAAATGCACATTTCAAAGATATTTGGGTGCAATTATTTTCTAGTCTGTATACCTATTTTAAGAGTCAATAAACCCCTAATACAAAAACTTCTGTGGTAGGTTTTGTCTTCTTGATTAATGTTTGGTGAGTTTGTCTCACTTAAGCAGCATAATGACAACAATTTTATAATTTTCTATGAGCAGAAACACGTAGCTGACTTCTACATATCAGATTTCCAGACTGGGTTAAGAGCATTAGTGAAAGCAGGCTATGGTGCCAAAGTTGCTCCTTTTGTGGAACCCACTACTGTTGTTGATGTTACAAAGGAGAACAGAGAGTTATCTCCAAACTTCTTAGGCTGGATCGCCGACCGCAAACTCTCTACTGATGACCGAATAATGCGCCTCAAGGAAGGGTATGGTTGATCATTATTCTATGGATTACTGTTTGAGTTAGTTTGATAGGAACTGAAAAGAAAGATGTCTAGATACTGCAATAGGGAGAGCGTGATTTACCATTTTCCTCATGCTCCTAGGTATTTTCTTTTACAGTTTCTATTTGTTACTTGGTATTTAAAAGGTTAATTTGGGGAATGTACAGGTACATCAAAGAAGGCAGCACAGTAAGTGTGATGGGAGTAGTCCGTCGACACGAGAATGTGCTCATGATTGTTCCTCCAACAGACCCTGCCTCAACTGGTTGTCAATGGAGCCGCTTTCTTTTGCCAACCAACGTTGAAGGTCTTATCATAACATGCGAGGACAACCAAAATGCCGATGTCATTGCTGTTTAGTATAATCCTCCCTTGCTTTCTGTTCCTCGGAAATAGATGTCACAATACTGAGTTGGCACAAACCGATGGGGAAATCCTATGCTACGGAATAAGTATTATTTCCTTTCAACATGCATGTTTTCGGAAGAAGATCCATAGCAGATTACTACTATTTTCCTAATAATCAGAATACCGCCTCATTGATATGACCTGAGATTTGGATTTGCTGCGGTCAACAATCTACGCATTCACACAGTTGATGGCCATTGGATTGCGATCCGAGAACTCAAATTCTAAGATCGGCGTTTCAGTTTTTTCAAATTAAAATATACATTTAAATCTGTTCTAACTCCGGTGTCAATCCAACGACCACCTACTTACTGACTGCATGAAGCGTTGAATATCTTACCACAGAAATTCAAATCCATATCATGTGAGGATTCATCAAGGCCAAACTAAAAACAGTTTGGTAATATGATATGATATCAATGTATCCACGAAGTTGAGCATTGTTATTTTTCTATTTTTTTATGTACATATAGCTAGAGGAGCCCAAAGGGGTTCATAGTAGTTGCTTTATATTATGTTTGAGCTGATTTCTAGAAGGATTGTAGTTTTATTGACAAATATTAATTGTCAATGCTTGGTTAAGCTTTATTCTTAAGTTGATATTATTTTGTTATGCACTGTCTAGTTGTAAAAATTGAAAACTATCAATGTTAGCACAATAAAGCTGTGTAAATGTTGGCTTAAATTAAGTTATTGCTTGTGCTGCTACTTCTTTTGTGCGTTGCCAAACATGGAGGTAATGAGTTTTCCTGTGTTTGCTACAAATTATTGATTAAGTTACATGATTTAATTGTGAAGTGTTTTAGTTCCATTGCTAAGCCACTAAAACTTTACTGTGATAACTGTGCAGCTGTTTTCTGTTCTATGAATAATAAAACTTTTAGTGGTTCTAAGCATTTAGAATTGAAGTATTTGACAGTTAGACGAAAATCGATATTGTTATTAAGTACATCGGTACTGATTTTGTTAGCTGATCCACTAATCAGGGGACTTAGGCCTATTGTATTCAAAAATACATGGACATTGGTACTGATTTTGTTAGCTGATCCACTAATCAGGGGACTTAGGCCTATTGTATTCAAAAAATACATGGACATTATGAGTTCTTTTGATGTGCTTGGTTAGGGAGTTTATTTTTATGTCATTTTCTTATCATGTTTTATTTATTTTAGACGCTTTAAATGTTGGATTTTCAAGAACTTTTTATTTTGAGCAACTGATATTGCATTGAACATTATTATTGTTATTGTTATTGTTTTGAACAGGGACAGTCATGATGTCACCGTTTTTCACATAAATACAATGAACCCACTTGATCCACAGGTTGTCCGTTTTACGGCATAAATCCCACTTTTCACATAAACACAATGAACCCACTTGATCCACAGGTTGTCCGTTTTACAGCATAAATCCCACAACATTCTTAGGATACAGACAATTCCCCAAGCCTCCAGGAATATAATGTCAAGGCCACCTTAATTCTTGGGGGTGCAGGATCTATCCCAGTCAATAGGGGTATTTCTTGAGACTTTATCACCATCGGACCAGAAAAGAACGACAAGTAGCCTCCACCGCTTTAATAATTCTCTTAGGAAGGGGGATACTCTGCAGCCAAAAGTTGGAAATCGAAAATAACACGCTTTTTACCAGCTGTAGTCTCTCAGCCATGTTGAGAAGACGAGAGCTCCAATGCCGAATTTTCGAGACAATTTTCTCCATCACAAGCAAGCATTGAGCACATACAACTTTTTACTGGAGAGCGGGATACCTAAATAACGGAACAACAAGGCACCTTCATGGAAGGAGGTTATGGACGAGATAACATCCTTGTCAGCTCGAGGGACATTGCCAAAATATATTTGACATTTCTGGGGGTTAGTAGAAAGGCCTGTGGACTGAGAAAAATTGTCAAAAGCTAGGTTGATGGATATCAGATCTCCACGAGAGAACAACAACAAGTCATCCGCGAAACTAAGATTGATGATGCCTAATTTCTCACATTTTTGAGTGAAAATTAAAGTTTGGGCTCTTCCTGAGGTTTTGCAAGACACGACTCAAATACTCCATAACCAGAATAAATATCATGGGCGAGAGGGGGTCTCCCTGCCTGAGACCACGCTTTGTCATCAGGATATTAGACAACTCTCCATTAATATTAAAGCGGTAAGAAATAATCTTGATAGTAAACATGGCCCATCTGGTGAACTTAGGGGGAAAGTTCAGCTCCTGCAGAATGGTTTCGACCGCACTCCACTCGACGAAATCGTAAGTTTTCTGGAGATCCATTTGGACCATACATCTAGGGGGCCTATTCTTAGCATTATAGCCTTTGATGAGCTCATAAGCTAGAATAACACTGAATGATATCCAATTGATTTTGCCCAAGTGTGAGAATGTTAGATTTATGTAACATTTTGTGGGTTACAATCATGATTTTGATGGTGGTGCATAAATAGGCTTTATTGGTTAAGTGGTCTTTTTAATTAAAGTCTGAGTTTCTAAAACCTGATTAATGTGAACAAAAGTGTGGACTTTAACCCTTAACCTATAATATGTAGGAACTGGAATTCGAATCAAGTGACAATAAGGACAATCCTTTTTTTAAGTTGTAAAAACTCTTAATTTAATTAGCAATTGTCAACTGAGATACCCTTGTCATATCTACAACAAATATTGATGTTAAAATTTTATATAATTGATCCATTAAATTATTCCACTTACAATACATACAAATATCGTAAACAAATCCAACAAATATTAGTCATAGGCAAAACGATATATAAACATAAAAAAACTAAAAATGACTGATAAATTTTTCGATTTTAAAGCCATACATGCAAATTATCATTGAGGTTTCTTAATTTCTACAATGATAATTTATTTATATTATGTATGAGTTACATGCATATAAAATAGTATAGTAGAAATCATCTATTGATAGTCGATAAAAAATTTAAAAATAAGAATGGTGATGCTGTTTTAATATTCAAAAGAGAAGTTTTATTTTACAATATCTTCTATTCCTCCTTTACTGGTAAGCCAGAAACTAGAATTACATTTTAAATTATAAATTAGTATAAAATAATTTGTTAATTTGATTTCTTTTAATGTAAAAAACATTATTGAAATAAAAAATAAATGTTTACATTAAAAAGCATATCATTTCTCACTTTCTTCAAATTTCAATTTCTATCAACACCACATTCACTGAGTACAATGAAAATGAAACCATCTACCATTATTTAATGATAAATTCAAATATCAAAGTCTTACATTTATCAAATTTTAATCATAAGGATTTCTTAAATTCTTTAAAAGCTCTGGGATTTCATATCCAAGCATGTCATCTATGGCCTGGATCATTTTTGGCTTTAGTTTCTCAAATTTGTCGATGCTATGACTATTCAAAACTTCTTTGAAGTGTTCAACACTAGGAAAATCACCCGCTGGTAGATGGTACTCCCTTTGAATCTGTTTTGTAAGACAAATGAAATATACTTAGAAATTAAGCAACAAATTAGATAAAAAGTGAAGGTGGAGAAGAAACCTTTGCAAATTCATTATCGAGATTATCGATAAGCTTTTGTTGAGCCTTGGCTTTGCCCATTATTGCTGGCATCTCTTTCTTCAGATGGCTAATTATGTATGCATGAATTTTGGCCGATCTAGCTCGTTTCACAAATTCATTGATCTGCACCAGTTCAATGGCAATGTATCATTGAAATGTTAAATATATATAATACACAATTCATCTTTTGTTCTCTAAATACAGTTCAATTTGCTTTGTTATATGAAATTAGCTACCTACCCTATGATCACACGCCTTCTTTGGGATATCGAGCAAATCTGCCAACAAATCGTTTTGTTCCTTCTCAAAAAGATTTTTTCCTAGTGGACTAGTAAATCCTTCACCTGTAGCTTTATCATTAAACGACCTGAAAAAGTCAAGATTGCATATACAAGAGCCAAATAATATCAAGTTAATTGGAGAAATAATGAAGTAATGTAAAGTGAATCTCATAAAAAGTAAACATTTCAGGAATAAAATGTTTAAAATAAGCCATTAGATTAAAAACTAAAACTCCAAATAAACAAAATCCAACTACATGCCATCGTTATTTGGATTTGTTAGGAAATAAGTTGTTCATCTGACCTATTTGAAAGATAACAAACCTACCCGATGTATACACGTGGAACTTCGGGAGTAGTCAGAACCTTCCCTAACGACCACATCAACGCTCCATAAACTCTCATAAGCTAAAATGTTAACAGTTACACATGAATGAATTAGACAAAAATTAGCACCATTGAATAAAATGATGTAAAGATAAAATAAATTGGTTCAATCTTGTTTAATGTGTCTTACTTGTTGAGTATCAACTTGGTCTGACTTATTCAAAACCACGCGTATCTTGTCCTCATTGCCACGTAATGAAGAAATTACACGTTTGAACTCATCACTGATGTCAAGTTTATGCGGATCAAATAGAAGAAGAATGACATCGCATTTGGCAGCAAACCAAGATACAACACCAGTGAAATCATAGCTTCTTTGTGTCCTTTGTTTCTCTCCAGATAGGACACCAGGAGTGTCCACAATTGTTATTTCATCCAACAGCTATAAGGAAAAAATTAATTCAACTTCAAGTACACAAATATTGACAAAGTCATTTGACTTGGAACACATAAATTTAACTCACTGAATGTGGCATTTGAGAGCATTGGAACTTCGATAAAAATGAACCTCCAAAAGTTGTCAGGCCACCAAAAGGCATGTCAGCATCAACAGCAATAGTGTTTCCGGGAATACTCCTCTCATCAGTGCCGGACTATAAATAAATAAGATGGTTAGTTTTGAAGCAAGCTCCAACAACACAATCAGAGGCTCAGAGCACAAAACAACACAAACTATGGAAGATAAGTATGCTAACAATCACAAGAACAAAAAGCTATTGATTTCCACAGGCAATACAAGAACAAAAAACTTTCCATACCATGACAACAACAAATCTATCTGTTGTAGGCTCTGGTCCAATGTGTGCTCCTGTCCAAAGAGCGGGTTAAAAGAGAACATATAGAATTAGTATATTAGTTAACTAGTTATGTGCCTTGGTCATCCATTTTTTCAATGAATTAAATGCAATAATTTAGCTGCTGGATAATCAACCACAATTCAACCAACCTGGATAATCACATTTTAACAAATGTTTTATAAATGTTGTTTTCCCCGTGGAGTATTGCCCAAGAAGCATGACCATGGGTTTAGCATCAAAATCACTGTTGGTCTGAAAGAAAGAAATCAACACATTCTTACTTTTAACGTCATCATATTTGCATGGATAACAAGTGTCAAGTAAAGCACATGATATGCTCACATATGAAATTGTTTGACATGCTTTAGTCATAAATTAGGTGCAAATGCCACTTACCAACAACGGAGATACAAAATCATTATATCTATAAGCGGCTTCCAAGGGCTTTAGTCTTTCAAAATACAATCTCTTCAAGCCATCAACTATTGATGTAACTGCATTGGGAGGTAACTAAGAAAAAGCAAACTATTATGCTTAGAATATATACGACAAATTGATATTCAGGATATATACAGTATGGTATGCACAGAATTATGAACTTTGTCGAAATCAAGTATGGGAACATATGACTAGACTCACTTTCTTTGATCTTGACTTCGAAGTGAACCACGAGTTAGATAAAAATGATTGAGGCTGGGCAGTCACTACATATCAAATATTAACAAAAATATCATGAATCATGAATAATTATAGAAAGAATAAGTTACATATCTAAGTATCTAACCATTCACTTCGGGTTGAGCAGTTATTGTCACCAAACTCTTAGCTTCCTGGAAAAAAAAAACAAGAAATAATACGACCTAAATCTTAGTAATTAAGCACAAATGTGACAAAAATAAACTACTTACCGCCACTAAAGTATCTAATCCTTCAATCACAGGTGGTTTAACATTTTCCCTATCCACTAGCATCAATAAAACACAGAAATAGTTAACACATTCATACACAACAGCATCGATTAGAAATTGAAATTAGTGATTCAATTCACACTTACACTGAATCTTCAGTAGTAAATCAGAATTAAGTTCATATCCTGCTCGTGCAAGCGAAACCAACTGTTGAAGATGAAATTAAATCAAATCAAAACCTAGATTATCAAAATCGATGAATTAATGAACATAGATTGAAAAAAAGCGTAGAAACCTGCATCGCGGTAACGAACTCTGTGAAACCTAAAAATCCTTGCCGTTTGGTATCAGAAAGAGCCCAAAGCTGCTTGAGTTGAGAACGAGATAAGTTTGAGAGTGCGAAGAACTTTGTAGCTTCGTTTCCACTCACGCGTCCATCTCCATCTAATGTAAAAGAACGAATCCAATGAAATTATGAAACGAATCGAATTAGAAAGTGTATGTATGAGTGAGAACCATAGTTACCAGAATCTGCAAAATTGAACCATTCTTGATAACTTGCCATTTCTTCTTTGGATCGGTTTTCCGTCTTCATCTTCGAAAATGCTCTCAGATTTTCACTATCTGTTATCGGAATTCAAATGGGAGAGGCGGAGAGATATTTTTTATTTTTCTCTTTGCTTCTTTTCATTTCGGTTGATGTGATCAACGGTTTGTGTTTGATTTTGTTTTGGAGTGGGACCCTTTAGGTAAGTGATGAAGGATTTGCGGTGTTTTTAGATTAATTTGAGTCCGTTAGATATTTTATTCGGTGGAGTTTTATGTGGATGTGGGTGTAGTGAATTCTTTCTTCACTGATTTGTTCATTTTGAATTTCTGCATTTCGGCGCCATTGCCTTGGGGCATATTATAGACCGTTAGACTTACACAGGAAAACGTTCCCATCGCACCCACTGTCTCGCATTAACCATGCCATCTCAAAATCTCAAATAATCAAAAATATTAAATTAATATTATGTTTTTGTTGAAAATTTTATTTAAAAAATAATTAAAAAAAACTTTTAAAAACTTGCTAAAATTTATTTAATGTACACCTATGTTACACTTTTTTAATATTATAATTTTACTTCACTTATTTTAGACTTTATAACTGATTTAGACGTTAGAATGTTAATTTTGTAAATCTATCATGTGTTGTTATTAGGGACAAATTTATCAAGTGTAATAGACATAAAAATCAAATTCGTCCCGTTGAGTTGGCAGGTTGGCGGAAGGCGGGCTTGCCTGCCTATATTTTTATTTATTTATTTTTCATTTTTTAAATAGATTTATAGATTTTTTTCTTTTAAATTTCAATTACATTTTTCACTTATTATTTAGAATTTTTTTTGTAAAACATCTGTTTAAGATATTTTACTTAAAAAATATTGTATATATTCACAAATAAATGTAAAAAATAGAACCATTAAAAATTGGAATGACTAGAATTAACTAAAAAAAAGAGGGGCTTAAGGCAGAACATGTTGAACGGGTAGGTGCAACGGGCTTTAGTGGACGACAGATTTTGGCGAGGCAAGCCTTGACGGGCAGCGGACTTTGGTGGGCTGGCCCGACGGGCCACGATCCATTTTGCCACCCCTAGCTGCCATAGAGTATATTAACATCACTACATCAATAGTCCATCACTACCAATAAATCACAATTTAATTCTGTTTCGAAATAGTGGTGTTGTCTATGAAAGTCAATTTTTGGTTCTCGCGAAATTCCACGATCAAATCTCGTTTGATCCTAAGTCAGATTGCAATAAAATTGTTAGAGGAATGCATTATCAACCTCATGCCAGAGAACTCCTTCAAACCTCCTGATCCAATTACTACAATTAAGGAGACCAAGAGGAAAATAATGTGATAATAACCATCTCTTATCGCTAGATTTCATCTTATTATAAAGGTAAACTAAAAGAATTCATGAAGTAGTGTTGTCCAGTTGGGGAAATAAACATCTGACACAAATTTGAGATTCATCATTATCATTGTAACAAACTATACCATTTAAGAAGGCATGAACTTGACCAATCCAAACATAACTCAACACGAGCATGAAGATAGAACTCCCATGCACAAGTCAAGGTGGAATGAGAAGAAAACTCCATGCATCAAGTGAATCCGTCAACCTTCTACGAAGGAAGGCATACTTGTCGAAGGTAAAACCAAATATCAAATAACTATATGTGGGATCCCTGACGTCGACTGTCAAAGAAATATATGTGCAAATCCTCTCAACGCGCGTGATAATTATTTCTCAAAGCTCCTCAAAAATTAAATAAATAAATAATTAAAGAAATAATGTACACACAAATAATATTATAATTCTCGGCAATGCGGCATAAATTGTCTTTGTGAAACAGGACCCTACTAGGAAAAACACACTTAAGTGTGGATGGCACGTCTCTTTTTTGGGAACTAGTCACTCCAATAGCTTATGTGGTGGAGCCCAAGTGACGTCCACCTTGAACTAGGATAAAAACTAGGGGAAGTACATGAATTCCGCTCTTGGTCAAGGACATACCCTAATGATGCTGAAGACTTACACTTGTTCCCCTCAACTAGTATGGGTAATGACAACCTTAGTAGTTACACCAATTCCCTTCGAATGGAACAAGTAACGGTGAAGGTTAGTAGTTACGTCAATTCTCATCAACCAGGACAGATAATGATAAATTTTGATGGTTACGCCAGTTCACACCAAAGGAACTGGATAACATGAGTTCCAAAGATCTTGTTTGTTCCTGCTCAGGGAAATACCCAAACAAGATAACACAAATGATGTAATTACCTATTCAAATGGATTATTAAACCCAAACAAGGCATAAGTCATAAGCTAACTTAAATCTAAGAGACTTAGCAAAAATGAATCAGCTATAGAGGCAGGAAGACCATGAAGAATATTAAATAAAATACGGTGGGCGTTATAGTACCATACAAATAAAGGTAAATAAATAAATAGTGTTTTTCATACATGTTACATGTATACGTAAGGGAATAACACCCAATACAACTAATAAAGAAACAAACGATCATGCATCAACGTCTTAAGGTTGAGCATCATCGTCATCCATCAAGGCTTCATCCCAGACCACCATATGTGGGTTAAGTTGAGATAAGGGAATCTAAACATACTGAAAAAGCACCTCCAATTATTCAACTATTTTTTCGAAAGCATCATGCACCCAATTTTAAGGGTTTTATCAAGCGTCTTATTGACCTTCTTCTTTATGTCGGGAAATTGTCCCTTGTAAGCCTCCCGCTCATTTTCCCTAGACTCCCTGTTCTACTAAAGAACATTCACAACCTTATTTGTTCGAGATGTCATTGCCCCAGTAGCCTCCTCGCAAGAATTCTTATCCTCATCTAGAAAAGATTGAAGCTCGCCATTCTTGGCAGCAATAGAAGAATGGGGCTCATGAACTTTTGCTTCCTCTTGAAGAGACTCTAGCTTGTTTAACTTTTTCCTGAAGAGCCATTAGTTACTACTGGATCTAGGGTCTCTCTAACTAAGGTGTCTTGTATTTTCCCTACCATGTATCACTTTCCTTGAAGAAGTTGCCCATGGCTAGAACATCACTCCATCCATCAACATCCAGAGAAAACAAAGAAGTCATCCAATAAGTATATAAACATTCCTAAAAAAATAGTTCCATATTCTTTGCCATAGGAAGATTATGGACATATGCACGATTTTCCTTGGACATTGAAGCAATTTCCTCTTGAGATGTGTATGGAGAGGACAAAAGAATGTTTGAAACTTAAGCAGAGTTGTAGATGAGTCGATAGAAGCACCTCATACAATTGAGCCCATTTTACAAAATCTTCCTCTTGAGAAGGACTTTAATCTTGATCTATACCCCACTTATTATTTGTTGGAGGAGACAAAGCCCGACCTTCAACACTTACAATAGCAATTCCAACAGAAGGCTCATCGTGAATAGAGAAAATCAGAGGGATTTTAGTAGTAGTCGATAGGCCAGGACCACCTGAAGAAGGAGTAGGGGCCCGAGCCAAAGAAGTCGTAACGATTACCTTAGCCTCCCGCTCTTTATCCAAATCTAAAAAATTCTTCAAGGAATTCATCTTGTAGTGTAATATTAGGAAGTAGCCTAAAATAGGGCGCCTTCGCCTCATAATTGTGTCACCCATGCAGAATCTAAGAGACTCGCCTGAAGGTGTCCACAAAGTGGGGGTCAAGGTGAGAAAATTCTCCATTAACTCCTTGAATATAGGTGTTTAGCCTGGAATTTTGTAAACAATGCTAGTCTCTTATTAAAGGTTACTTTGCGAGATCGACTAGTGAATCTCAGAATAATGTGCATGAATATTTTAAAATAGAGTAAAAATAGTAAGGTTTGAGTGATTTCGACAGTGGTCAAGATCACATATTGATAATTAAAGTGAAAGCAAGATTCTTATTGGAAATGTAAATATTTCAACCATGAAATGTAAAGGAAAGTAAAGAAAAAATAAATGTAAAGTTTTGCATAAATGAAAATTTGGTGATCAAATATACATTGCACCCTTGAGACTCATTTTGCGCTTCGCTGGGGTACTCTTAGTTTTGTGTGAGTTTAATAGTAAATTTGAACACCCCTAATTCTAATACTGAAACTACTATTTATAATTGAGTACAAATAACAGCTTCAATGCAGGCTTTTCCCCACTGAGCACCACATTTTCGTTGCATGTTTTCTTATTTCGTAAACTACTTATACACTTTTTCCCACTAAGGATGTGGTTAAGGAATGATTTTGAACCACATTTTCTCATGTCAATTGCCTGGGTCGAATCTTTATTATTGTTATCTAGAAAAATGCTATTTCGATAATTCTTTTATCAGGATTAGTTTCTCCACGTAATTCGATATCCCTTTGTCAAATAATCGCTTGCATGCGTGTGACCATATTCTGGAATTTCACTACACTCTTCATTTCAACCCTCCTTATATTCTCCTTAGTTTAGCTGGAATTTTAGTCTTGTCAAAAATCCTAGCTAACAAACTGTCCCCCAAAATGTCTTTTATGACTAAAGGAAGATAGTGACATTTTCGACTATCTAATCTCAATATTCAATATAGTGTGTTGACGTCATCGTCATCATGGTGTTCCCTTCAATAGTCACTTCGAAGACATGCAACCACCAATATCCTACTCACTAGCTCCAACTTCCCAAGACATTTGTGGCCCACAAAATCAGGCTAGTCTCTTACACTCAATAGACTTTCACCTCGATCTTAGCACTTTGGCGCCACCTATCGGATTTGTAGAAATTGAAAGGTTTTCTCTTTAGTTATAAATACCATTTCCCACTTCATCTTCTCTTTTCTTCCACTCTCTAGACTCATAACCTCAAATTTTTCCATTAAAGTTGTTATCTAATGCATTAAAACTAACCTACTTAACCTAATACGTTAATTAAAACTCAAAATAAGCTAAATGAGAAACCTACTTGACCTAATAGAGAATTGGTGCATTCAGAGATATATTCTCGAAAACAAAGGCATTTTAGAAATTTTGCATAAGATCTAGGTGAGTGTATAAGGGTGCAATGAGAAACTATCTCCAAAGTAATGAATATTGCTTTAGTTAAAAAAGATTGAGATTAATGATAATGCATTGTCAATGTAAACTAATTTTACACTATCATGAATAATCCAATAAGATAATAACATGCAGCCATGTCATGTCGGTATGTTAAAATAAAAAATATGACTTGATGGAATACACGTCATTGATTGGTTGACAGTATAAAAATATTTTACATTGTCAGTGCATTTTTTTTCCAAAAAATAGTAACAAACTCGTGAGTTCGCACGGGTTCTTGTACGGGGCGCGCATATTTGTTTCAGATGTATATTTTTAATAAAAAATATCTGGTACCCGTGAAAAAATAATAATTAAATGTATAAAAAAATATCTAGTATCCGTATAAAAAATTGAATGTATAAAAAAATGTTTGGTGCCCATAAAAATAATTAAATAATTAATAGTTTACCTGTTTCACTTCGTCATAAAATTTTCAAAACATAATATATTTTTTATAGATTTTTGACATTTTAATTTTATTAATATATAGAATTCACTCTTAGAAAATGAATTTGAAACTACTATTTTGCTTATGAATCTTGAAATGAAGTGGAAATCCATGTAGCAAACACAAAATGCATCACTTAAAATCAATGTATAAAAGAATATAAAAAATAAAACACTTTTAATTTGTTTGATTAAACCATATATTCAAAAAATCAATAATGATTTAAAGATGGTTGGCGTTATAAATCTGAATTTTTCGCTGCCATATTGAAATTTATTATTCCTTACTGAACATTAATCATTAAACATCTACTTACAATATATTGCATTTAAACTATTTTTCTTATGATAGTAAATTAAATGGAAAAGGAAAATAATAAAATATTAAAAAAAATATAATGAAAAAAAGACAAAATTGTCTAATAAAAATAATTTATTATTTTTAAAACAAAAAATAAAATGGTTTCAATATTTTCTTCCGTATATAAATATACTTTAATCAACAATATAATTATTTTAAAATGTAATAAAAATATAAATTAGAAAAAAATTGTTTTATCAAAAAAAATTATTATTTGTAAAAAGATATACAAAAGATGTATTAACCCATGCGTTTGCATTGATTTTTGAATGGTTAGTGTTACATGTGTGTTTACACGATATTGGTGTATTATTCGTACATTCGTACGACTGCTGGTGTGTTATTCGTGCAATATATAGGTACTGGTCAGTGGCGGAACATCCTTGGGACAAGGGGTGGCCATGGTCACCCCAAAATTTTAGATAATGTTTTTAAAATTAGGTATAATTAACACATTTTTCAATTAGACATTCTATTGATATATATATATATATATATATATATATATATATATATATATATATATATATATATATATATATATATATATATATATATATATATATATATATATATATATATATATATATATATATATATATATATATACACATATGCGTATTTATTATAGAAAAATGCGTTGGCCGAGTGGTAAGATGGTTTTGCTCAATCTTATGTGTTACGAGTTCAACTCCGAGACCAAACTTTCCTATTAATTTTTAAATTTATAATATTTAATATATTTTTTAGTTTGACAATGGATCCGATCTATTTATTAAGTATAATTTTTATCTAAATTCATCTATTAATATTATTTTAATGTAATATACTTGTATCTATAAAATTAATTTTAATATTTTAATCTTACAAAACTATTTTTTAAAATTGTTCTCAAATAGTTTTTTTTTACTGTAAGTTTTTTAAACTCTCTCATCCATATACTATTTGGTTGTTGTTTTTTCCCCTCCCTTCACATGCATAAATTTTTAAACTCTCTCATCTATGCACTATAATTAACATAATCTTTCACATTAGTCTTTTATTATTTATTTAGCAAATCAGTTCTAATTTACACATAATAAATCGATTAATAATTTGGTTTCATAGTTTAGAGAGATTCACAGATCGAATCTTATTTTCACCAAAAATCGAACTCGGGTAGTACTCACAAAACTAAAATCTTTAGATATATGGTTTATAAATTTAACTTTTATTAGCCAGAAAAAGTGAAAAGAAATACAATAAATATCTTTAATTCATTTATATATTAAGTTATGATTAGTTAGAGTTAAATGTAATTATGAATCAACACTAAACTCATATTTTATATTAAATCAAACTTAATAACTTTTCTATATTTAAATCCTCACTCTCTATTTTTATTATTTTTATATTGTTCATCACTTTAACACCACCAGCAAGATAAAGAAAATAATTTTTCAACAAGTAATATTTTTCTCTTTAAAATTATTTTAAAAAATTTAACTTAAAGAAAAAACAAATAACTTTTTATATAAAAATTACACATAAATTATTATTATTATTATTACTTTTATTATTATTATTATTGTATATTTGACCCCCACAACAATTTCATTCTGGTTCCGCCACTGGTACTGGTGTGGTACGAACGCTTTAGTTTTCAAAATGTAATAGAAATATTAATAATTTTTTTATTTAACAATATCTATACTAATTAAATTATATTCAAACATAATATATTTGATTTGTTATATGTAAAGTATATATTATTTTCAAATTTAAAATAATAATTAATATAGTAGTAGTTTAGTCCCTTCAATTAATGATAATAACTAAATTATATATATATATATATATATATATATATATATATATATATATATATATATATATATATATATATATATATATATATATATATATATATATATATATATATATATATATATATATATATATATATATATATATATATATATATATATATATATATATATATATATATATATATATATATAAATTATAAAATTATTATAGATATAGTTTTATTTTTGTTTTGTTTGAAAAAAAATACATTTATCATTTTACTTTTATAACTAATCTATTTTTATAGTTTTGTATATTTTTAGGTAATTGAATATTTGTATATGTTTTATATTATTTAACAATATCTATAATAATTAAATTATATTCAAGTAAATTTGTACTCAAGCTATTGTAAAAGATATATACAAGTAACTTACTTATACTACAAACCTAGTTACTACATTATTATTTAACACGTGAAACTACAAATACAAAGTGTATTAATTTAAATTCAAAAGTTATATTACACGAGTACACATACAAAGACTCTATTAGAAGTTGCACTACAACACTATATTGAGAAAATAAGCGAATTTAATCCATCTTTCAAGGTATTTGATCCTCCCAAATGTCTAAAATAAGCCAAAATTAGTATTGCATTACTTCATTGCCCTCATGCCATCGATATGGTCTGCTACCGATAGCTGTGACAAAATGCATAGGTAAAGTATATACTATTTTAAGAGGAGCTATTAATCTCAGAGATGGTGGTGCCACACCAATATCAAAATTTAGTATACAATACAATAGAATGTTCTAAGTTTTTCAATAAATGCAAAATTATCAAGTCTAAACCTCTTTTTTCTTCATTTATGCAGACCATATACAGAACCATTTGGAAGGTAATAAAATACCAATATAATGCTTAATGCAGGGCGGAGGCTAGAACTAGACGAGGGCGGAGTCGGAGAAGACGGACTGGCGATCTGGAAGCTGCTTGTGTTGTGTTTGTTGTGGGGTGATAACATGTTGCTCGCTGTATTTTTTTAAACCTAAGTAATATTAAGAATATGAAAAAGAGTTATAACAATGGAGGGTCAAGGGTATTTAGTAAAAAAAAATAAAAAATTGAGGGAATACCCTAAACCCCCTATGTATCCGCCCCTGATGTCATTTGTGCTGTGAAAAGTCTAGTGCATCATCAAAACTTTTGTCGGATTGGAGCTGCCATGCTAGTAGAACTGATAAAGAAGTGACTATAGTAGAAAGACAATTTGTTACAAATTGCAAATATTGGCATAGTTAATTTGGATGGAATTTGTGAAGACAACAATTACATTATGCTCTAAGTTTCGTAACTGCTTTGATCATGCACAGACAAAATTCTTCTACTGAGTTATCATTCTTTTTTATTTAATTAATGCATCATTTGATTTATTTATTTTGTATTACATGATATTTTGATACTTAATTATTTCCTGCCAACTGTTTGATTAATTTTTTGTGAAAAATTATTATTTTTTAAGTTATTTAAAAGGGCTTCAAAACTCTAGCAATCCATCTCTTTTTACATTGACTTTTACTGACGGCGTGACACATGTCATACCACATAAAATTATGTATAATGATTTCATTATTCAACACCCTTATTTTTTCAACTTTTATACTCTACATCATTTTCTCTTTTTTTCAATTAATAATTCAACACACATTCAACTTCTACCAACTACAATGGTTTTGTTTAATAAAATTCAACACTCTATCCCACCACCATTCACAACACATAAAATCTAAACATTCACAACAATCAATAAAATTTTACAAAGTATTTTATGGGGTCTCACTCTTCTCATTCAATATGTGAAATATTTTCAACATGAATAAATTCACCTTACTTTCAACACCCTATTGCAAACATTCAACTATTAAATTTTTTTCAACACCCCTATTGTACATAATCTAAGTCATCGTTAGTGGAATTTAACGGGAGAGATCAAATAGGGACGAAAAATATCGTGAAGACCATTACTTAAAAAAAAGTATAAGGACTAAAAGTGAAAATTGACATATTTATAGAAACTAAAAATATATTTAACTTTTTTTTCCAAATTTTATTTTATCATTATTTCTTTTTAATTTATTATTACACAAAATATAAGGCATTAACTATTATCGAATAGATTTTATTGATAATTTTATTAATAATATTTTACTCTCTATTTAACAATAAAACAAATTACTTATTTACTGATTTTTGTTATTTTGTATTGGTTTTCATATTTTGTTGAAGAAAAACTATTATTTTAATGAAAATAGAAAAAAAGAACTTTTACTATAGTTATAAAGTTTTAAGGCTTAAATGCGTTTTTGGTCCCCTAATTTTAAAATTCGAAAGTTTAAGGCCTTTAGTTTAAAAGTCAGATTTTTGGTCCCTCAAGTTTATCAGAATTGAGATTTTTGCAGTCTTCCTCATCTGACTGTGAATTTGATGACTTGGCAAGGAGATTTTCAGCCATGTCATACATTCTAAAATTAAATAATTTGATATTATTCTAAAAACATTAAAAATATTTTTTTATATTGAAAAAATATGTTAAATTAGGACACGTTTTCATCCCCAATTCTATTTAAAATATTTTTTTAATATAAAAAAATAATTTTTAATATTTTTAGAATAATATTAAATTATTTAATTTTAGAGGTATGACATGGTTAAAAATCTCTTGCCAAGTCATCAAATTCACAGTCAGATGGAGGGAGACTGCAAATATTCCAACTCTAATACACTTGAGGGACCAAAAACCTGACTTTTAAACAAAGGACCTTAAACTTCAGAATTTTGAAACTAGAAGGACCAAAAGTGCATTCGTAGCTATAAAGTTTGCATATTTTCTTACCTTTAATAAATAAGGAAGTACCCAAACAAACATGTATTTACATAATGAAACTAAGCATGAAATCTATTCATTCATGCATCCATTTTAAGACAATGTTAAAAGAAAAAACCAAAACATCCATACATACATGTGAGACTTAATTCATGCTCTTATAAAGCTTGAAAATTCATTCATAAACACTCAAAATTCAAATCTCTTGGCAGGCAGAGTAAACAGCTTATCCGTGTTCATTTGGTTTCACTTGTAAACAAACAGCAACAATACTGCACCAAATTAGGAACAAATTCATGAAATTAGCAGTGAAACTTGAAATACACGCCTCGCATACATACAAAATTTATGGACAAAACAATAAGCATGATATTGTAAGCATCATTCACCTTAGATAAACTGAAAGAAGATCCATCATATTGGTTCTTCATATTTGAACCATTGTTTTGTGGTGGAATCCTCTGGCTAGACATGATCTGTCTTTCTTCTTTTATTTTGTTGAACATAACCGTATAGCCTTCTCCTGATTTCGGGTCTGTTACATCCCAATTACCGAATTCTGGTACTGTCGTTGCTCTATCGTCCTGTCAAATCAAATGTTTTTAATAATCTGACGATTAAATCCTAAACACTATAAGATACTACGAGGAATATTACCCCGTGGTCGTTAAAAGAGTGTCTTCCGTTTCTGTGTCTACTATGATTTGATGAAGAGAAGCTACCGATGTTACTATTAACTCCCTTGGACACATTCCTTTTGTGAACTGATTGTGAAGCTTTGCTCATGACAGAATGATCAATATGGCGATTTTCGCTGTTAAACTCTGATGTAAAGCTACCTTTACTTCCCCTGCTTCGGCCGTGTGAATGGCGTATAAAATTGTTTCTCAGTACTTCATGGCTTCTTTTTTCCATTGAGCTTGAATTTGCTTTGTGAGAGTAAGTATGAGAGGATATTGCTTCATCGGCATTAACATTTTGGTTGTAGGTTTCTGAATTTTCTATTGGATTGTTTGGATTTGTCGTGGATCCGGCTTTTTCTCTGCGTGCAATCTCGAAGCATGCACTGTATGGAATGTTATCAGCTTCCCAATTGCCAAATTTCGGAACGTGTGAATTCTGTTAACAAAGAGTCATTGGCAAAGATTTGTCAAACACAATTTGAAATAAACATGGAAATCTGCTTACTAAGTTCTCTAGAATAACTTATTAACCGATTATTTACTATGCAACTTGACGGCCAACATGCTGATAAGTTAAAAATATGCTTAATATGACTGTCAGAATAGTGAAAACGACTCTAAAGTAAATAGCTAAATTAATGCACGAGAACACAATAGTTGATCATAGAGTTCAGATAATTGTGCCGAGGGAGCTTGGCCCCAAAGAAAGTGATTGTAGGAAGATAAATCCAACTTGACATAAATAGGAGATGACTGTATTTATAGGCATCAACAAAGAAAAGAAAATAGTTACTTGAGTAAAACCAAATTCTATGTTTGATTCATTGTTGCAAGAAGTATGTGTGTGTATGTGAAAACTTACCGCCATCGTTTCTTATGGTACAGTATCCAGGACACAAGAATCTTTGGCCTCTCCTTGTGCTCCTGATAATAGATGTTGGCTTAAGATACTACTCTATATGGTTTGAGAGTTTCTGCTAGAACATTGCTTAGAAAAAATTGATCGATAGTTACAAAGCTTGTTGAACGCCAAACACGCTTTCTTCCAGTTTGCATTTTAGAAAGGCAAGGGAAACAATATGTAACTGTCATGATTTGTGAGTTTTGTTCTGTTGTCTGCAACAAATTCTCCTTGTTAAGGATCTTATATTAAAAATTTAAGATGCTTTGTATTGGCTCCATCTGTAAATATTTTTTAATAAATTATCTGTTTCAATCTTTCATCCGTTGAATTGGATCATATTGGCAATAAAACATAATCTCTACACTTTTTCCAACACTATGTGTTGTTTTTTCTTATTGACTAAAATTTAGTACTAGATCCTTTGGGACCTGTCACTCAGCCCTCTGATTTTATCATATCAGATCACTGATCATTCTTTAAAAAAAGTACTACTTAGTAACACACGATTTTCGATAATACTTTCAGCGAGATCTATGTGAATTTCAACCAAAAACGTAAGGAATTTAAAAAGAGAGTATAACAGAATTTTCACTTATCACTTCTCTTACATTTATATTTTACACGAAAAACATTTATATTTACCATAATAATTTAACAAACATGCATACAAATGCAAGGATAATTAACTTATTTTTATAACATTGGAAAAACACTACACTAACAAGATCAGAAACTTCTTGTTTGTAGAGATTTCAGCCCTATACATAGCAGCAAACACTTGTTGTTGACGGTTCTTCACTTTGACGTGCCTGTCTTCGGTGTCACTTGATATGGATATTCCCCACTGAGGACCAAGTAGAAGGCAATGCGTACACATTTACAACACTCTCAACACTACGCGTAGCAGCAAACACACATCCTTTACATTTTGTATGTCACAACCTTATCTATGAAACTCAAACGAAAAGATGACGATTCAAAAGATACACTCCACGATGCACAAGGTAGAACAAGGAGGATCGCTGCAGTTCCATTTCTGTCTCTAAATACCAACCGTCTTGTTAAGAAGCCAAAGGCAGAGAGCCAATTGAATACCGAAAATGGAGTGAAGCCAACTTCTGTCAAGCATGAATCCATAAACAGTGATTCCTGCTCTATTGTTCTCCATATATGTCACTGCATTAAAAAGCAAGTAACTCAGGATAATAAAGCAAAATCTGACGAAAACAAAATACAAGTAAAAAAATTCCATATACCTAAAGCCTGTCTTTTACTGAATGAGATAGTATGTGTCTGAATCTGGATTAATTTGGTGTTATTCAACTCATCCTCTTCGTCTCCCAACTCATCTTCATCCGAGGATCCCCAACTATTACTAGCAGCCATAGGTTGTGCTGCAGTTGCCTCTTCTGTTGGTGTCTCACCGTCAATGTTGTCAAAGGAGTTCATGGTGGCACATATATGCCACTTAGCGGCAAGTCCTGTAATGGATTGTGCTTTATGTGTGATCTTGGTCGCGCTTCTTAAGAGTATGTAAAGTCCACTAACCAATGTGATGGAGACTAACTGCAACATTGAAAGTACACAACATTTAAGTACTTGAAAATGTAAGGTTTGGTCAGTTTAGTTTCCCAAATTTACGAAACACTAATTAAATTCCTTAAATTGAACAATGTCAATCAATTTAATCCAATAAATGAAGGAAAGAAGCATTACCCCGAGTTCTCCACTCTTGAGTATATCAACCTCAGCATGTGGTTTGATAACCATCAGAAGAAAAATGAGTTGGCTTGCTGTCACCAAAAGGAGAGAAGACAAAATGAAAGCTCGAAAACGGTGGCTAATGACGCGTAGATTCCTTCTTATTCTTAAATGCTCCAACAAGATCGATCCTACCTCAGTCTCTCTTAGAAAAACAGGAGCAAACTCATCTAGTCTTTGTATTTGCAGATAGCCAATGAGTCGAAAGAGGACACATACCAAGAAGAAAATTGATGTTCTATAAAGCCAAGAACACAGCTCTAATGTGCACATAATGATGCTGCTGACATATATTTCACCATAATATGGTATTTGGGATGATCCTGAAATGTACCACCAAATCTTGTATGCACATTCCGCTATGAAACAGGGAAGTCCCCAAAGCAAGATGAGCTTCATTGTTCTCTGCATAATAGAAACAAATGTATCTTGTTATGTTTTTCTATTTTAAAAGGCGTAGCTATTTCAATGATGTAACTTTGCACATAAACGTTTCGTTTGATGGGTCTGTACAACTACCAACTGAGTTGTTTTAACGGAATACATAAGCGTTCCATTGTGGCAACCTTTCCAACATTTGCTATAACTATTCATCAAATAAAAAGACAAGAATAAAAACAAACACAAAGCACACATGACAAAAATCATTGTTCATCTAATCTATTTCCACACACACACGAAAAACACACAAACCTTCATCTGTTGAGCATACCCACGTTGAATCTTGAGACTTTCATCAGCAACTTTATCAAGAAAAAGAAACCTACTAAACCCATATTTGCGATCCCATTGAGAGAGGCTAAGAAAAGACAAGGTAGCAAAAGCAGACAAAGAAATCTGAACAGGAACATGGTACGGTCGAGCATGATCAGCGTCGCAGGTTGTGGAACAATCTAGAAGAAAGTGTGAGAGAATAGGTACAACGTAAGCCAATGTAAAAAACAGAGACCATGATAAACCAGCTTTGTATCGATTTGATTGGTCCACGTAAACCCATCTTAGATATGCTCTGAATTTTCTCAATTGTGCTCCATCTTGATATAATCCAGAATTCTCTTTGTTCATTGATAAAGAAATATTCTCTCTTTCTTCTTCCATAACCTTCAAAACTATAAGTGTTGTTCAATTTGCTAGTAATGTTGTTTTGGATGCATTGGAAATATTGATTTTAAGGGTTTAGATTAAGCTTGAATTGGATATTGAACTAACAGTTTTTTGGGATCTAGATGTGAATGTGGTCGTCGTTTCTTGTAAGTTTAAACTCTTTGCAGCAAATTTGATGATGATTGATGGTTGCCATGACACGACAACCATTTTCATAATGTTTGTTGGTACTTTTTTAATTCGTTTGATTTTATTTATGAAGAAAATGTTACTAGTGTAATTTAGGTCAAAATGTAGAAAATGTCCAGTTAAACATGTCAATTTCATAATTAAATGAGAAAAAAAAATATCCATACTAAAGTATTTTTATACTGTTAACAAATATAATATATCAGAAGAAGTCACATTTTAAAATATTGATATAGTATGAATGAAGATTATTATTCTATTAATCTTTAATAATATATAAAAGTTGTTTATACTCATTTATTATTTAAACCGGTAAAATTTTAGTTATTAAGTTTAGTTTCGTAAGATTTTGTTTGACTTTTTAGTTTATAAATTTATGTTAATAAAAAATTTGTTTAATAGTATTTTTATTACAAATTTATAAATTATCTTTTCAGATTCTATTTTAAATTGTATTTTAGTTTATAATTTTATAATTTATTATTTTTTCGTCTAACTTTATCTTTATTTTTTAATTAAAATTTATTACTATTTTTTATAATTAATTTAATTTAAAATAAAATAATTATATTTATTGAATCAATTTATTAATTTTACTAAAAACTTTCATTATCAATTATTATCTATTAATTATAAACTATCAATCATAATCTATTAATCTAAGTTATTTGAAGAAAAAAAATGAAAATATGGTAACAATACTTACAAATATTATTTTATAAAAAAGTTAACATCAATTTTAAAGTACCTCTTATAAAATAAAATAAACTCATTTTTCAATTATGATTGTTACTGTAATTTTAATTAATTTCCAATGTTTAATCAAAGTTTGTCATGTCCACAACCTAATTATTATTAAGAAATGATGTCTATCCAACTGGACTTGGCCAACTCAAAAGCAATTTCATCTACTCTTAACTACAGTAAAAAATTTGTCCATGAAGCTTTTCTAGTCTAAGTTGAATTGACTATTTTTTTTATTGATTGAATTGACTAAATAAGACAAAAGAAAGGAGAAAATTTTGAAAATGAAATATGACGAATTTTTAATCAAAATATACTTTTATTTTCCATTATAAAGGTCACCTACATTATTTATTCAAAAAGTTTAAAAATAAAATTTTACTTACAAAAAGAAATACAGAAATAGTAAAGTTTAAGAAACCGTGTGAAAAGCTGTGAAATGAGGAGGTTTCCCATGTTTTGGTCTATAAATCAAATCTATGGACAATGGACAACTCACCACAAGTGCTGGTTTCGCGGTTCGGTTCTTTCTTTTTCATCTCACACAGTTGCATCAGCTTATCATCCATCAAATAATACAAAACCATTGAATGTAAATAATAATAATAATAATAACTTTTTTTTTTCAACGACTTGCTTGGTGAAGATTTTAAATGGCTTGCTTGTGAATAATACAATATATAGATTAAATTATACCAAAAATTGCGTGGTCAATATATGCATAGTATTTTATGAAAATTACGTGGGCAATATTGATTCCTACCTTTTAACGTCGAATAATATATGCGATTGGTCCCTACGCAATCCCTTGGTGAATGCCAAGTGTTTTGTGTCCTTTTGATTCACGAGGCGTTCATATATTGGCAAATTCATCAACGTGATGCCAATTAATGTTGAGATTGGATTATTGCTATCAAAGTTTTCACACATTCGATTTATCTTTTAATTAAAAAACTCATAATAATCATTACCAAAAAAAAAAAACTCAAAATAATAAAATTAAATAAAAAAAATTCACTCAAACACAAATGTGTCTATAGCATATCAGAACAGAAGTTCACCAAAGATTAAAAAAAAAAAACACAAAAACAACTCTCCTTATGTAAATAATAATTATTGTTAAAGTATGACTATCTATCGGATACTCAACACTAAAAATGCATGGTGGAATTAAACATAACAACATCTTATGTGGCTATGCACTACTCCATTACCTACATATTACAAAAATACATTTTAATATCAATGTAAACGTATAAAATGGACAACATTTAGATCGAACATTGATTAGTATATTCAAATGTATCGTTTTTCTGTGGGGCACAACAATACTTTTCATATTTTTCAGCTGTAAGTGGCGATGGCGGCGATAGTTGCACCTGTTGATTAAGACGTTCATGATCATGTTTTACTCTTGTATCTAAGTCCTTCACCTGTGATTATTACATCAGAAAATATGAAGAACATCACCATATAAACAAATATCAACTCCTTTGAATGTAAGGTGAATATGTCAACAGACAAATGATTTATCAATTGCTCACAAAATTGAGAAAGTCCGACTTCAAATTTGGGTACAAAGGCATCATGTGTAACATGGTTAGAATTGTTGAAGGACTATAACTTTGGCTTGAATTACCATCATGGTAAAGCTAACGTGGTGGCAGATGCCTTAAGTAGGAAATCACTATATATGTCTGTTATGAGTTTGGTATGTGAAGTGACAACACAGAGTATGGTGCTGGGAATGTTGAAGATTAACAATGATTTCTTGAATAATATCAAAGAGGGTTAAAAACTTGATGTGAAGTTAGTGGATTTAATGGTTGGGAATGACCAATTAGAAGATAATGATTTTAAGATAGATGTCTAAGGTGTGTTGAGATTCCAAGGCATGATTTGCATTCTTGACGACGTAGAGATGAAAAAGAATATTTTGGAATAAGGTCATATAAGCAGTTTGAGTATTCATTGGGAGCTATTAAGATGTATCGCGATTTGAAGAGTTATTTTGGTGGTCCGAATTGAAACGGGATGTAGTGTGGTTCGTATATGCATGTTTAACTTATCAGAAATCAAAAGTCGAACATTAGAAGCCGACGAGATTGTTGGAACCATTAGAAGTTCCAGAATGGAAGTGAGATAACATATCGATTGACTTTGTGACGGGGCTGCCAAATATTTCGAGAGGACATGACACAATTTGGGTGATTGTTGATAGGATAAAAAATCAGCTCATCTCATTCAGATTTATATCAGTTTCCCTGTGCCGAAGTTAGCTAAGATTTATTTTCGCGTAATTGTAAAGCTACACGATGTCGCATTAAGTGTTGTATATGATAGAGATCCGAGATTTACTTCTGATTTTTGGAAGAGTTTGCAGGATGCGTTGAGTTCTAAGTTGAAATTGAGTTATGCGTATCATCCACAGACAGATGGTCAAACAGAGAGAACTATTCAATTGTTGGAGGATTTGCTGAGGGATTGTGTTCTTGAGCATAAAGGTACAAGGATAGTTATCTTCCGCTGATTGAGTTCACTTATAACAATAATTTTCATTCTAGTATTGGTATGACAATTTTTGAGGCATTGTATGGTCGGAGGTGTAGAACGTCTTTGTGTTGGTATGAATCTGGTGAAAATGTAGTACTCAGATCGGAAATTGTGCGGGAAACTATAGAGAAGGTGAAACTAATTCGAGAAAAAATGAAGACTTCGCATAGTAGGTAAAAAAGTTACCATGACAAGAGGAGGAAGGACCTTGAGTTTCAAGAGGGAGACCATGTGTTCTTGAGAGTATCTCCGATAACTGGTGTGGGTCGTGCCTTGAAGTCTAGGAAGTTGACTTCTCGATTTATTGGTTCATATCAAATTTCAGAAAAAGCGGGGATGTTGCATATAGAGTGGCCTTACCACCTAATCTGTCAAATTTGCATGATGTATTCCATGTGTCGCAACTCCGAAAGTATATTTCAGATATGCCGCATGTGACCCCGATGAATGATGTACAAGTACGAGATAATCTTACTGTTGAGACCGCACTTGTGAGAATCGAGGATCGTGAAATAAAGAAGCTGAAAGGCAAAGAGATTTCTCTAGTGAAGTGGTTTGGGGAAGAGATGTCGTTGAGAATGCGACGTGGAAATTGGAGAGTAAGATGCGAGAGTCGTATCCGGAGATGTTTGCACCAAATAATTCAAAAAGGTCCACGTTAGTCCTTTCCGTCCATTTTTTTCAAACGACGTCAACTTTTGCTTGGGTGGCATCTGACGTGGCACATGTTTGTAGGCGTGGTACACATTCATCTTTAAGGTCATTAATATTTTGAAAAAACCTTCCAATTTTTTTTTGATTTAGCCAAGATTTGAACCCAAACTATCAAGCTTGCAAGTAATACCATATTACCATTACACCACTTTACAATTGATGTATATTTTATCAAATCAGTTTTTACTAATAGCTTATTCTCAAATGGCTTATTCTCATCATCATTATATTCTTCACTACAACACCAATTCCATTCTTCCACCACCACCAACAACTTTTCATCTTCTCCGTTCGGTTCTCCAACCAGAGTCCAAAAACGCATCGCTTCCCAATCAGACCCTCTCCTTCACAGAAAAAAAAACCTGAATCGTAATCGCACCATCACCCATCGCCTCGTTCCTTTTTGTCTGCAAGAAATTCTTCTTGAAGTATCACAACGATCAAACCAACTAATTCATAACTTAGGCAAGTAAGATTTTATAAATCTCACTTTCAATTTTGCAATTAGGTTTTTGATTTTGAAATTCCTTTTTGTTTCAATTTTGTAATTAGGTTTTTGATTTTGAAATTCCTTTTAGTTTCAATTTTGTAATTAGTTTTTTTATTCATCATTTAGTTTCAGTTTTTGTCTGTTGCTATCAACCCCAAAGTTGTGCCACCATATATGAAGCGATTTGGGTTTGTTCTCTCTGGCTTCAAGATATTTTATTGATTTTTGATGCTACCCAGTGGAGATTTAGTTGCATAATCTGAAATCCTTTTGATTTTTATGGTAAAAGGTTTGATCTTTTTAGTGTTTGATTGATTATAGGAGAAAATGAATGAAAGGTTGAGAAATTATGAGGCTGAATTGAAAAGGAAGAGGGAAGTGGAACGAGTCAACATAAGATTATTCAAGCAACTGGAAATTTATATAGATTCTTGTTTTATACCTCAATAATAGTGCCTCATCATATGTTGTTGGTGATTCTCTCATGAAAATGGTGTTACATTTAGTGCCAGTGGATAGTTTTTCAGTGAATGTGTTTTGGGATGTTCATTGGCTGTTTAGAAATATTGTAGGAAATATGCTTCTGCTTGTGATGTTCAATATTGGGATTTTATGAATTTGGAAATGAAGATGAAAGAAACAATTAAAATCCATGAAAAACAAGATGGTAAAAGCAGAGAAAGATTTAAGAAAAAGATGAAATATATATATATATATATATATATATATATATCATTTGTTAATAAATCAACATGAAGCGAAGTGGTTTGGTGGTAAATACGGTTTGCTGCAATTTATGTGCCTTAGGTTCAAATCCTCACTTGGTGTAAAATTTTGAAATATTTTAGAAAATTATGCTTACCATTGATGATAAATAGATTCCACGTGTATGACAGTGATGATAAACAGATTTCGCGTATGATCGGGTGACACTTTTTAGAGATAAGAGACCAGAATGAACCCTGATGTATACTTAAGGGATCAAAAAGGGTATTTTGCCTATATTATTTATTTAATTATGTAGTTGTAATTTATCTGATGCAACATGTGATTTGACATTGCTGTGTGTGGGGTAGTGCGGGTTTAAGGCATATGGAGAGTTATTCTAGATTTAACAGTTTATTAGTGAATTATTGAATTAAGGAATAATTATTAGAATTATTAATGAGTTGGAAGATTAGTAACTAATTATCTAAGTTTTATTCGATTAAATAAATTAAGATAAGTTAGTAGAAGTATGACAAGGGAACTATGGTAAGGTTGGATAATATAAGTGAGGTTAAAAGGGGAATAACAATATTAAGGGTTCTAAGGGCAAAGAAGACTTAAGAAAAAATTGGGGTTTTGTATTCTCATTCGTAACAATCTTGAAAAATAGAGAGAAGAAGAAATCAAGGAAAGGAAGGAAAAGCTAGGGCAAGAGACCATTGTTGCAGCTTAGAGAGACCTTCAATCCAAAGGTAAGGGTGGGGTTCCAACTCTCTAAGGGATAGTATAATGCTAGGGATGTGGAGATATTCATGTTAAGTTTTGGTGTAGGTTGTTTGATTTATTCCATTGAAATGGGCTATAATTGATGAATTGATGATTTTTATTGTGTGGTAATTGATGTATATTGATAGCAATGATAATTTGATGTTTTATTGTGCATTATTTGATGAAGTTTGGGTTTTTGAGATTGGGGGAAAAAGGTTTTCGCACTGCTGTTTTTTTAATTTCGTAAAACTGTTTTTCACAAGGTGCAATCGATTACAATGCATGTGCATTCGATTACACATTTCAACTTTGGTAAATTTTTGCTTCTGTTTTAATAAGTAATCGACTGTCGCAGAAGAGAAATAGATTGCACTGCTTAAAATGTGATTTTTGGTCTCTGGAACATGGTGCAATCGATTGCTCCGTTAGTGCAATCGATTGCTCCGTTAGTGCAATCGATTGCTCACTGTTTCACAACATTTTAAAAACTTGTAAAATCCATAACTTTTGACTCGGGAATTCGTATGACGCACCGTTCAGACCATTGGAAAGCTGAGAACATTATCTATCCTATAAAAACGACTTCAAAGACAATAGATAATTATTTTATGGGGTTAGGTCCTTTTGTGTTAATTTCTCATTGTATATATTAACATGATGATGTGAATTTGATGGTTGTGGTATGATGTGTTATTGCGAATAAAGTACATCGAGTGGCTGGAAAAGGTGAGTTGAATTGATGGTTGTTGATATCAATATGGTGGAGTGTTATGTTTCATGGTTGTGTCACATACATATCATGTTAAGGACTTTAGTCCGGTCGTTGTTATTGTTGGCTCTAATCCTAGATGAAGTGGATATGAGTAAGGCGAATACAATTATTCACGTTATTGTTGGCTCTGATATTAGATGGAGTAGATTAGTAGCAAAGTGAAGCAAATTGTTCACAAAAAAGGTGACTCTGATCCTATATGGAGTGGATTTAGGAGTGATCTTGGTACCGCATGCATAGAGTCAATGTTGTGTCTCATTGTATGTCTTGTTGCTGGCATAATGTTGTGATGTATGATTGTTTATGGTTATTAATTCTAATTATGATGCAATGGTGTGAGATATGAACATAATAACTACACATGACATATTTATGTATACTTATAATTATATTGTTCTTTATGTTGTTGTGATATCTCACCCCTTTTGTTTAAATGTTGTCTCTACATGGGTAACATACAAATAATCAGGAGTAGTCCAAGTTGCGGAATTCGAAGAGGTTGCTCTTCAGTCTTATTTTAGAGTCATCCTTATGATCTGATACGTAACACCGAGTTGAGGAATAAACGCTTGTTTTATTTTATTTTGTTTGATTTTTGGTGACTTATTCTACGCTTGAAAAAAGATTACTCTGATTTTTATATTATTAATTTTCGGGGAATTTAGGGTGTTACATCATGTCTTGGGGAATTTTCAAAACTGAAGTCACTGGCACAATAAACACTACTACAAATATTGTATCTAGCATCGGACGCGAAATGCATTTTAGCTCGCCTTCTGAAGCGAGATAAATATGGTCGTCATGAAAAGTATGGACATAATACTTTGGTGTTTATAAGACTGAGGTAACATTTTTAGCGCATTGGTTCATCCACACTGTCTGCATTTATTATTGACTATAATAACGCCTCATGTATGCCAATTTATAAATAAAACCGAGGGGTAAATTATTAGTATTTTTTAATTTAAACTAGTTATATTGTTTACATAAAATATCAATAAAAAATTTAAGTTGTCCATGAAGATCATATGTTGGATTTTCAAGTCCTTGATATTCTGGGAAGTTCAAATGCTGAGAAACAATATATTTTCAATTAGTTTTCTTTGCACGTGTTTCTGATATTAACAAAAAAAGGTTACATAAATAAAGGGTTAGATAAATAAATATTTAAGTAGACAAACCTTAAATGCAAATAATTTTATGCTTTTGTAATCCATCATAGAGAACACCTCATAACAAAGACTCTTGCATATCTAAAAGTTAAGGATAGTTCAAGCGCTTCATGCCGTTTTATTATCAAGTTTTGATATTTAGAATACTTTTATAATGGAAATTAACCAAGATTTCACGCGGATCACTAATGTGGTAGTGTATTGGGCGTTGATAGTCATGAAATGGACGATAAAAATTTAACTAAGGGCGGTGACAAATATCATCAACTTTAATGCTAAAATTTCTCCTCAGTATTGAGAAAAATCGAGGTGGAATTTTTTTTAATGACATTGTTTACAAAGAATACCAGAAAAACAATATTACAACAAATTTCAAATTTAGGCTTACCAAATCTATCGACAAGTAGACAAAATTATATGAGAAAGTGTTTTCAACAACATATCTTTGGTGGAATCCAAATTTTGTTGCATACTTTTATGTTACATCTCCAAAAAATACTCCATAACTTACCCATCTTCAGATAAGTTATTTTAATTTCTGCACTTGCAATCCATCTCAGAGATATGTTCTTAAGCATTTATAGATAAGTATTTTTCACGTCAATGGACAGAAGTAAATATTTCCTGTATCTGGTGCAGTGACATATAAGTTAAAATTAGGGTAAAATCTAATTAACTATTGTATTTATAGTAAAAGCTGATTACTTTACCCCTCAGATTTACATTAAAAACTGAGGTATATTATATTTTAAATTTATCTATCACATTGCTCTTTTAAAAAACCGAGGTAAAATGATTTTTTTTTAACTTACAAAAACAAATCTCTGCTCCTTTGAATAATATCTTCGCTGATATCCATCATGCAATTAGTTAAATTCCTTTCTTAACTTTCTTTGCTGATATCCATGAAGGGAGAATGAGTTTTCTGCACTTGCAATCTTTCAAATGAGCGAAAATACAACAACACCAAAAACAACATCAACACCACCACCACCAACAATACCATTATGTGAGATAGATTGCAAGAGCAGAAAATATTTTAAATAAGAATATTTAAGTTTTTTCTGTCTTGCAATCCATCCCAATGAATGATGCAATTTCGAGTTTGGGGAGGCTACACAAATAAGTAAGGATTAGGATAAAATATAATTAGTAGGCCCCGCGGTTATATCGAAACATCGAAGGATTAATTAATTTAACTTACAATTATAATAAAAATAAAATGTAAACTACAAAAGCTAGGATTCGAAGCGTGTCCAGAATAATTTTACCCGTCAGATTTATTAGAAACCGAGGCGTGTTGATACTTTTCCCATTAAAAAATATAATACATGTCGTATCTAGACTTAATACCTCGTTGTTTTTCAGGATGACATGAAAGCTTTGTCATAAAAAACATTATTTGTTGTAGTGAAAACTGATTAAGTATTAAACTCGTCTATACAATCATGGTAAATCTAAACAATTGGTTGACATTTAAGTTTCACTTATCGACATATGATGGATAACTGTGGGTACTACCAGTAATTACAACCTAGTCAAGATCCAACACCAAGAATAAAATTAAATAACTATTAAAACTTGGTAGCAATTACAACTCAATTAGGATCTAACACCAACAACAAAGCTGAATAACTATTAAAATTGTTTCACAAAAAATGTGACCATTATTCCGCGAAACAGAAACGTCAATGTTAAGTCGATTATTACTGTTAATCAACTATTTTCTCTATCTATTACCGCAAGAGTGAACATATCGATATCCAATAACAAACATCAATTCATCACATACAAGACGAACATTGTATTAACTAAAAACATAAGTATTATCTTAAACATATTTGACAAATGCACAAATTAGAAACAATGACATTGATTGCTTAATTTTAAAGCCAACAGACATTAACAAATTGGTCAAGCAGAAAAATCATTGACAAAGAAAATCCATAATTTAAAGAGACGATCTAAAAACAATACATGTGTCAGAGAAAATAACACCTACTTCTAAGTACACAAAGCATACACCTCATGCATTAACTTGACAACACTGTATACGTCTTAAGCAATGACATATGAGTTAATTTTAAATGCCTGACTTCTCTTAAAATGTTTTTTTTTTGAAATATAATTACTTCATAAATAATTAAAAATGTGGATTATTTAAAAATATTGGTTATTTGGAAAAAAATTCCCACAAACTCCCAAACAAATAAAATGTTACAAGTAGCTGAAATATGTTTCTCCTAAAAATCTACTACCAACCATATATACCAAACCACTCCCACAGAATATACCCATATGCGTCACCCCCGGGTTATAGTCTCTATA
This sequence comes from Vicia sativa, assembly GCA_021764765.1. NCBI lineage: Eukaryota > Viridiplantae > Streptophyta > Magnoliopsida > Fabales > Fabaceae > Vicia > Vicia sativa. The sequence goes on along the minus strand of CM038792.1, from coordinate 30,435,325 downwards.
GTTGCCGGAATAGCCAAAAATGCCGATTAATATTAAAACCCGCCAAACGACAAACAGCATCAAGACACCCCTAAAACCAACCTCCCCTTTCCCATTCCAATTCTCACTTCAACAATATCCCAAACCAACTCTCACCTCCCACCCAACATGACGGCGGCGATGTTCTCTTCTTCCCTCTTCCCCACCACACATCTCAACAAACCACTTACCTCCCAATTCCGTCCCCTTTCATTCCGTCCATCGTTTTCCAGGTCTGTAAAATTGTAATAATCTCTCATCCTATTGTCGATTTTGTTTAACGGTTTCATCTTGTTTTCAGGATTCGTGCTTCTCTGTTGCAAGATAAAGAGGATAAAGTTATTCTACAAGACTCTTTCCCTTCTAAAACAACCTCTCCTTTAGATTCAGCTACTGGTAGTAACGCAAGTAATGACAGTGTTTCATCTCCCAGTGCTTGGGAACAAGGGGTTATCAAGGTTGAACAATCGGTCAATATCTTTCTCACGGTAATTGTTCGGTTCAAGGATTTCATCTTTTGTTGCTTATTAATTATTACTCATTTTCAGCTTCAATTGATTATTTCAGGACTCTGTGATTACCATACTTGATGCTCTTTACCGTGATAGGAATTATGCAAGGTTTTTTGTGCTTGAAACTATTGCTAGGGTCCCTTATTTTGGTAACTACTATTTTATGCCTTTCAAATATTCTTATTAACTTGCTTACAAGATTGTTTGTGTAAACTCAAATAGATTTGCGTAGTGTCTGTGTTGAATTGGAAGTTTGCTGCATATTACATAAGGAATATCTTCCCCATCCTTGTTGAAATGCCCCAAATGCAACAGAAGGCTTTGTAGTATACAAAAATATTAACCTCTTAGTTATAGCACTTGACTCTATAGATGTATGTAACATCCTATTTGTTAAGGAGATGAAGATGGATGTGTTATTCGGTCTCATTCTCACAGTCACAGCTCCTAACAGAAATAAAGGCATGAGGCCATGAGCTAGAAAACATGAACAAACCCATCATTTGAAGTTTCCATTGAACCCGATAGGCTAAGAAGGTGAATGAACCCAACCCTTTTGAGCTTGAATCTAGCTCTACCTAGTGTTGACAATCGCGGATAGCAAAAAATAGCGGATTGTTAAAATAGCGTATTGTTAAAATTCCACTATGCAATAGTGCTATAGGGCTGATATAGTGGCTATTTGACTATATTTTGTACTAAATAGTGTATTACGGAACAATAGAAGTATGTCCAAATTTCGATATGCAATAGTGGTATAGTGCCGCTATAGCAGCTATTTAGCAAAACTGGCTCTACCACACTAATTCCACTTCCAATGAGAGGAACCTAGTTTCTTCATTCTTCACTATGTAGTAAATTTGTGCCTTCTCAATTTTCTATTGATTTTGAAATATGCTCTTTTAATGTGTTGATTGGATAACATATGTCATGATTTGTGAAATTTTCTTTCAATTTTGAAGTGTGATGCTATGTTTGTGTATTTTAGTCTTATCTAACATGGTTTGGCCAGGCATCTGGTGTGGCATGGTAGAGCTTTGTTCCATCTTGTTTAATTTATTCGTTACTCAGAAATTTTATATTTTGTTATAGTGGATTTCTTAATTGCTAAGTGAATGTCAAACATCTACTATGCACATAGTGAGTTGTGTTTAGATACACATGATTACACCTTTTGTTTGCTTTGTTGTTTTTCTGTCAAAATTTTTTTTTAAAAAATATTTATAATGACGTGAGATCAATTAAAAAGATGTCACTTCATAATTTCAATTCCACCCATGCAAATTAGACTGTTTTATCATGGGGGACCACTAAAAAAACATGAAATATGATATTGGGGGACCTAATAGTTGTTTTTTTTATAGAGGGACTAAAATGTTAAAAAAATTAATATAGGGGGACCAAAAGTGCATTTAAAGCCTATCAAAAATGAAAGAAACCTGCATACCAGCCGTTAGTTTTTTTTCCCTAAAATTCATCATAATATAGTGAGCCTGAAATTCTTTAGCAATACATGTAAATTACTATACTAATTTAATTTCATACTTTATTTATTTAATTACGTGTAAATGTAGGGAGTCACTGGGCAGTCTGATTGCAACTTCTCAGTCTAAGTATTAACTCTTGTTATATATATGTGGCAGCCTTTATGTCAATTCTTCATATGTATGAGAGTTTTGGCTGGTGGAGACGGGCAGATTATCTGAAAGTGCATTTTGCCGAGAGCTGGAATGAAATGCATCATTTGCTCATCATGGAAGTAAGATTTTTGATAACTTTTTCCCTTTAATGCAACTGATATCGTGTTGGTTAGTTCGCAAAATATGTCATTCCTTAAAATCTTAGATCCATGTGATTTTTGAAGGGACTGTAGTTGAAAATACTGTGAATTTGAATTATAAGACTTCACTGATAGCAGACAAAAAATGAGGGTGTCTCTTTCACTAACTACATTCAGATTTGTAGTATAGGGAAATAATCATACAATGGTATTTCTCAAGTTCTGCAGTATGAAATCACATGCATGTGAACTCCATATTCACATACTTTATTGCATGCAATAAGCTTGGGTCTATGGTTGCAGGAACTTGGAGGGAATGCTTGGTGGTTTGACCGTTTTCTTGCTCAACATATTGCAATATTTTATTATTTCATGACAGCTTTAATGTATGCAATAAGCCCAAGAATGGCATGTAAGTATTATGTATTTAATTTTTGGTTCATTATAATCCCTGCTACATCATTCAATTTGTTGGTTGGTTGGTATATCATGAAAATTTAGTGACGTTAAATCTCAAGCATACGATAAATTCTGAAAAGACCAAATGGTGTTCTTCTCTTTAGCATGTACATCATTGATGAAAAGAACATGAAGAAAGCAATTGAGTTGAAGCATTATGCACTCAAAACGAATAAAATATAGCTTATTTATCCGCCCAATCAAGCTAGAGGGAACAAACTGACCTAGTTTGCTTTTGCTAAATCATCAAACATACCATGTTTGACTTGTATTACACATTCTAGCATTCCATAAATGTCTTCTTGGTTCTTCAATTTCTGATTTATGTATGTTTTATTGCTTGTGCAGATCACTTTTCTGAATGCGTAGAGAATCATGCATTTGAAACTTATGACAAATTTATCAAGGAACAAGGAGGTAATTTCAATATTCTTTCTTTTCTTCTCTGTAATTTAAAGATTTTAGTTGTACATGTTAACAGTTTATAGCCTTGGTTTATGTTTTCATAATTAAGTGTGGTCCAGTAAACCATCAGATTATACTTAATAATGCTCATGAATCATGATTTTTGGTTTGAAATCAGCTTGAGCTGTTAGCTGCGTATAGCTTGAAAATCGAAAAACCAAGATTATTCAAGCTGTGTAAAAAATTAGTTTTTTATTTTGTTTTGTTTTAAACTAGTTCTGTTTTGGCATTTTTTTGTCAGATTCATCTTTCATTATGTTGTGTTCTTGTCCTACAGTATTCAATAGCTAACATGATTTGGTAAATATTTTACAGAGGAATTGAAAAAAATGCCGGCTTCTGTGGTAGCTGTGAATTATTATACAGGAGATGACTTGTATTTATTTGGTAAGCTCTTCATTATTTTTTACCTAAATTTATTTACTGCAAAAAATCCGAAATTTCACACTTCCAGTATCGTTTTTTTTAGATGAATTTCAAACTTCCAGAGCTCCAAATACTAGAAGGCCTAAGATAGGTATGTCTTGAAACCTAGTCTAACTTTCATTACATTCATTTGAGTGATTAGGTATTTTGAAACCTAATCACTCAAATGTTCAATTAAGTAAAATTTCACACATTGGTTATTTCTATTGCCCCTCTAGAGAATCTGTATGATGTATTTTTAAATATCCGAGATGATGAAGCCGAACATTGCAAGACGATGAGGGCTTGTCAAACTGATGGGAACCTCAGGTCGCCTCATTCATATGCAGAGGACGATGATGAATCAGTCTGTACTCTTGAAGCAGGCTGTGAAGGAATTGTTGACTGTATAAAGAAATCTGTTACTTCTAATCCAGCTAAGGTGAAGTAAGGATACGCGATACAATACATAATACATTCATTCATAAAAAGATGAAAACAAAATGGATACGAGGTAGATTCCTCTATACTTTTAAAGATATAGAAATAATAATGGTTAGAGTCTTAGAGATAGTAAATAGTTGAAATTTGGATGAGATTCCTCTAAAAAGAGGGTGTAAAAGCAATTTTTTCAACTTTTATTGGATTATGTATATGCTTTAAATTAAAGCAACAGTTATATTTGTATTTGTTACTTCAAAGATAAATATTTTTTTAAAGAACATATTTTTCTTGAAACTCCTAGCATAGAAAGGAAAATACAAGAAATCAATTTCATCTTCTTTTCTTGAAAGTGCGATGGCAGGTGAATGTTGTTGAGAATCAAGTGTGAAGAAGAAGTCCCATATTGATTAGAAAATAGAAGATTAAACACTATATAAATGAGAGAATCCACACACCTATAATATTAAAGTTTTAAGTGAATATGTGGTGTGTCTCTCAATGTAAATATACTTTCCTTCTCAGAAATTGCCCTTGTGTCTATCATTAGTTTTTTTCCAACGATTCAATGTAAATATATGATTATATGATTAGACTATTATTAGTTGTGATTTGAGCTTGAATAAACTAATACAATTAATTGGTTTAGAATTAATTCAATTTAGTATTAATTCAATGATAATATATTTATTATGAATAGTTTATAATACACTTTATATAATAATCATGATCAACTAATAAATTTTAACTATCTTAAAACAAAGTTAACTAACTAACTAATAACTACTTATAACTAAATATAACAACTAACATAGTTAACTCTAATTTCCTACAAACTATACATAGATTTTACTCAAGTTTCATCATATACTTTATTTGAGGTTGAGGAAGGTTGTTCTCTTTACTTTCTTTCCATAATTTTTTTATTAATCATAAATCACAAATAAAAAAAAAAATAAAAGTATGTAAATATTAAATAAAAACATAAAATTAACAAAATTAGTATTACCATTTCATTGTGCAAATTTGCCTAAAAAAAGTTGAGAGATTATTAAATAATCCTATCGATTGCAAATTTCTGCATATGACCACCAGAAATAGCATGTGAAAAACAAGGATCTCTACATCCAATGGTAAGTTTCTCTCTCCCATGCATTCTTCTCCATCATTGGAATCACCTCCATTTCCAGCATTGATTTCGATTTCGATATTCATTTCCCTGCTTTTTGGTAATTTATAAATCAACTGCATCTTCAATTTTTACGTGCATGCATGTGTAAGCAATAACAGAAAACTTGAACAATGAGGAAATCCGGTGGTAGAAGAAAAAAAGATAAAGTCGGATCCCCGAATTGCGGTTCGCAACCGAATTCTCCCTCGTCACCGAACACGGCAGCGTTCGATCCTCGCCCAAGCCCAAAGAAGCCCGAACATAATTCTCCATTGTCACCGAACACAGCGGCGTTCGATCCTCGCCCAAGCCCAAAGAAGCCCGAACATAATTCACGTCTCAAGCCTGAGCCCAAGCTCAAGCCCGAGCCAGATTCCTCAAATGAACATGTTACGATTGCTGCGTCGAGACAGTTGAAGCTTGCTTATGATCATGACATAAGGCTAGCTCAAATGCCAATTAATTGCAGCTTCAGAGTATTAAGAGATTTAGTGAAGAAGAAATTTCCAACGTCAAATTCAGTTTTGATAAAGTACAAAGATAACGATGGCGATTTGGTTACTATAACCTCTACAGAAGAACTCAGATTAGCCGAATCTACCGTCGATAAAGCCTATTCAATTGGAACTCTGAAACTAAATATCATCGAAGTTAATCCCGAACAGGAACCGCTTTTGTTGGAAGAAGGAGAAGAAGAAGAAAAACGACTAGATAGCGTGTCGGATGAAAAAAATGGCACTACTGAATGCAAGAAATTAGTAGAGAATGTAGAGGTTGATGATTGGTTATACAAATTCGCTCAGTTATTTAGTTCGCATGTTGGTACAAATCAATCTATTGATTTCCGCGAGTTAGGGACGGAGTTTTGCTCAGAGGCACTCGAAGATATAGTGACCTGTGATGAAGCTCAAGATTTGTTTTACAAAGCTGAGTTTAAGTTTCAAGAGGTTGCTGCTTTGGCGTTTTTCAATTGGGGAAATGTCGACATGTGCGCTGCTAGAAAGTTTGTTAAACTAGATGAGAATGAGAGTGAGGTTGTGGTAATGAAAGAATCAGAGTTTGATTTTGTCAAGGAAAAATACTATTTAGCGCGAGAAAAGTACGAACGAGCGGTGGTGATTAAACCTGATTTTTACGAAGGACTATTGGCTATCGGACAACAACAATTCGAATTGGCTAAGCTTCACTGGTCATTTGGTCTGGTGAATAAGATGGATTTAGGTAAAGAGACGCTGCGGCTTTTTGATGTTGCTGAGGAGAAGATGATGGCTGCGAGCGACATGTGGGAGAGGTTGGAAGAAGGGAAACTTGGCGGGCAAGGAAGCGTTGGTATGAGATCACAGATTAATCTTTTTTGGGGGAATATGTTGTTCGAAAGGTCTCAAGTGGAGTTTAAATTGGGAATGAGGGGTTGGAAGAGAAAACTGGATGCTTCTGTTGAAAGGTTTAAGATTGCCGGTGCTTCTGTGGATGATGTTTCGACGATTTTGAAGAAACATTGCTCTAATGGAAATACTAGGGACGGAGAAGCGAAGAAATCACCAAGAACACAGAATGTAATCAACACGATGAAATAGAGAACTCGTCGTGGTTGAACTATAGTTCTGTGGCTGTTTTCCTTTGAAATTCACACGAATTTTAGGTAATATAAGGAGATTATTTCTGATCATTTTATTCTGCAGTAGAGTTTGCAATAACCATTTTTACACAGCAATTGTATTAGTCTATTGTTCATGTTCTCTTGCTATTATATGAACGTGTTGTTACAATGTGTTAATTCCATGCTATCTTGAAGATGTTTGTCTGATTATTGTATTCTTTCAAATGTTGAATATATTTATAAGTGAGAGCAATCCTCATCTTATAAGCCGGTTTTGTAAGATTGAATTAGATTCAACTACATCTTTTAATATCGTATCAGAGTCTCGTTTAAAATCTGTTGAATCCCATGCTATCAGATTTCCGCTATTAGACTGCCCACAATTTATATTCATGTTCCATATATCTAATCTAGTCATAGGTGTGACCGTGCAAGGAGTGTGTTGACATGCCTCATCTCAAAAGCTGCTGTTATCCAAAATAAAAGCAAAAGTAGAAAAGCATAATGGGATAAGATGACAAAAATAAGTGAATGCCTCAGCAGTCTAGAGTCTAGGCTGGTGTGTTCTGATTATGGATTGTTTGTCTGGTTAATGAACTCTGATTAGTTGTCGTAAGGTGCATAACTAGCCATGAATGATTGTTGATTTTATTATCACATGGATTTAAGCAGATGAGAAAAGTCATGTTCCAAGTTTTCAGCTTATAGCCATTTCATTACGTGTCAACTAGGCGTTTCCTTAAGAGGAGAAACATTAGGTGTTCTCGGAATTGATCTTTGCTTAGTAGTAACATGTTTGAGATATCCTTTCCTTCCTGGTTATGGAATCATGTATGGAACTCCTTAATTTCTCCTATATAGTAAACAGTTAATAGATGAATCAGTCAATAACCCTCTAAGGTAGGGATGACCTCTATTTGATTTTGTTTTGATAAATTACATGAATTATATAAGGAAGAACGAAGTACAGATAGAGTTGAGGGGATAACTTCTAATTTTTTTTTTATAGAATGATTGAAGCGAAAAAACATCTAGGAATGAAAGTTAGAGTCGAGTATCAATTCAATTTTGATTGAAAAATTTAAAATCACCTTTAAAACGTTTCAAATTTTTAGAGTAGTTTTGATTTATCAAAGGAGAGAAGGATAATGAAATATAAACTACTTCGGATTGGGAACCACCCCGTCTCTGTTATTTGCTGTTTACCCTATAGTGATCAATTTACCCTATACTGATCATTATAATGTTCTGCACCACTAAAATTCTTTTCATAACCACATGTATCTACTCCGATGTAGCATAATAGTCTTGTTTTTTTTCTTAGATAAACACTTGTATTAAAAAGTACAGGGGGGTGCTAATCCAATACAAACAAAAAAAAAAAAAACACAAAAATAATAAAAACCTAACACCCCAAAGAACTACAAACCAACATACAATTTAAGGTTGGCGAATCAAACGTCCTTAACAAATTCATCACTATCTTTGGACAAAATAGACAACTAATTCCAACCTAATTTTTTAACAAACATCAAAGTCTTTACACCGTTCCAAACACAATTACAAAAAACTACATTATTTCTACATAATCAAAAACACCAACAAACCAACTACCAGACAAAAACTACAAAAAAAAAAAAGATTAACAAAAGTGGACAAAGATCCCCAAAACATTTTCAAAAGAAGCTAACACCGAATCCAACTCCACCCCACCACTCCCAACTTAAAAAAACATCATTCCTTAACCATGCCACTTTCAAACACCTTGCAAAAAAGTGAATAAATTCTCGCTTATATAAAGGAACATAGGTAGTATTAAATCTTGTGTTAGATTTTCCACCGAAAAATAAACTATGAAATGCACAATTAAAAACAAAACCTAAATTTAAATGATAACTTGCAGGGAGGGATATACTTGGTTGAATGATTGTGTCTAAATGAATTGTACAATAAGATATTTGTAAACAAAACTAGTCTTATTGACCTAAAAATATTTATAAACTCCCATGACCTTCTTTAACTTTAATAAATTTGAATTTTCTTTTTCCTATCTAGTAGTCAAACCTTAAGTAATCTTTTAGATATATATATATATATATATATATATATATATATATATATATATATATATATATATATATATATATATATATATATATATATATATATATATATATATATATATATATATATTTTGGTAAGAACTCTTTTAGAATATTGTTTCAATATAAAAGACTAAAAAAAGAAAAAACAGACAATAAATACAGTCCATATTTGTACGGTTCGGTCAATAATATTTATCTCTATAACTATAAAACATCTATAGTTTTCTTAATTTCAGTTTTATAAATTAAAGTTATTGTACTACAAAGTATAATTCAGTTTACAATAATATTCATGAACTCCCTCACTCTTAATTACCTATCCATAACAAATAATAAAGCCTAAAACCTATTTCAAATTTTCGCATACTGTTATTTAACAATTTTCACCTTAGCAAATATCGATCTTTTTTATGAAAATTCCCTAAAAAAAGTTCACATCCCAGCAATTAGAAATATATACTTCTTATTTAACACCAAAGAACATTTAAAAAATCTAAACAATATTTAAACTTTATCATTGATGTCTGACTTAGTCAACACATCTTTTAAATTTTTTAAAAGATAAATTTTTTCAACTAATCAGTTACCTAACTAAGAATACGACATGTCACTAAACTTTCTAATTTACCCTTTGTAACATAAATATTTTATACTAAAAATTACCCTTAATTGTAATTAACTAAATCAAATTAAATTGTCCAATGAAAATCAACTATTTTGCCAAGTGGCACACATATTTTCCACTTTCTTCCCTTTTCCCATCCGTTTGAAATTTGAAAAACCCTTTTCCCTCGCTCTTTCTCGTCTCTTTCTTCCTTTTTCCTATCTAGCCCCTTTCTTTTTTTTCTTCTTCTTTTTCTCTTTCACCAAAAATCCTAAATCACAGTCTCCATGTCTACGACCATCACCACCTCCTTGTGTTCATGCCAATCCTAAATCTGTTCATTGTCCTGGCGAGATCGTTTTTCTCCGGAAGCATTGTCGGAGTGGTGGAGGGCTACGTGGCTGGCCGGATTTGCACGGATGGGAAGTGGTCGTGGATTGTGAACTGAACAGATGCAATCATCGTGTCGGAAGTCGGCGCAAGATGGTGCTCTATTTGTGCCGTCAGTGATAGCTCTCTCGTCTCATTTTTTCAAATCCACTTTCTTCCTTTTTCGAATGAGGTATTCTTGTCTACTCACGTTTATCAAAACTCTTTTACAATGTTCATTATATCTATTTTTTGGGTTGTCGAATGATTTGAGTTTAATGATTTGTGTAGAATCTGTGAGCTGAATGATTATTTACTAGTATAAACAATAGACACTTAACTAGTGAAATTGTTTGAAAGAGCTTATAGAATTTATAAATTATCCGTAGCTTAAATCAACCATAGAGTGTAAGTTTATTATTGTTTTTTCATGTATTAAATCATTTTATTATTAATTATTGTTAAAAGTTTGAAATAATCAATTTTTTTACCCAATTTAACAATACTACGAAGTGTTACCGGAACAAGTTAGATTCAAAAAAGAGAAAAAAATGTATACATATTATTTAATGGAACAAGCTACAATTTTTTTTCTCCAAAGTTATCATTAAGCCCATATAAATACAATATTTACGTGGAATTAGTATATGTATTAATTTTGATCTACCGCACATGAATTTCTATATTCAAAGACTTCTTTAATTATTATTGATATAATAAACTCTAATGATAAAATATTTTATCTATAAAATTCATTATTTTCATGGGCACTATCATCATAATACTTTTTTATTTTAATAAATAATAATTATTCAATTTATTTTGTTACAAATAATTTTTATGAATTTTGTTTATTTTTGACTTTTTTACATGTATATTTGGATTGTCTCAGTTAATTCTAGTATGATTTTTAATTTGTTACATTGATATTCATTTCATCAGTTCATGTATTTATTAGTTTTATTGAATTAAAAAAAATAATGATGGTATTATTTTAAATACGAATTATTAATGTTGGTGATTTATCATGTTGATAATTTACCACATATTTATTTTTAAATATTTTTAATTATTAGTAATCTTATAATAAAAATTATATATTAGCAAAAACAAATATTTATCGGATGATCTAAGATAAAAATGAATTTATCCGTGCGGACGCACGAGTATTTTACTAGTATTTCTAAGATGAAACTATCTCTCTAATTTCGCAAAATCTCACATTAATAGACTTGATAACACAATTCATGTGATTATTTGCCAAATGGGACTTGACTATCAGATATTCAACTAAAACTTAACTCAATTTAGTTGATTGCCTTGCTAACACTTTAGAATATTTTAAATATAAATAATACTATCTTCATTCCTATATATAAGAGACAATTTATTTCTTTTAAATTTATTAAATAATTAATATATTTAGTCTATAAATTAATTAAATATATTAATTATTTAATAAAACTAAAAAATAAATTGTCTCTAATATAAATCAACGAAGATAAACAAAAAAAGCCTTCTAGAAAAGTATATAAATATTTATCTTATCTTATCAGCTACCTGACTGTACTTTTAACTTGTCTGGTGCTCATCAAAATATTATGCCAGCCTTTGGCTTTGACCCTACAAGTAACATTTAGTGTTTATTTGGTAATTTAGTGCATATCATGGTGAGCAACCATGCACTGTGTGGCTTGTGTATAATGAACCAGATAATTCATATTAATATTAATCTTATACAACACAAACTTGTTTCAATATAACATTAACAATAATCATATATTAGTTAGTAGTATAAGTAACAAAATCAAAATTTATTTTATTATACATTAGCCATTTATTACTCGACACATGTTGGTGAAATGGTATTTGTGGTCCCAATCAAGCATATTATGACACAGTTGAAATTCCCTGCACAAGTTTTATACCAAACCAGAGTGAATTTTAAAACTATTACTCTTATATACCAAAACTATAAACCGACCTACTTTTCCTCAATTATTTAATTTCCCTATGTTATTGATATTCTTTCTATGTTAGTTTACATATCCTAAAGAAAATTCTATTTTTTTTATCAACTCTAGAATGTTAATATGACAAATTAAAATTCTAGTTTGGTAGTTAGCTTGTCAAGTAGTTCATAATATATCATTATTACTTCCTCAAATTGGAAACTTAGAATTTACAAAGTATACCAATCAAATGAGTATCTCAATTTTTAGAGAGTAAACTGATATAAAAGATTGAAAAGACATTGATAATTACTAATCATAATTGAATTTTAATTTTTTTAAAAGAAAAAGACAAAGGAATAAGTGATGTTTACAAAGAAAAAACTTCAATGATGAAACAAAAATGACAAATTCTTTCCCTTTAGATAATCTAAGCATAGCTAAAACCAAGAACATGGGACTCATCAATAATTTTCATTGGTGATGAATAAATTTAAACGAATATTTCTATCTCTAATATAATTATTTAATGCATGAAGAATAATGATATTTTATTAAAAAGCACAATAAGCCAAAGAAGAATCATGAGGGACAGCACCATGTTTTGCTTTATATAAAAAAAAAACAGTTCTAAATCACTGCATCGCATTACACAAACTTAATCAGTTAATCATAACTGATTAATTATCACACACAATCTAAGATCAAACTGATTAATCATACTTTATTTATTTTTTAATCTAACCCTTGAGACTGCACAATCTTAAACACCAACCAGACACTAATAGTAATGTCTTATTAATATAACATAACCACACATAATAATAATATTTTTTTTTGTCACATGCTCACAACTGGTCCCACTTCAACACTTGACATGGCTTTCATCATAGCTTCAAATCTAGGCTCTTTAGCTTGGAACTTGAGTCCCATGTAGAGTTTCATGTAATCATCAAACACAAATTTTGGATAAACTTCACTTGCTTCATTTTCCTTCAACAAGGTTGTTGCTGGTGAAATCACAGCATCATCCCCTGGATTGTAGAATGATGCTATGGACATTCTAGCTCCATCTGTTTGTGCAATTACTCTATGCATCACACTCTTGTACTTTCCATTAGTTATCACCTATTTTGACACAAAAATATTAAATTTAATTTTTAATATTAATGATAAAATTCATATATTTTTATTGTCACTTTTATTGAAACATATTTTCATATACATAGAAAATGACAAATAAAGATGACAATCAAAACATTGATAATCAATACATTGACGACAGTTGAATTAAAATTGATCTGCATCCAGTCCAACTGTCGCCGATATACTGACTACATGAATGAGTGTAATTTACAAACTTAATATAAGATATGTTGTTACCTCAAGTTGATCACCAAGATTGATGACAATGGAGTGACGCATTGGAGGGACATCAATCCATTGGTCATCTTTGAGTAGCTGAAGCCCACTGACTTTGTCATCTTGGAAGAGAAGAATGATTCCACCAGCATCAGTGTGGGCTCTGAGTCCCTTGATGAGGTCTGGCTTAGGACAAGGAGGGTAGTTACTGACTTTTGTCCCAAAATTTGGACCCTTTGATCCATAAAAAGCCTTCTTCAAATACCCTTTCTCAAGCCCAAGATTCTCACACAACAAGTCAAGAAGTTCCTCCGCAAGTTGCTCCAATTTCTCGGCAAATTCCTTCATCACCTTCCTGAAAAATACAAACGGTGTAAAATTTCTTTACACTGAGGAACAAATCCTATATGTGTATATAGTTTAACACATACTGAAAAAAAAAGTGACCTGTAATCATCATCAAGATCTGGGATCTCTGAGATGGTAGATACAGGAAGATGGCGCAAATAGAAAGTGCTTTCCCAATCCAAATCATTTATCTCTGACTGAACACCCTCCAAACCTTTGCTTGCAACCATTTCCTTGAACCTTTGTTCCATACACTTCTTGTAGTGTTCCTTTGTCAGCTTCTCAACAGTATCCATCATCTCGACAGATATTCCATGATTCACACACTTGACAAAACAAACACACACAAAAAAAACAACATTAACAAAAAACCTTAAACCAACAAAACATATTGTGATTCTGTCAAACTCTGTCAATACGATGTATGTAAGAGATAGTGTATATGTACCTCAAAGAAGCCCCAGTTCTCACAAGCATCTTTGATCAGCTCCATGGTTGATGTTCTCTCTTCTGTGTTAAGCTTCCCCATGTCAACAATTGGAAAGTTTGCCATTTTTTTTGTTTGTTTCTTTTTCACTTTCTTTCTATTCTCTCACTTCAATATTGAGTTATATGTGAATGAATGAATGAGTGAGTATATGCTATGAGGAGTGCAATTCTTAGAGGTGCAATGTAATGTATTTATAGGCCAACAACTTGAAGGAATGGCTAAGAATAGTAAAAAATATTTATTTAATTAACAAAAAGCATGTTGCCTTATTATGTATAAATTCTTAGACATTCCTCAATGATTGTGAGTTTATCTACCTATCAAGATAGATGTGTGGACACATCAGTTTAAATTTGGAAGTCACAAACACTCACTTACTTATTTTTTTAAAGATAAAATTTTGATCATTAAATTATTAAAATTCATTGTGATTTTAAATTGGAAACGGTTGCAAATGAAAAATTCATTGTGATTTCAAATTGGAAACGGTTACAAATGAATTTGATTGAGTATATAATAGGAAAAAATATATTTGATTCCTAAAACATGATGCGTGGATTGATTTAAGTTTTGCACATGCTAGTATTAATTTTTTTTCATATAGTCGAAAAAAACCGACTTTTGGATTTTTGGATTTTCGAAAAAATCAACTTTTTCGATTTTTGAAAAATCGATAATTTTGATTATCGTAAAAATCAACTTTTGGATTTTCGAAAAAATCGATTCTTTGATTTTCGAAAAAATTGACTTTTTAATTTTTGAAAATATTGATTTTTTTTATTTTAGAAAAAATCGACTTTTTTTATTTTTCGAAAAAATCGACTTTTTTTATTTTTCGAAAAAACGACTTTTTTTATTTTAGATAAAATTGACTTTGTTTTTATTTTCAATGTTGAAACTTAAATAACAACGGTTCGATTTAAGATTAAATTGTGATTGGTTAATCGGTTCAGTTCTAAAATTATTAGTAAAATATAAATTCGGTTAAGTAAACATTAGTAATAATTCAATTATTTTAACTTCAGTTCTGTTCGGATCGGCGGTTCAATACGATTGTCGGTTCTTTTGAACAACTCTAGTCACGATGTAACACATTAATATATAATCATTGCCATAAGAAATTTTTTAAAAATATTTGTTATAATTGAAAAATTGAGGAAGGTGCTCTCTTGATATGGAGCTTTTATTTTATAATAAAGTATTTAAATTCCATTTTAAGAACATTTACTTAATTTTTTTTATAACAAGAAAGTCAACTCATATCATTAATCAACAAAGATTCAATACTAGAATGACTCATATGAAATAAACTACGCTTAGATCAATAATTAGCCGATTTTGCTAAAGAATGAGCAACCGAATTTGCTTATGTTTTACAAACTTTACCTTAAAATTGAAAAAA
The DNA here is from genome assembly GCA_021764765.1 of Vicia sativa. Classification (NCBI taxonomy): domain Eukaryota; kingdom Viridiplantae; phylum Streptophyta; class Magnoliopsida; order Fabales; family Fabaceae; genus Vicia; species Vicia sativa. Next base: position 30,419,842 of record CM038792.1, on the reverse strand, counting down.
CTATGCAATAAACTACGAATAGAAGAGATAATAAAACTAAATTCGAAAAAACCAATGAATTTGGTACGAATAGCGTGAATCGTTCTTTGGATGTCACTTTCAAAGACAACTTGCAGTAATTGTAAAATCTATAAGAGCAAAAATATTGTTAAAAATTCTATAAAAAAGATTTCTATCCAAAATGATTTTATTGTAATTATTATATAGTTATTGAAATATTATTAAAATTTTTATTATAAAAAATAAATTATATAATATTTTTTGTTTGTGTTTAATATTTAAAAAATTATTAAAACGTATTTCTAATTATTTTTATTTGTGATAATTTTAATCACTTTAATTTTTAACACTAATGATAATTCAAATAATGAATTGTATAATTTGTGTTAGTTTTCTTAGTAATTTTTATTGCGGTGATTAAATTTTGAGAGTTTTGTTTGGTTGTGAGTGTAAGTTAAAAAAATCAGTTTCAAAATAAATTGTGAAAAGATATATAATAATATAAAACGTGAAATACACGTGAAAATAGTTTTTCTTAAATCAAATTAATTTTTAAGATTTATAAATTTTTAAATAAGTTTATGACATGATTTCATTAAAAACTAATTTTAATATTAGAAAGATTATGATTTGATTATTTTAAACCTAATACTAATTTTCAGATGTTTTATTTTGGAATTTGATTTTTTTGTCTTTAAAAATATTTATAGTTTAGGTTATTTTAATTTTTAATAAAAATATTGAATATATTTAAATTATATTATAAGTTCTATCCTAACTAAATATTAAATATATTTATAACAAATATTTTAAAAATATTTAATCGTAATATTTATAGTGGAAGTGGTGATTTCTCCAAGGAGAAATAAGTTCAGTAAGAAATTTGGGTTTGTTAGATTCACATAGGTGGAGTATGCGAGACTTTTGGCGGTGAAATTTTATAACGTTATGTTTGACGAAAATAAAAACATGCTAATTTGCCTAGGTTTAAGAGGAATGTTATTTACAATAAAGGGGAGTTCCTTGTAGAGCCGTCAAATAAGCCAAATTTTTTAAATCACATATTTTTTACTTCCACTAAAGTCTCATGATAATGAAAAATATTTTAGACTTCATATTTAATGTGTTATTTTTAGGCCTTGTTGAGGGGACTTTATTCTGTTTCAATAATTTTACCTCTAAATAATCTTTCACTAATTCTTTTATTTCACATTTTAAAAAAAAAATTTTAAGAAAAAGAAAAAAAAGTTTTTCCGTAATATAACTAGATATTTTTTTTAAAAATAAAATTGAAATATTTTTTTAGAAAAACTTAAATATTATTTTTTTGAAAAAAAACAGATTTATTTTAAAATGAAACGGATTTTTTTAAAAACTGGAAATGTTAAAAAGAAAAGTTTTTTCATTTTAAAAAAACTGAAAAAAAATATATTTTTAAAAAAAAAACTCAATTTTTTTTTAAAAAACTGAAAAAACAACTGGAAATTAAAAAAAAACCGAAAAAAAAATGGAAATTTTTAAAAAAAGTTTTTTTTTGAAAAACTGACAAAAAATATTTTTTTTTTAAAAACTGTAAATTAAAAAAAAAATTTCGAAAAAAAACTGAAAAAAAATATATTTTTAAAAAAAAAACTCAATTTTTTTTTAGAAAACTGAAAAAACAACTGGAAATTAAAAAAAAACCGAAAAAAAAATGGAAATTTTTTAAAAAAGTTTTTTTTTGAAAAACTGACAAAAAATATTTTTTTTTTAAAAACTGTAAATTAAAAAAAAAATTTCGAAAAAAAACTGGAATTTTTTTTAAAAAATATTTTTTTGAAAAACTGAAAAAAAAAACACAATATTTTTTTCAAATAAAAACTGAAAATTTTTTTAAAAAAAAGACTGAGAAAAAGAATTTTTTTTTTAAAAAAAAGTGGAAATCTTATTTGAAAAAAAAAAGTTTTTTTTTTAAAACTAAAATTTTTCTTTTTTTAGATTTGGAGCCTTGAACCCCTTCTAAATTTTGGGTTGGGACCTATATATTTTAGGCTCATTATTCTTAAATTTTTTTAGGCCCCCTCATTAAGTGGGCTAGGGCTCAAATTTTTTGCCCCCCTAAATTGACACCTCTAGTTCCCAGGGAATAGGAGGAATGAGGGGCATGTTTTTCGGAGGACAACTCTAGTGGAGAAAGGAGGAGGGAATAATATATTCGTGGGGACTAGATCGTTTGCAGAAGTGTGGAGGGTCAAGTTTTCAAATGTTTTCTCTAAGAAGAATGTGTCTTTAAGTTACCAGTCGAAAGAGGAAGATAAAGCGAGACTTCATAAAGCTTTTGTAGGACAGGTAATAATACCAGGATCTGCATATAATATCCAAACAAGCTTTGAGATGAAGGGCTATTATACAATTAAAGTGACTCTGATGTGGGCCAATCTTTGTCTGCTTGAAGAATCAGAGTCTGGTGTTATTGAAGACTTGATGGGCGAAGGAGAAACATGGTGAAAACAATGATTTATGCAGATTAGGAGATGGAAAGAAGAAGAGGTAGATCTTGAAAGAGTAGTTTGGGTGATTGCTTAAAAGAGAGTTTGTTTGGTCAACCCTTGTGAAATCCTTAAGTATGGAGATGTGAATTGTCTTGATAAGTAGGAGGACAAATTTTGGGGTATAACAACGACCATTTCAAAACAACTCAAAAACAACCAGTGTTTAACTTCAAATAATCATATCATCTCTCTTCAATAATAAAAACAACTTAAAATCTTAGTCTTCAACAAAACAACTTAAAACATCTATCAACGGAATAGAATCAACAAATAAGCAAACATGCGTTATCCCCCGAGTGCTACGTATCAGAGTGACAAACACCGACTCGAACTAATGAAGGTATACAACATTCACTCTAGATTACATGCACGATACCCACGTAGAGGCAACATCACAACAGAAGGGGTGAGATATTTAACAATAAATCGTATGATAAATAGTATATGACAAAATCAGATAAGGTAAACCACCGCTTCACAAATTATTCACACAATAACCAATTCCATAATTCATTAACGACTCGAATTCAATATGAGATGCAACAACGTAATCAAATACACATGCATGTGGTACCAATGGAGCAGAACTCCCAACGTAAAAATCTGCCAATATTCGAGGCATCAACAAGGCATAAGCCTTCACCATCAACGTGTTTTCCAATCTAGGCCATCATAAATAGAGCAAATCTCCCAACGTAATATTTGTGTCAATCCAGGCCAACGTAATTATGCAATGTATGCGACAACATAATGCAACTCAACAACAACAACGGAAACATCAAATCAACATCAACTTCATCATATTTTCAACACTAGCTATAAGCCTGCAACATAATAATAATTCAACAAAATTCATTTCAATGTTGGCACAAGGCCTACAACATGGTTCAACACAACAACACAGGGTAATACAACCAATTTCATCACAACCTGCAACCTCGCAAATTATTAACGACAACATCACAGACAAACAACAACAACAATTACTACACAAATTAACAGTTACGATTCTACGCCTAAAACATTTTATTTACCACTGCCGCTATTTAATTATTAAGAATTACCTACTAAATTAATTAATTCCTTCAATAACTTAATTTTCTATGAGAATATTTTCTGCTACTAAAATATATATTGTTCAATCCTATTCTTTTCTATCACTACAACAGCTTCCTGCTTGCTCGTATTACTCCTAATCCTCGCTGCCAACAATTTTCACCAACACATATACTGCTATCACTTTATTTGTGTGTATACCTACTACTATTAAATTCTATGTTAATTATTCATCAACACGTACTACTTATACTTAATTACTCCTGCCATATCCTATTTATTTATTAACTTAAAGCTAGCAGCAAATTCCAACACAAGCAGAAAAAATAAAGAAACAAACAGACAATAATTAGGTAAAAAAAGAAATTAACTAATCCCCTGTACTCATAGGGTGCCGATCAACACCCCAATTCCAACATAGCCTGCCGTTCGGCAAGGTCTTCTCCCCTTTCATGTGTGCCATTCGACACACTCCCCTCGTCTCCAGGGTGTGCCGTTCTGTACGTCATTCTCCTAGCGTGCAACATTTTTCTTCTTCGATTCAATTTTCCAATTATACTTTCCATACTTCTTACGGTTAGTTTGTAAGGTCACACATTTATTCACACAGAATTTTATACCAGTCATAACAAACTATAATTTTTCACTATCAACATCAATTATTCAACCGATTCAGCAACAATTTCAACACAATGACATCAACCAATTTCCTAACAAACTGAATAACCACAAATGCATGATAAATTTCCAATTACCCTAATTCCCACATACTACTCATCATACAACGCATTCGAAAGTCAGAACCCCACCCTTACCTTGGATTCGAGGTCACTCTACGGAGTTTCGGTCGAATTTTCTCTTCGACTTTCGGTCTGCAATTTTCTACGACGGCTAGCTCTCCAAACCCATGTTTCTTTCTTCTTCTAATTTCGTCACGCACTGATACTTTTATTTTTTCCTTATTCCTTATTTTCCAAAATAACATATCTACCACTTGTTCTTATTCTTTAGTCTTATTGGGCTTAAATTCCTACACTCCCACTTTACATCATACTACCATCAAAACAAGCCCAACACATTTATTCTAATATTATTATTAATATTATTATTATTATTATTATTATTATTATTATTATTATTAATAACCAACTAATACTATTATTAATATTAATTCTATCCACTATTCAACAATCAAACAACTAAATCAACTAACAACTCGACAACTTAAATAAAAAATAATTTGAAAATATTTAATTAACTAATTAATTAAATAACCGATCGTTACAGATTTCATCCGTAAACTTACCTTTTTCTACTATCTTCTACTTACTTTATACTTAACTTATTGCATATTTTGTTGTGTTGCTGTGTAAATTCTTGTGCAGCGCCATGGCCCCCAAAAGAAGTCAAATCACCTAAGATTCCATTTCATTTTCTCCTCCACATACTCAAAACATTCCAACCTTCCCAAATTTTCATTTCTCCACTAAAGCAAATGCCAAGGAATACCCATACGATCAAGAACTACAATATGGTGAAAGAGAGAGCTTTTGATGTGGAAAATTTAGAATGCTAAGGAGAGTTGAGCTTAATGTTAGAGGAGAGAGGTTGGATGACACTCAACATCATAATCAAATAAAAAACAAATCTATTGGGATCGAGTTTTTCAAAAATACCATTTTGCGTCCGTTCAAAGATTACATATCTTTTGTGCGAGGTAAGAGTATTTCCTATAGTCCTTCTAGAATTAATAATATTCTTCATATCCTACCTCATCTAGATGTAGTTCCAAAAATAGTAGGGGTGCAAGCATGACCCAAATGATATATGAGATATATTTGGAAAAGTTTTGTCAGTCGGAGGCTCAATGGGTGATTGTTAATGAGAAGCCTTTGAGGTTGGGTAGTAGGGATAAGTGCCCAATACTAAAGGCATGGGCATCCTTTATTGTCCAAACTTTAGAGTCCTCATATAACCAATATGACTTTATAGTGAAGAAGTTCCACCCTTTGATGACCAATTCTAATGAGGAGCCTATTAACGCGGAGATCTTAATTGCTGATAATATAAAATACATGGATGACGCACCACAACGAAATTGGGGACATTTTTGTATTATCAATGAGTTGTAAAGTTAAATGGAGTTCCAAGTCAACCTAATGCTGTGATGAGTACCATGAGAAAACTTCCAGCACATTCATTCAATAAAGGTGTCCCAAATGAAGCACAACATGAAGAACATGATCAATTTTACCATCTTGACATCCAACAACCATAAGGAGTCCAACACTAGCAATATGAAGCATATGATAGCTTGCAAATGCTTGAAGAGTTTTCACTTGGCGTGCCGATTTGGGTCACCCAAGAAACACCCAACTTGTACTTCAAATCACCTATATTTAGTCTTAATTATCAGACATTCTATTAGGAGCACATAGGTCGCATGTCGATCCAGAATTTAAGGGAACAATTTCCAACCACTGAAGCAATGGAAGAATATTTCTGAGATCAAGACCAAGCTTTGGAAAACATAAGGGGTGAGATGAGGACCATTTAGAACATGCAAAATCAAAATTTCCAAGATGACATGAATGAATGGAACAACTTCTTCAACCACGATAACATTTGATTTTAGAGTTTTTAGCATTTTCAGTTTTAGTTTTTATTTTCTCTTTCATACTATGATCCAAAGAAGAGTAATAACTAGACATCATGAATCTCTTCCTCATTTGTATTTCTATTTGTTTGGAATTAATGAACTTGTTTGCTTATATTATTTCTTTCAGTTTTATTTTACTACCTTACTAGTGTCATCATGAAAGATAAAAGAGAAAGTCACTAGAAAAAGAATCAACTAAGGAGATCAACATTGAAGTTCTCCTGCAGATTGAAAGTTAATAAAGAAAAGAGAAGGCAACTACTTGTACTCAATCTTTAGATACTTTAACTAGTAAGGTTTAAGCCACATATTTTCCATTGTTTACTTTTTCATTCTAATGAGAGTGTTTGTACATTTGTTATCTTCTAGAATTTGCATTATTGATAATTTGAGTCTATGGGTATGATAAATACACACCGAGACAGTTGTTTGTGAAAACTCTAAGCCTTTTTAAGGCATCCTATTTTAATATGAATATATCATTTGTTAGCAGTTTTGAGCCTTACCCTTTCTTTTAGTGACATAGTCTGTTATATAGCCATTTGACCTAGAAGATTAATTTGTTCCACCCTCTTTAGAGTCAGTTATAAATTTTTTAGTTTCCTTGTTTAATGCAAAAGAATAAGTTTGGGGTTGCTCTTGAAAGTTAGAAATATTTAAGTTTGGGGTTGGAGTACTAGAGAGATTGGTAAAAAAAGAAGAAGAAGAAAAAGATAAAGAATAACAAAAAGCTAAAAATGACTTTGTCAATTTTTTTAATAGAAAAATCAGGTATATCTTGCTAGGACCAAGATATTGATGTGAGATTTCACAAGATTAGAGTGTTACTTGCATATAGAAAGATATTACCCGAAAAGATTCATACTTCGGAGAATGCAACTGATATGTTGCCCAAACTTGTCATCAGTGACAAAAATTCCAATATTTCTTGGTATTATTACATGTTTCTTCGTGTTAAGTATGAAGGCCCATGGCCAGAATGTGATCATTATGCCAAAAGTCATTTAGGGGTTTGATATTCGCTAAGAAAGAGATGGTTGCGTATGGATCATATAAAGACAAAGATGAAATCAATAAGAGCACAATAATTTAACGTGAAAACACCAAATGTGTCATAGGCCCAACTTTTTGTTGTGGGTAGGTGACAGGAAGGGGGAGGGAGTGAAGGAAAGACAGTCTATATAGTACGATTCATGAGTATTATCATAAACTGAGTCATCATATTATATATTACTTATAACACTACAATTCTAATTATCACAAAAACCAAAAATAAAACTATATTTGATATGTAGTCATAGAGGTAGACACTATTGATCTGCGTTAACGAAGATAGATCATGTTTATTATATTTTACTTTTGCTTCTCTTTAATTTTCTATACAGACTGTTGCAAATGAAAGGTGGGTAGGGATGTTATTTTTTCAAATATGTTTAATTATTTTTTCTTATTTAATTATTCTTTTAATCATGCATTAATCTTCTAATTTACACTAAAATTATGTTTGAATATCATAAAATAAATGTAGCAGAATGACGCGAAATGAAGTAAAATATAGCGTAATAGAGCGGAGCGGAAAAAAGATTCTATTATATCATTTATAAATTTTAGGATGAAACAAAACAAAATTTTCGTCTATCTATATCAGAGAAAAAGAAATATGGTGTAAGTGATAGAATATAATATAATTCATACCACTCAATTCGTCTTTGCTTCATCGAATTATATCTTTGTTATGGTCTTCTAGTATTTATGGACCGAAGTATCCTCCTAATGTGAGTTTTGCATATATATATATATATATATATATATATATATATATATATATATATATATATATATATATATATATATATATATATATATATATATATATATATATATATATATATATATATATATATATATATATATATATATATATATATATATATATATATATATATAATTTGATTGTAATGCGATTTTAAATTAAAGATCAATTCACTTTAAACTCTACACTTATGATTGATATTGACAAAAAGGAACAAGGGAACACAAATAATTTTATAATTTTTTAGATTTTCACTTGTTATAAAAAGTGTGTAACATAAAGTCATGGAGAATGTACGTGTAGACATATTGATGGACCCCTACCAATACCATATTTTGTCACACAAAATGTGACCATATTATTCGTTTAGGAGTTTGAATCATCTTCATTTTTGGTAGGGAATATGTGTTCACCAATCTTTAATTTCTTCATAAAATTACCCAACCCCGCATTATCACCTTTTCTCTTCATTTCACACGCTATACACTATTCATTCAGCGTTTCTTTACAAGTTTTCTCTTGTCTTTTAGTAAGAATATGTTATTTTCACTCGTCTTCTTGCTTCTTAGGAGCATAGTCACATTAATAAAACTATGATGAAAAGATCTGCCATGTTTCTCATTTGTAATAAAAACATCCTGTAAAAGACAGACATGATAATACTAAGCTTTAGACATTATGATATGCCAAAATTAATTAGTATATTCTCTACAAATTCATTAACTACAGTATAACTTTAACTTGACAAAATTATGACAAAAAGAAAGAACCACCTAATAATCATATAATTAACTTTTCACATTGGTGCATAAATTTTCCATGTATTAAAGTTGATCGGGTATTAGAATAAGAGACTTGAGAAAATAATTGTACAAGGTTTAAATAGTTTTTTCTCTATGTAATTTAGCTAGTTTTTGAATTTGGTTTATAATTTTTCTCTCCAAATTTTCGTATGTTCATTTTTTTTTGGCGTTTAAAGTGATATACAATAATTTAAAAAAAAAAAAAAGTTTAAATGCGCTTTTGGTTCTTCTATATTAATTTTTTTAATATTTTAGTCTCTCTATAAAAATAATTAACTATTAGGTCCCCCAATATCATATTTCATGTTTTTTACGTAGTCCCCCATGATAAAATAGTATAATTTGCATAGGTCACATTGAAATTATGAAGTGACATTTTTTTAATTGATGTCACGTCATTATAAATATTTAAAAATTTATTATTATTATTTTTTAAATTTTCTTTATAATAATTAAATGTTTTTAATTATTTTAGTTATTTTTGTTTATAAATATTTATTTAGAAATTATATATTATAAATTTTAATTCTAAAATATATATTTTTGAGTCTATTTTTAATGACGTGAGAACAATTAAAAAATGTCACCTCATAATTTCAATGTCACATATGTAAATTAGACTATTTTGTTATGGAGGACCTCAAAAAAACATAAAATACGATATTAGGGGACCTAATAGTTAGTTTTTTGTACAGGGAGACTAAAATATTTAGATTATTGTATAATAAAATTCACTAATTTACATAGAACAGAAAATTGTTTAAATTATTGTATAATATGATATTTTAATTTAATATTTGATCAATATATGATAAATTGAAATTAAAATTAAAATTTATAGTTAAATTGTTTATCATATTTAGAGTTTATCACATTTTTGTCATGCATAATTGTTAGTCTAATAATTGGGGGAGGATCGAGCGAAGAACATTCTTACTTTGTGATTTTTCGATTTGAATAACACATATTTTATGGGAGATACATATTTTGTCCACCTAAAACCTTAAAGTGGTAGGTGAGTGAATTCTCTCACTTATAAATGTTCAATTCACAACTTATCTAATGTGGGACTATTCTCCCACTGATAAGTGTTATATTCTCAACACTTCTCATCAAGTGTGAGTCCACAATGCTCTCTATTAAGTGAAAACTCTTTCTTCCACTTACACCTGTAGTGCCGTTAACTCTCTTCAATGAGACACTCTTTACCCACATGCAGGACGATTGCCCATGACCACGTGGGATAATTTTCTATACAAGTGAGTCACTCTTTTTTTCGAAACCAAAGGCTCAGATACCATTTGTTAGCGCAACAATCAGAGGAGGGTCAAGCGAGGAGCTCTTACTTTGGAACTTTTCAATTTAAGAAATACACCTATGTGAGAGACACACCACTTGTTCACCTAAAATCTTATGGTTTTAGGTGAACAAATGACGTGTCTCTCACAAAGATGCTTAGTCCAAAATTATGTATCAATGTTGTTTAGTGAAAAACTCCTCCAACACAACAGTATGAGTGAAGGTTCTGTTGAATAATATAAGTTTTCTTCATTAGTTTAGCCCTTAGCCTTGAGAGAGATGTTCTTCATAATATTATTATAGTTTATAGAATAATCCATGAGATAAACAAAAAGAATCATAAGTTATTTATGCCGTTAAAGATTGATTTTTGGAGAAACTCTATGATAAATTAAACTGGAAGTTTGTCACTCAAAATCTCCATGAGTGTAAGTTTTCAAAAGAATAATTAACTTAATTTATTATTGTATTTTTTTTGTCTTTTAGTTCTTTTTTATGAAATCTGGACAAGCTTGATAGTTTTACTCCATCTAGAAGTATTTGTCAAAGTGATCCACTATCTTCTTATCTTTTTGTTATTTGTATGGATAATATGTCGCATATTATTGTTAATTGGGTTAATACAGGTTATTGGAAGCTTATAAGTACATGGCATGATGGACCTGAGGTCTCTCATCTCCACTTTGCATATGACCTTCTCTTTTTAGTAGAGGCCACAACAAAGCATATTTGTTGCATCAAGAATTGTTTGGATCAATTTTATTAAGTCTCAAACCAAAATATTAATACTGAGAAGACTAAAATTTATTTCTCAACCAATGTATATTTCCATTTTCGATAGAAGATTATGTAACATACAAGTTTTAAAGAAGCCCTCATCTTGTGAGAGTATCGGGGGGAAACATCATCTAGGGTAAAATCTCGAGGAGTACATTTCAAATATTACTAAGCAGATGGAAAATAGTTTGATTGGGTGGAAGCATCATTGCTTGAGTTTTTCTGAAAGAAGTACTCAATGTCAATCGATTTTAAATTATATCCATTACTTTCATATGTTGTAAGAAAAAATACCTCAACTATTTGTAATGAGTTGAAAAAATTGCAAAGAGGTTTTTTTTTTCCAAAGAGACACAAAGACAACCCACAAAGCTTATCTGATCAGTTGGGAGCTTTGTTGTATACCTAAGGATCATTGTGTCTTATGAATCAAACCAACCAAGTTAATGAATGATGCTTTTATTATTTTAAATTCTTTGGAATTTATTGACTAACCCTAATCATTTATGGTGTCGAGCATTCATCAATAAGTATGACATGAAACAAAACCGGTTGAAGAATATTATTCGCAAGTCGAATAATTCACGGTTATGGAACTCATTGGCAAAGTTGTGGGACAAGTTTTAGAAGAATACTATGTAAAATCTTGCATACAACATGTGAGTTAATTTTTTGCAAGACTGTTACACTCCAACAAAGCAACTTATTTTCTTCAATTTAAGCCAAGCTGATATGATTTTGGATGCCATCTTAACGATTAAAGATGTTTTCAATACAAAATTGAAATGAAATCTTGAACTGTTCCAAAACAAATTCACTTTTAAGATGGTTAGTTCTCAATATTTATATTCCTTCTCCTTTTCTCGAAGATGGTTAGAGTTTGTAAAGATAAGAAAAATAGAGATACATATTTATTACGGTGAAATTCAATAAATATTTAACGAACTCAAAATATAATCCATTAGTTGTTAAAATAAAAAGATAATAAATATCTTATAGTATTTTTTATATTATCTCAGAGTATATCTTTATAAGTATTTTAAAATATTTTTAAATTAATAAAAAACTAGATTAAGACCCGGGTGATGCATGGATGTAAATTAATTATTTTTTACTGAATTTATGTAAAGAATTTATTTTGATAAAATATGATTATTAAATTTATATTACAATTTTTTGTGAATTATAATAGAGACAATGATATAAATTAGTCAAATACACAAATATATATTTTATTTAAAAAAAATGGTTTATAAATTGAGAGTGATATTCCTAATTTAGGTTTGCAATCTTAAATATCCATAAAATTGTTTTTTTTTTGTTTTGCTTTGATTCTCATTTTTTTTTTAATTTGTTGAACATATGTATTTAATTTTAGTGTTAAAAAAGTTAAAATTTTATTTACATTTTATTATTAAATAAAAATTTCAATAAATTTATAAAATTTATGTCTATTTTGTCAAACTTTAGTTGTCTTATAAATAAAAGGTTGGCAATATTACTTATTTATATTAATTTCTTTAAGGTATTCTTTGATTTTTCATTATTGAGATTGTAAAAAAATTATTTTATATTATCGTTGATAATAGTCAAAATATAAGTGTCATTTTTTAAACATTATCATACATGTACTATAGTTTATATGATTCCTATTATAAAACAAAAGAGTAAACTATTTTGAAAAAAATTGTATATTCTAATATGTGAGAAATCATAAATATTATTATTTGTCTTTAGTTTATTATTTGGTATTACATTTATTTTTTAAAATATTATTTTTATGAGTTTTATGATAACATAATTCTAATTTTAGTGTTTAGAAATTTAGATTCACATGTATATTTTGAAGATTGGAAATAAGAGAATATAAATAGTTGAAATAGTAATTGTCTGGTTAGATTGTTTTTGTTAAAAAGTAATATGTTTTTTTGTCGTATTTTTAAAATTGGAATTAATAGAATATAGATAGTTGAAATAGTAATTGTCTTGTTAAATTATTTTTGTTAAAAAGTAAGATGTTTTTGTCTTTTTCAAAATTCGAATTCGTGAACTCCAATAGAGAAAATTTTATATTTTTCTATTTGAAAAATGATAATAAGATCTTGACAGTGCCACTTAGGACTATTGAATGATGTGGCACAATAGGAATATAATTTTTTTTAACACTTATCGGAATATAATCTACTGCTTCAGATTTAATAGATTATATAGATAAATAGATTTTACATAAAAAAATGGATTTATTTGACACGGAAGATAAAAATATATATAACCTCGTAACTCTCCAAGTGATTTATAATGGTTTTTCTTTAAATAAAATTTTTCCCTTCAAATTTAAACATTGGCTCTATGTCATAAATTTAATAATAAAATAATTATTTAAATAGTTATGACATTATTGCTTTCATAATAATAAATAATAATTTTCATAATAATAATAGTGAGTATAGTTTTTTTGAAGGGTTGTCACATTAATTCATTCATATATTTGATTTGATTAAAATATGTAACAATAATTAGAGTTATAGACAACTAAGAAAATTAGCTGATGTGGAACATTTGTTTATATTGAAAGATGTTTAGTTGTTGTAATATGAGAGTTTTTATTTGGAGGTTTAAAATATACATAATTGGATTAACGATTGGTTAGTTAGATCAATTTATCTAAAATAACACTTTATTATGTCTGGACCTCTAATTTATAGAAATATTAGATGAAAATAAATTTTTGAATTTAACACATAGGACTATAGGTGATGTGGCGAATTTAAAATTATACTTAATAATGTGGTATAGTTATGAGTAATGATGTATTGATATAATATTTGATGCATTAAATTTAATATGTTATATGAATATTGGATATGAATAGATTGTCACCGATCCCACTCTATCTGTCTGCCTCCGCGAGATTATCACCGCCATCAGACAGTCCAACTCTACCAACAGTCGCGACAACCACCTGCTATACCTCCCAAGCATCTCATACATAATGCTACGTATAAATGAAAATCATTGCTATCAAGATAACTACAATTTGATAAATTATTAAAAAGAAGTTTAGTCGATAAAGAATTGAGTTATATTGTATAGAAACATTAATTCAACTATGCATGTCGATATATTAACACATGTGTTTGTTGATTTCAGTAAAACATGTGTTTGTTTTCTGAGTCTTAATGACATCGTAATAACAATCATATTAAAAGAAGAACTCTACAAAAGAGATTATCAAATTGAAAATATAATGCCATGGCATTCTTGATATTGATCTTTGTATTAAATTAATTGATGCTATTGCACAACAGGATGTTTGAGCTAACCTTTTTGTTTTATCACTACTATTATTATTTAATATATGGTCGTGGCAGGGGGCTTAAAAAAAAGAAAGTTAAAGTAGTTAAACACTGAACATACACCAAGAACAAACTAAATTTACATAAATTAATAAAATGCAAAGAAAAAAATTGACCAAAGACCTGATTATGATGGTTTCAATAATATATAAATTTAGAATTATCCTGCAAGAGGGATAAAAAATGACGCAACACAACACAGTCATCTCTCATGGATGCATGAATTGATTTTGAGGCAGCCCTTTTGATGTTTCTTCAAATGATAAACAAATCCCTTCATTCCATATAGAATGTTTTTTTAAAATATTTTTTATCCCAACCATTGAACTACCATTAAACATGACAAACTTTTTGTGTAAAAAACAAAAGACAATTTACTACAAGACTAAGACCCCGTACAAGCAAGCAAATAATGCTAATTAATGTTTGGTGAGAAAATTGGATTGATTTTGAAGTAAAAAAAGCATTTTTTTTAATGACAAATAATTAAAATAACAACAATCAAGGCTGCGATCGGGGGAGGGATAATAGAAGAGGATGGTCTGATATCAGATATTTTTCTTTTGACACATCCAATAGAATCAAAATCGAATTTGGCCTTATTTTCTGCTACCTGATTCTCTATTGGGATCTGGTTTTTATTGCTTGGTAGATTAGCAGAGATCATTATCTGCGCCAATCTCTTTCTGTTACAGCCAGACAAATCAAATCTTTTCTTTCCTGGTTTTCAAATAACGTACACTTCCGGAATTTTATGGTGACAACTCAATGGTGGAGGGCAACAAATATTATGGTTGACAGTTGTATCAGGAGCTTTCAATGGAAACAACCTTGGAAATAAGTGGTTAAAGAATGGCAGTATCGTGGAAGACTACAGTCAAAGTGGTGCTTCCAACAAAAACTAGGAGTTCAAACTTCTTCTGACAGCAAGGGGATGAGGCGCTCGAGGACATATGGGTAATAGCAGAGTTGAAACTTGATGGGATTGTTTTCAAATAGCTAGTTTTTCTTTGTTACCACTTAGTGTTTTTCAATGTTCTTAGACGATCTCTTCTTACTAGGATATCTGTCTTTTTGTACGCAATTTCCTGTTTATAGGCCAACTTTTCTTCAATCAATATAAATTCTCTTTCAGTTCAAAAAACTTTTGTTTTTTCTGTTTTGTTTGCATATAAGTCTAATGGTTGTTTTGAATGATCATATGCATTTGATAATAATTGCTGCTTACAAACATGTGCGTAATAAACATAAATAGCAGTTACTGCAGGCTCTAGGAGTCGACATAGTGTTTCAAGTTACCAACACATTCTCACAGAGTCGATTTCACGAAATATTCCTATAAGAAGTAAATTTCTATGTGATAAACCACATAGAGCCATTTCTTCCTCAACATAGATAGATCTCCCCAACAGGATTACTACACCATCGAATAGAAACTGAGGGCATTATCATGCAATTATTGCCGTATCCCTAGCGTGTTCACCATTTCCAGTAAGTCCTTTGGCAAATAAAGGAGTTTGACTAGTTCCCTAGCATACGGTGAAGACTTCCTCAACACGATCTACAAGAAATTAATTCCCCAATGAAGTTTACTTCTCCAAATCCCCAATAATATCCTCTTCCCCAACCGAGTTTCATTCAATATTTATCATCCCAGCCGAGTTTAACCCGAAGTTTATCGTTCCCCAGTAGAGCCGTGTGTATGGTAAAAATTGAAGAACGAGGGAACAAAATCGGAATTCGGCTCTACGGCTCAAAACAATTTATTTGTTAAAAAAGGTGCCGCCAACACCAAGCTTTATTGTTTCCAACAAAAAGGAAAAGGGAAAAGATAAAATACCCTAAAAAGATATGCGATGCGAGAAGTATGAAACTAGATCTGCTATTACCAAGTTTATGTCGAATACTTGATATTGGCCAGGACATCCATACACCATGTTCACAACGTTCCCTCCATGATTAGGCAGCGGATTCACTTGTACGTTTGGATTCAAATCCCTAAAAGAAAGAAGATTAGCTCTAACCAATATTTGGACTTCAGCCTTCAAAGCTATGTAATGTTCGAGATCATGGTCGGGTTCCCCTTGGTGAAAAGGACAAGAAACATCAGCTTTGTACCACCATGGTAGCTTAGCAGGCTGGCGGTGGTGCTCTAGTTTGAACAAGATTTCTCTCGATTAAAGCAGGATATAATTTCGTGTAAGACATCAGTATTTGATTTGTGTGTAGAGTTTGGGTAACCGTACAACTTGAAACAAAATGGCTTTATGTGACTATATCTTCCACAGTGATGACATTTCCAATGTCAATGTCTTCTGTTAGGTTGTCTGTAATTGTTCCTTTTGGGATGTTGGAAGATTTGATTCGACATCTTGGATTCAGCCTGACTTTGAGTAGATTCCATAGGAGACTCCTTTGTACCATTGTAACTTAATCCACCCATGTCCTCTGCTACCTTTCCAACTTGAAGTATCTTGTCCAGTGTTTCAGATCCACTGTTTAGCATTTTGACATTTTTGATCATCTGATAAAGATCACATTTCAGCACAGTTACTTCAGTTTCCAGCCTCTTTATTATTCCCAGATGCTCTTTCTTTATATCTTATAATTGTAATATGATCTTCTTCTGCTTCTCATTCTCCTGGAATACTTCAACACTTTTGATGCGTAGTTCTTTGTGTAGAAGCCAGTTCTTCGAAGATCAGTTCTTCATCACTAGAATCTCCATCAGATGTATATGTACCAGTCAGAGCTGTTACATGTTTGGCTGATTCCTCTTGCACTTCATCCTCGGAGTCTTCATCTGATCATAGAACATTTAAACTTTTTCCTTGTCTTTTGAGATAGTTGGGACATTCCCATTTCATGTGTCCAAACCCTCCACATTCATAACACCTTAGCTCTCCACCTTGAGTAGGTCTTACTTCAGCTTCAGTCTTCTTCCCAGAGTTACTCGTTTTGTTGATGTCATGAGGCATGTTCCTGGCATTTGATCTTTAGCTTCCCTCTATTCTTTTCATTACTCTATTAAATTCTCTTCCAAGATGAGCTATGGTTTTTCATTCCTTCTTCAGTGTCAATATTGTATTCCCCATCTTTCTCTTCAGTGTTAGACTTGAAAGCTATGCTTTTAGACTTCTTTTCAGACCTCTCATTAATACTCAGCTCAAATGTTTGGAGTGAACCCACAAGTTCATCCACTTTCATGCTGTTGACATCCTGAGCTTCTTCAATAGCTATTACGTTCATATCAAATCTCTTAGGTAGAGATCTGAGCATCTTCCTTACCATCTTTTCTTCTGGAATCTTCTCACCCAAGACACTACAAGCACCAGAAATTTCAAGAACATTCATAAGAAATTCTTGAATGCTTTCCTCTTCCTTCATTCTCAGGTTTTCAAATTTAGATGTGAGCAACTACAGTTTTGACATTTTAACCTTGGAGGTCCCTTCATAAGTAGTCTTGAGTATTTCCCAAGCATCATTGGCCACTTCACATGTATTGATTAATATGAAGATGTTTCTGTCAACTCCATCAAATATAGCATTCAAAGTCTTTGAGTTTGCAAGATCTAGTTCATCATCTTCCTTTGACCAATTTTATTCGGGTTTTAGTTCATCAGTAGGTTGATTATCAGCTCCAATAATCACAGGATGTTTCCATCCTTTCAAAATAGCCTCCCAAGCCCTGTTGTCCAAGGACTTTATACATGCTTCCATACGAGGCTTCCACAGACCATAGTTAGAGCCATCCAGGATGGGTGGTTTATTCAAATATATTGCCTCCTTGTCCATATTACCAGAAAGTATCTTCCCTAGATCTCACCCAGATACAGAGCAAGATGTCTGCTCTGATACCAATTGAAATTTTGGTATCAGATATGAGATGTTGAGGGTAATATCACGACACTTATATGTGCTTAGAACACAGTTACACAGAACATACTATAACAGTGCATAAAGCAATAAAAACACAGAGAGTTGTTAACCTAGTTCGATTCTAACTAACCTACGTCTAGGGGCTTCCAAGTCAGGGATGAAGTTTACTATTAGTAGTATTAATTGGGAGCTAAAACTTCCCTATTTACACCTCCTCACTTAATAAAAGTACCCAGTAACCGTTCTACCTAAGATACCACACTTAGATATGAGAATCCTCCGCTCACTCCCTCAGTACCACTACCCGTGATACTAAAAACAACTAAAAACTGAAGATACTCTTCAAAGACACACAATCACGATTGCTTCAAAGCTTATGTTGATTGAAAACTAACAACTTAAAAACGTCCTTCTCAAGTAACTAACAAGATAGGCTCACAATTAACAACTGACAACCAAAACAACGAACAACCAAAAGTAAAAACTAAAACTCTCTAAACTGGAATGGACAACTGAAAAATAAGGATTGCATCCCTTTAAATAGAGTAACAGCAACTAGGGTTGCTTTACTCACAAGTCTTCATCGCCTCTTGTCTTCTCTCCATGAAACCAGGATATTAAAACTCCAAAGATATTATTGAAGACGTTTTACCAGCTTCCTTAATCGAAGCACACAATTAATAACAAACCGACTTCCTAAAAATTCTGCACTTTAGTCAGTTACACATGTGAGGACATCTTTTGTGACATCTGCTACTTTAGTAAACTTCAAGAAATTTTTGGGCAGAATGTTTTGACAAAATTCTGCCAATCAATAGAACCAACAAAGTATGTGAAAGTTAGGCTTGGTCAAAGTTCTATTGACATTCCATTAAGAAACCCTAATTTAGAAACTTTGGACTTTTGATAAATTCTTGAGTTTTCTTGATGAATCATGATCAACCCTTGATCAACTGATGAATATGACATCAAAACCTTGACGTTGACAAAAAATGATGGGGTATGACTGTATGTTGACCACAATTGATTTTTTATGCAATACAACTAATTTTCAACCATCTGAGCAAACTTGGGCTATGAAGCTTAAAAGTTGACATGAGGATACTTTAAAGCATATCAGGAGGCATGACATTCACTTTAGCCATTAGACATCACTTTTGCTTTGAGAGAACCAAAACCCTAGTTGTGGGTTGATTGCTTATGAGGAGGACTTGAGTGGTCACTCCTTGAGTAGTCTTGAAAAATGAGGAGGTATCTTGACTTTAAAATGTGAGGGAACATTTTGGGGTACAACATCTTGGTCAAGCACCATGCCTTCCAAAAGTGTCTTATAATGTTTTTCCTTCAAACATGGTCTTTCATTCAAAATTTGCTCTTGACCAACAAAGATGATATGAAGTAGACCTCTTGAATGGAATTTTAAAAAAAAACCACTCAAAAACTCCAAAAATTGAGAAAGTTATGGCCTTGTGAAGTTCATGTAAAATCATGAAATGACCTATAATATTTAGTACTTTTCAAGCACTTTCCAAATATATTCAAGACTTGCAACATAAATGGGGATAAAGTTCACATCCTCAATATTATTGTGCAAAAGTAATGGCCCCAAGGTGATAAACCATGATCAACTTATGATCCCTTGAAGTTAATGATCAAAAAATGAAGAAATTCAACAAGGAATTGCAATCTTTAGACTTCTCAAGCAAATTTCCAAGAATTTTCTATTCTTGCCAATTAAATTAAGTTGTATTAGACATCCTTAGGTCTATTGTAAAAAAAAGAATGATCTCAAGGAGACAAAGGATGACCAAGTTATGATCTTTTGAAGTCACACAAGAAAAAAGATATGGTCCTCAGAAGAAGTCCAAGACATGGAGAATTCTTCAAATTTGATGATCTTCCTTATGGAATATGTTCTTATAAAAAGAGGTTATTGTAGATGATAAGAGGAGTCCATAGTAAGAACAAACACTTCAAGTCATTGAGAATTAATGATACAAAATCTTGTGATCCAAAGCTCCAAATGAGGTCAACCACTTGAACCAAATTGGCCCCTTTGGATTTTCCTCTTGAAGAAGAACTTTGGTATCATCAACCTACAACACAACATCTAAAGAGAAAATGACATACATATCTTATGGTCAGACAAGTAAACCATCGTATGCAAAATATACACAAACAAGGTGCTTGGTTATCCCCTTAAGGGAAAACTTAGAGATATGAGAGAGAGAGAGCCTTAGCTTGTGATCTTGTGCAATGCAATGGTATGAAATGATAGAGAATCTTAGGGACAAAATTTGGGGTACAACAATAAGGACATAATCTCCTTTTGTGCTTTGATAGAGTATTTATGGGTAAATTCTCCCAAGATGTGCAAATTTATCCTATAATGTAGATCATAATGATGATTTCATCTCATCGCTTGAATCAAATTGGCACCTTTAGATTTTCCTCTTGAAGAAGAACTTTGGTATAATCAACCTACAACAAAATATCTAAAGAGCAAATGGCATACATATCTTATGGTCAGACAGGTAAACCATTATATGCAAAATATACACAAACAAGGTGCTTGGTGATCCCCTTAAGGGAAAACTTAGAGATAGAGAGAGAGAGAGAGAGAGAGAGAGAGAGAGAGAGAGAGAGAGAGAGAGAGAGAGAGAGTCTTAGCTTGTGATCTTGTGCAATGCAATGATATAAAATGATAGAGAATCTTATGGACAAAAATTGAGGTACAACAATAAGGACATAATCTCCTTTTGTGCTTTGCTAAAGTATTTATGGGTAAATCCTCCCAAGACGTGCAAAGTTGTCCTATAATGCAGATCACAATGGTTATTTCATCCCATCGCTTGAATACTATGTCAAAAAAATTCATATTTCTAAGAAAAAATGTTGTCCTCTTTCACACTAGCCATTATGCATGATCATCTTTCTAATGAATCTTCCTTATTGATCATGTATTCTAGGGTTGACCTTTCGGGATTGACCTTTGTAATTCACAAAGGGGTGAACTAAAATTTATTGATAAATTTTCTTGAAGGTCCTGATGTTTTTAAAGTTTTAGTCCGGTAAACTCTGACGCTCAATTTAATAATGACGGTAAGTAAAAGATTTTAAATTTAGAATAATGTGTACTTTGATATAAGGTTTTTGCTAGACTTTTTTTTACTATGATTATAGGGTTTGGATCCTAAATTCTTTTCTTTAAGACACCTGTCTCAAAAGAAATATGTTCTCATATCCTAATTTTCCTTAATACAATGCAGAACCAACACCTTATTTTGCAAAATATTCAGTCTTTCACTTCGAAAACCGTCCCTTATTGATGGGACAAATCCAAAATTTTATTTCTTCAATAAAAACTATTAATTTAATAATCAAATTGTTAAAATATAATATCTAAAAATAATGAGGTGGAATAACTATGCTAATAATTATGCTTAAGTCATATAGTTACCTCTCTAGTGAGTATACTCACTTAAAAATAGAATATGTTCAAGTGTTACCATATGTTGTGAGTGATATTCTAGTAGCTGCATATATAATGGGAGTGATTAGTTCTGGTTTTGTAGATGCCATGCTAAACGATGTGCTATCTTGACCAAAATATGTTGTATCTTTCTAGCTATATACGTCCACAAAGAAACAAAATATATATCATAAATAACAATGTGGATGTGGGATCTAAACATACTTTAGTAATTGTTTTATTGTCTACTAGCTATTATCTAAACCAAGGCATGGGGCTTGCAGAGTTGACGGGAATTGGATTCATCAACTTTCGGTCTTTAATTCACATGCATTGTTGCTTTCTTTAGTGGCTGCGCCAGATTCTGTCTCACGATGTGGAGTGACATTATTAGCAAAGGTAATTAAACAGTTAAAGAGAGAATTTAAGGTACTAGTAGTAATTAAAAAATATACTTACAAAAGTAATTAAGATATAATTCTATATACTTTGTAACAATCTATTAGTTTAATGCAACTGCATGAGGATATGAGTTAAGAGGAGACACCATGTACACGTGCATGCATGATAAAATAAATGGCCACGTACAAAACCCATTTGCATATGTCGTACTATTTTGTTTCTTATTCAGAATTCTATGAACTTGTTCCTGTTTATCTTTGTGGAACCAATTTATGTCCTCCAATGATCGATTAATTATAGTGCAATAATCATGTACACCGATGGCATCTAGACATATCCACCCATAAATATTCATGGTCGATCTGACATTGTTTTCATAATGTGGGAATCTTCCAAAAGTGTCATCAAATGTTCAAATTTCTTTCGTTGCCATTGTAAGTTTTGATTCCGTAAATAGCCGCCAATATTATTTGTTGTATTCAATATTTTATGTTAACTTTAGTGTTATCCAATAGATATTTGTTGGAATATTTTATTTATTTAATTAAATATTATATTCCGATAGTTATGTGGTCTAATATGTTTATTTAATTATATTAATTATTTTTATTAAATAAAGTGTTTTAAATGTTTATGTGATTAAATAATATTAAAAAAATATTTTAGATTTTATTTAGTAATTATTTAATTAATTAATCAAATAATTAGATATGAGCTCAAATCTCAGTGGATGTTAGGATGATCCAATTTAAAAATAATGGAACCTAATTGGCTATCACACTATATTTATGTTATGATTTCTAATATACCGCAGGTAAGCAAATTATCTTTTCTCCTTATCTGAAGAATATTGAATGCATTAGGAGTACCAGTTGATGAAAAATCACACAAGCCATCACTTTTAGGATTACCGCCAACAAAAACTTTCTCAATGGATCCAATTATTCCTAAAACTATTTTAATGATCCTTCAATTTTATACATGTTTGTGTGACTATTAGGTTTCCGCATAAAAAATTATATGTTATACCTTATAAACATGTATATCTGATTGATCGTTAGATCATTTAATTCTAACAATTGATATCAGAGCAGGTTCGTCATGAAATTATGTGACTTTCTGAAATTTCAATTTCTGATTTATTGATGGATCCAATGCACGACATGGGTTGTTCGTGTAACATCAATATAAGACTTGTTTGATTTCAAAGTTGAATTGCTAATTTATGCTCCAGTAATTGTCATATTGTCGTACTGTTACTTATTTATTAACGCTGCAGTATTTGTCAAGATGGATCCAAGAAAAGGTGTTATACCGTTTTATTTATTATACTAGAAATACTATTATTTTTCTATACCTTCTCTTATATAAGTTATAATAGCCAACATACAGTAAGGATTAACGATGCTTAACCGTGTTTCACTTTATATTTTGATGAAATATTACTTTAACAGTGATTTTTATTATATACGATGGATCCAGTCCTTTCATTTGACATTATATTGGTTGCAAAATAAGTGGTTTTGTTTTGCATAGTGTGTGACTAGTTTTTGATAAAGTAATTGGTGTTTTATTTATTTATTTTATTAAGTAATTAAGTAATACTCTTGAATTATGGTTTTTTTTTTAATTTAAATTATACGAGTTTTTCTCATATAATTAAGACAATTTAATAATAAATTAATTATTATGCAATCAGATGAACATACAAGTTTAATATTATATTTGTCGTCAGTAATGTTTGTGTGAATTTAAATTTAAATTTAAATTGTTTAGTGATTTTGGTTTGGTTGGTTGAAATAATAAGTTGCAAAAGTAATATTTGTTGTGTAAAATTGATTAATTCGAAATCACAAAAGATGTGGTGTGTAATTTTTCATGAGAACTATTATGGTCGGCCAAAAGGAAGACACAGTTTGACTGAAAATTTGCATACATGTGATGGTAAATATGTAGTATATCAAGGTTATCCATGTGGCTAATGATTGATACCAAAGACATCCATTATCTGGCAGGACTTATTACTAATCTTATTACGAATCTTTGATCATTACGTGAGAGTGCCACTTACAGTTAATTCTTGCAATCAAAGATTGAGAATTGATGGTGTTTTTTGGTATCTTGTATAGGTCTTATCTAATGTTCATATAAAGAATATTGTGCGTGTCTATTTGGTTAGTTGACATGCCTACTAATGTTATAGTATGTTTAATTGGATCCAGTTGCTGCTGTTACCGCTCCAAATTTTATTGCTCAGATTAACTTTATCCCTATGTTGAGTGAGATTAACTTCAAATCTTGGAAAGAATCAATATATATTGTTCTTGGATGCATGGATTTGGACTTATCTTTGAGGGAGGAGCGTCCCACCGCCACTGGTGATAACTCAAATGAAACTAAAATAGAAAAATGGCACCGATCTAACTGAGTGTGCCTCATGATGATCAAAAGATCCATACCTGAAATGATTAGGGGCTCAATTGCTTTGAGTGAAAGCGCCAAGAAGTTCCTCAAAACTGTGGAGCAATTCTTTTCTAAAAATGATAAGGCTGCGAGAATTTTTTCGCAAAATAAGAAGGTTAATTTTTTTACTTTTGTTTGTTCTGAAATTAATTTAGCTTTTGTACCTAAGGATACTTGGTGGGTAGATTCTGGTGCTACTAGTCACATAAATATGTTCATGCATGGTTGCATATGGAGCCGTTCGCCAAGTGATGATGAAAGATTCATCTATGTGGGCGACGACAATAAAGTTGCAGTAGAGGCTATAGGGACTTTTAGATTATTGTTAAAGACCGATTTTCATTTGGCTTTGATTGAGACTTGTTGCACCGTCTATTAGACGGAATTTAATTCCTGTTTCTATTTTGGAAAAATCAGGTTACACTTGTTCATTTGGAAACAATAAATTTAGCCTCTCATATAATTCAAACGTTGTTGGTTCCGGTTCCTTGATTCATAATCTTTATATGCTTGATATTGAGTGTCCTTATAACAAAATAATGCAAACAGAATCACATGGTACAAAATGAAAGTTAAATGAGAATTCTACCAATTTATGGCATAAGCGATTAGGACATATATCTAAACAAATAATTGAGAGGCTTATGTCGGACAGTATTCTTAGATCCCTTGATCTGTCGGACTTTCAAGTTTGCATTTAATGTATCAAGGGTAAGCAGACAAATAAGAGGAATTTCCATGCTGAAAGAGCTAAGGATGTCTTAGAACTAATTCATACTGATATATGTGGTCCATTCCCTACAGGTTCTTGGAATGGACAACGATATTTTATTACGTTCGTAGACGATTACTCAAGGTATGGATACCTATATTTAATTCATGAGAAATCTCAATCCTTGGACATGTTCAAGGAATTCAAAGCTGAAGTCAAACTTCAATTTGGAAAGAAAATAAAAGTTGTCAAATATGACCGTGGTGGTGAATACTATGGTCGGTATGATGGATCAAGGGAACAACGTCCAGGGTCCTTCGCGTTTTTCCTCGATGAGTGTTGCAGAACTACGAAACTAGACTCTTAAGGACATGGTAAGGAGTATGATCAGTCATTCTTCTCTTCCATAGTCATTTTGGGGAAAAGCATTAAAGACTGCAGTTTATATCCTTAATAGAGTACCCAAGAAAGTAGTAGCTAAAACCCCTTATGAGTTGTGGACTGGGAAAAAGCCCAGCATTAGACACTTGCACATTTGGGGATGTCCAGCTGAAGCGAGGCTTTTCAAGCCTCATGAAAGTAAGTTGTATGCAAAGATAGTTAGTTGTTATTTTATTGGATATGCTGAACGCTCTTACATGTACAAGTTTTATAATCCCATCACTAGAACAATTTTTGAAACTGGAAATGCAAGATTCCTTGAGGATGTAGAGTTTGGAGGGGAAGAAAGCATAAAGAGTTTTGATGAATAAGCTATTTCTCACAATGATCAAGTCTTTGTACCTATCCTGTTTCCATAAACAAGTTCTGAAATAAATAATGATGTTACTCCTAACATCACCCAGGAACAAGACATTAATGAGTTTCTTCCACAAACACCACATATAGTTCAAACTCAACAACCTCAAGAGCCACCATTATGTTGTATTTATTCAAGAACGTGAGGATGACATTGGTTTGACTGAGGAAGATCCTATCAACTTTAGTCAAGCTATGCGGAGTCCAAACTCTCTTAAGTGGGTTGATGCCATTAAGGATGATATGAAGTCGATGGTTAACAATGATGTTTGGGATCTCGTTAAATTACCTGAAGGAAACAAACCCCATTGGTTATAAATGGATATTTAAAACCAAAAGGGATTCAAAGGGTAACATTGAGAGATATAAAGCTCGTCTTGTCGCAAAAGGCTTTACTCAAAAGGAAGGAATTGACTATAAAATACTTTCTCTCCAGTTTCTTCGAAGGACTCTCTTAGGATTATGATGGCATTGGTAGCTCATTTTGATTTAGAATTGCATCAGATGGATGTAAAGACTGCGTTTCTAAATGGAGACATTGAAGAGACAATATATATGGTGCAACTAGAAAACTTTTTATCGAGAGACCCAAAGTCTATGGTTTGCAAACTAAAGAAATTCATCTATGGCCTCAAACAGGCTTCCCGTCAATGGTATTACAAATTTCATCAAGTTATATCCTCATTTGGTTGAGGCTAATCTGATTGATAGTTGTGTATACCAAGTTCAATGGGAGTAAATTTGTTTTCTTGGCACTATATGTAGATGGTATACTTTTGGCAAGCAATAATATAGGATTATTGCACGAAACTAGTAGATTTCTCACAAATAAATTTGAGATGAAAGATCTTGGGGACACCTCCTTTGTATTAGGAATTCAAATACTTAGAGACCGTTCTAAAGGTATTTTAGGATTGTCGCAAAGGAGCTATATTAATACAGTTATGGATAGATTCTCCATGAGAGATAGTAACCCAGGAGACACACCTGTTGCAAAAGGAGACAAGTTTTGTCTCAAATAGTGTCCCACTACAGATCTTGAAAAGGAAGAGATGCATAAGGTTCCATATGCTTCAGTTGTGGGAAGTCTTATGTATGCTCAAGTTTGCACCTGTCCCGACTTAGTATTCATTATAGGAGTTCTTGGAAGATATCTAAGTAACCCTGGTATGCAGCACTGGATAGCAGCAAAGTGTGTAATGCGCTACCTAAAGAGAACAAGAGACTTTGTGCTCACTTATTGAAAGTCAAATAACTTGGAGATCATTGGGTATTCTGACTCAGATTTTGCAAGATGTCCAGATAGCAGACGTTCCACATCTGGTTACATCTTTCTGTTGGCTTGAGGAGCCATCTCCTGGAAGTCATCCAAACAGACTTTAGTGGCTCCTTCTACCATGGCAGCAGAGTTTATGGCTTGCTTTGAGGCATCGAATCATGCAATTTGGATGGGGAACTTTGTCACAAGCCTACGCATCGTTGGGAGTATTAAAAGGCCCTTGAAGATTTATTGTGACAATATTGCAATTGTTCTCTACTCCAACAATAATATGAGTTCTACAAAATCAAAATTTATTGATATCAAGTATCTTGTTGTGAAAGAAAGAGTTCAGGAGAAACAAATTTTGATAGAACATATAGGGACAGACTCAATGCTAGCTGATCCACTAACCAAAGGCTTAACACCTAAGGATTTTTATGGGCATGTTGGTCACATGGGTCTTGGTTTTGATATTGCCTTGGATTAGTGGGAGTTTGGTTCTTATTTTCTATGTTCTATACTTTGGTTTTATTTTGGTACAAACTTTATGTTATGTTTAATTTTCTGCAGAAATAAAAACTTATGAAGTACTATTGTTATAACAATATCATGTTTTTGTTAAGTGCAAATACTGTAATTTTTAATTACACCTAAGAAATTTCAGTTTGATCTCGCTAAAGACTCCAGTAGGACCAGTTGGAAATTTGCATGATTTAGAGATCGCATTGCATGAAATTTCCATGCCACTCATCCATATCGATCGATGTTATCAAGTACGTTGATGTGGTGGTCATCGGGGTTTCGTCACGATATCAGTTAGTGACGACAGCCACGATTGCTCCATTATTAATGTATGATATCTGTAATACGGTGGGAGAACTGACTTTGAGATTTGTTTTGCTTTTTAGCGCAAATGTTGCGGATAGCAAGAGTCGCCATCGACTTTTCTTTTATCCAATTAAGGGAAGGTGAAAAGAACAGAAAAAGACCTTCGTTAGATTCTGAGTAAGGGAGAAGGTTATGAAAAAGACCATCCGTAGTTATCTACGGGCTCTTAGTTGCTTCTAGCTCATCTTTAAAAATTACTTTCTGTGTGTGTTTGACAAAAATGTTTTGAAAAGGCATTTCGCTTTCACTTTGTAATGATTCATGTAGGAATGTATACAAAGTGTTCGGAAATGTTTCGTTTTTGAAAAGTGTTTGAACTTTGACAAAAGTGTGAGGTGTGAAAAGTATTTTGAAAGAGCAAGCAACTAAAAGTCTTATTACCTACTCAGAATGGTCGTTTTCGTGTTGTTTTACGTTCCTTTAGAATAGTGCTATCCATACCATTAGTTGGTAGGTAACCCTATTCATTGGATGTAAAAGGGACATTCGAAGGGATATCGGATGGTCATAGAAGGCAACTTGTAGGAGTATCCTAGCATATTCGAAGGGACGATCATCACTTTTCGTAGGCAACAATTGAGGGACGAGATCATGTGTTTGTAGGCGACATCGTCGGTCTATGATCTTTGTATCGAAGGGACTATGATGATATGTTTGTAGGCAACGATGCTAGGATACCTCTACGTTCGAGGGACTTGACCATTTATTCGAAAGGCAACGAGAGAGAACTACCCTAAGAGGTGCATGTGGGAAAAGTGTGTTAAATTCAGATATGTTATCTTGGAATTAGAAGTGATCTACGTTCGTTTTTATCTTGCCATACACGTCTAGTTACTAGCAGTTTATAGGGTGCAGAAAGTAAATTGCGGAAAGTAAAGTGCGGAAAGTAAATGTCCTACGCTATTACATGGCTTTGGGGCAGTTACATAATATAGGAGTGCGGAAAGTAAAGGCGGAAATGTAAAGGTGCGGAAAGTAAATCCTACGCTATTACATAATAAAAATTTGCAACCTATACATCTTTTCTAGAATTTGTAAATGCGAGATAATCATAAATAATCAGAATAAAGTTAGTAAAATGTTTTGGAAATTAGTATGAAAATGTTTTTTAGGTTGGTAACCTTAATTAAAAGAAAGAAAAAATATTTTTGTATTTTTTGAGATTGATTTTAATGTAAAAATCCTAAATCTATGTTAATTAGCATTTAATTAGAAAAATAATTGAAAATGCAAATAAAAAATAAATGTTTTTGTGTCAAAAATTAAAATAAAGGTTTTTGAAACCTAAATCTAAAATTAAAACATTTTTTAGGATTTTAGAAAATAGTCAAATTAATTTATGAAAATAAATAAAAATAAGAAAAGAGAAATTAAAAAAAAGGTTAGAAAAATTGAAGGAGAAAAGTGGTAAAAAAAAAAAGGATTTGGTCCCTGGAGGTGTTGAAAGGCAGTGGTGGTGTTCCGTTTAGAACAACAGGTCGAGAGTTTTTAATCTGAATCGATGCCGAAATGAATTCTGAACCTGAAACAAAGTATCGACACAAAAAAAAGAAAACACTAGCATAAAGATGAATCAAAATTAAATCAATGATAATGGAGGAATATTGTCACGGATCGAAACCCAAGGTTGAGTTGTTGCTGTTGACAAATTGTACGAAATAGATTTCATTCAGATTTTTGATATGTTAGTTGTTTGTAGTTTGTTTAGAAAAAAAGTGATGTTGTTAATGGTGAAAGATGGTTTTGTTAGAAAAAACTTCACTAATACAAATTAGAAAAAATGCATGTAGAAATATATTAGTAAATTGTAACATTTTTAATATGCAAGATAAAAAAAAGTTAGTATTTCCAATGGTAGATATGGACCGTAAAAAAAAAGTTGTTTGATATGGCTTGTAAGTGTGAAACTGTGAGAATTGTTATACGAAAATAAAATGTAAAAAAAACAATCAACCATCAAATAAACATCATGTGGTTAGGACAACAAACGAGTTAAAATAAAAGGAATGCCTCATATGAAAATCATCGGCCAAAAACTAGAAACAATTTTTGAAAAGAAACTTTGAAAAGAGATTGAAAAAAATGTGTGTGAGAAATTGTGGAAATTTGTGGGTGATTGTTAATAGAAAGAAAAAAAAATGTTAGTGTAGGAAATATGTAATGAAAAATATATCGTGTCCTCCTCTGTTGTATCAAAATTGGCCTCTATTTATAACAAAATGTTAGGTTAAACAAATATAGAAAAAATTAAATATTGATCAATGACTCAAAAAAATGTCATTTAATTATGATTTGTAATTTAATCACTTAATCAATATTTTCCTAATTTCTTTTTACTTGCTCCCCAAGATTTAAAAACATGCCAAAATAAGAACAAATTGATTTTAAAACGTTCTTTTTTTTTTATTTTGGTCTAAAAATGCATAAAATGATTTTAAAAAAAAGTAAAAATAACATTTTTTTGAAAAATACATAAATAATAAAATTCAAAATTAGTATTTAAATAAAATAAAAATATGATTTTATGATTTTTGAAAATAGATTTTAAAAGGAAAAGAAAGTTAGTAACAAATAACAACAAAAAAAATGTTAAAAGTGCAACATGTGAGATTCGAAACCATGACCTCATATTTACAAAGCTTACCTCCTTACCAATTGTGTTATCTTACTTATTCGAAATAGAAATGCAACTGAAAGTATATGGAGACGCGCAAGTATTTGTCATATTTAAAAATACAAATAATTTGAAATAAATTATTATATTTTTAAATAGACCTTGAGAACGAATATTTATAAAAATTCCCGGAATATTAGTGTAATAAACCAAAAGAAATTTAAAACCAAGTTTAAAAATAATTTTGACCTTAGTATCGGGTGGGCAAATTTTGGGGTATAAAAGTTGCCCCTGTTCAATCTTCTTTTACTGGAAGGGTTAAATTGGCATGCTTGCCTTTCGTGACCTGACAGTAGAAGATGATTGAACACTCGAGTACACCTGAAAATTTGCACTCGCTATTGATTGATGATGCATTGGAATGGGCTTATAGATGCCATTCGGAGAAGTTGTCGACTTTACTGGGGAATGAGTCGTACGTTAGACTCAAGAATGTCGCTTGAAGAGGAGAATCGTCGGAGATGGGCTTAAGATGCCATCAAGAGAGACTAATGTTGGGGAACGAGCCGTACGTTAGACTCTGCAGGTATTCTTGAAAATAGAAGGGAGCATGGAGATGGGCTTAAGATGCCATCCGGAGAGAATGATGTTGAGTCGTACGTTAGACTTCAACACTCATCTTTGAATGAAGTTATTGGTTTGTATTGGTTTTTAACCAAATATGTAGCATTCTGTAGGTGGAGAGATGTCGACAAGTAGTCGGAGATGGGCTTAAAGATGCCATCCGGGGCAACTGAGTCGTATGCTAGACTCTGTAGTTCCTGTTGATAATAAGAGAGAGTCAGAATAAGTCTTCGTCTTGGCTGTTCTGAGGTGGATATTTGGCATCATGCGGCTAGCTTTCCCGTCTTGCTTCGGGTGTTGATCCAATGCCTGTTGCCGAAAGACAACTTGTATGGTCTTTCAGATTGGGTTCCCTGTCTTGTTTCGGGTATTAATCCTGGACCTTCCATTTGGAAAATATTTTTACGGTCTTTCAGATTGGGTTCCTGCCTTGCTTTGTATTAATCTCGACCTTCCACTTGAAAAGATTTTTATGGTCTTTCGATTGGGTTCCCGTCTTGCTTCGGGTATTAATCCTCGACCTTCCATTTGGAAAAGATTTTTATGGTCTTTCAGATAGGGTTTCCCGTCTTGCTTCGGGTATTAATCCTCGACCTTCCATTTGGAAAAGATTTTTACGATCCTTTCAGATAGGGTTTCCCGTCTTGCTTCGGGTATTAATCCTCGACCTTCCACTTGGAAAATATTTTTATGGTCTTTCAGATTGGGTTCCCCGTCTTGCTTCGGGTATTAATCCTCGACCTTCCATTTGGAAAAGATTTGTACGGTCTTTCAGATAGGGTTTCCCGTCTTGCTTCGGGTATTAATCCTCGACCTTCCATTTGGAAAAGATTCGTATGGTCTTTCGGATAGGGTCTCCCGTCTTGCTTCGGGTATTAATCCTCGACCTTTCATTTGAAACATGTCTTTAACCTGATGGGGAAAAAGAAAAACCTTGACAGGATATAGTTAGTCTTATGCAGATTATGATGCATGCGATCATATGACAATGTACATGAATGATATATGCACATGTTATAATTTTTATGAATAGTGTATGAATGTAGATGTTGTGGTATTTCAAAACATATCCATCTTGCGGAAGATGAGTACGTCCTGCCGGGGACTTTTGACTTCTGCTCGGGGATGAAGTTGTTGAAAACCCTGATTTGGAGGAGAAAGAGATGTCCTTGATTCCTCCGATGCACTATCTGACCAAGTTTCGAGCCTAGATATTAATGCTGTTGGGAATAAAAGCTGGGAGATACTTCATTGGGGATCTTGTGAGTAGATCTTGTTGGGGAATATCTGATTATTGCTTAGAGTCGAGGCTCGAAGATTACTTTGAGGTGATGAATCTGAAGTTTGTTGAAACCTCTGGCTGGGGAATAAAAGAGACGTAGAGTTCCTCCGATGCACTTTCTGACCAAGTTTCGAGTCTGGACACCGCTACTGTCGGAGAATGATAATCATTGGGAGACATTCTGCTAGGGATAAATACCTCTGCCTATATGAGATAAATGTTACTGCTCGGAGACTGATGTAACGAGGGCGAAGCTGAATAAGACCACTGCCCAGGGACTAATGTGATGAAGCTTGAAGTGTTGGAACACAAGCGGGAAGAGATTAATACTTCGTCGGAGATGGTTTGCCTTTGATAGGGAGAGCGATGGCTCTGTGGGGATTGCACTCTCGTGAAAGTAACCTGCGGGGGATGTATCGAGGAATTTTGGTCGCCGTCTCAATTCCTAGAGCCTGTAGTAACTGCTATTTCTTGTTGTTAGAAGGGAGTGATCGAATTGATTTGCGTTATTCGAATCTTGAAGCTGATAGTAGTGTAGTCTGTAGGTAGGTGATCTGGACGAGACATAGTCGTACGCTTAAATCCCTAACTTTTGCCTAGACCGCCCTTTCGGGTTTTCAGTCTACAGGGATATCCTTTTTTGCCCAAGCCGCCTTTTCAAGTTTTCGACTTGCCGGGTGTACATTTTTTTGTATATGTCCTTAATTTTTGCCGGAACCCTTTTGGTTCGTCAGGACGCCCTTATTTTTGCCTAGGTCAGTCGACCTAGCGGGTCTCATTTATGTGTAGTATTTTTTTGACTATGTCTGCGTTCCCAGGGTGTGGGAAGTCTTCGTCGTTCATGGTAGTGAGCGTCGTAGCACCTGTCGAGATATGCCCCTTTGTATGTGGGGGTTACTGGATTTAGAAATTCTGATAGTCTTGACCTTCTCAAGTAGTTTTCTGAGGAATGATATGTGATAATGATACTGACACCATCTGATACTACTGGCACAGACAAGTAAATGACTCCTGCTGAATCTTGTGAACAATGTGGCATGCCCCGAGTAATTTAGATGTAGGCTATGCCCCTGGCTATTCAACATTTTTCGAGAGATTCTCTGAATCTTGACCTAATTGCCCCAGGTGAATGGGATGATGGCATGTCATGCCCCTTGATTGGAAAGGCTTGTTATCAGAGATGTCTTTATCTGTTGTAACTTTGTCCATTGGGAGAACCTCCATCCATTGAGTATTCGTCATGCAAAATCCTATGTTGTCAAACATTTAGTCATATGCAAACAGTGGTATTAAAATGCAAAGCTCATGTCTATCTTGAAGTTTATAAAAATGCATTTTTTAGTAAAACAAAATTTGTAAGAATAAATGATATTAACTCAGGAATTATAGTAAGCCTTACAGGAGTCAGGATACCTTTTTTATGACAATACGCTTTCGAACTAACCATGCTTCAGTTAGGACTTTTAAGGGTTATAACGTGGCTTGGTTCACGGTTTAAGAAACAAAGGATAAAGGCTTGAAATTTATTTGTACCCAACCCAATCTCCGTGATGTTCTTCAGTCCTATGTTCAGTTAATTGTGCATCCTTAGAATTGAAACACTTACATTTGGTGATGGTTCAGAAACTGGAAGTTTATTTGAAAAGATAGTGATCATTTTTGTAACCTTTTTCTATTGTTGAGGGTTTGTAGTGACCTCTCTTTTTGACTTTGTTATCCCTAACTTTTGCCTGAACTGTTTATTTTGAGGTTACAGTCAGCGGGATGTCTCATTTTTCTCTCAAGTCTCCTTCATAGGTTTTTGACTTAGCGAGCTTTTCTTTTGATAGATATTGACTGCCTGACTTAATGATCACATGGAACCATCACCTGATTTTGACTTAGAAGGATATCTTCGACATTATTTGTCGTAAACCGCACATTTAGATTAACTGAGAAACTACCCTGCCCCAGGTTATGATTAAGGGTTTCAGTTTGTGTAAAGAAAGAAAACTTCTACTCCTTAGGCTCAAAGGGGTTGACTATGGATTAACTTCCTTATATCTCCACTGTTTAGGAATTAAAACAAGGCATGTACATCGTCAGCATCGTCTGTTCAAAAGCATACCGTAAGAAGTTATGGTATAATCTTCGTCATCCTCCCTCTAAAGGCTTACCGTTTTAACAAGAGTTGAACATCACAAAAAGTAAGAAAACACAATTTAAATATAGTGAAACGAATGGATTACTTCAAGACAAACACGCACAATGCATTAATGTGAAAAAAAACCAAAGTTTGACATAAGGATAAATGTTCAACCAAACAAAAGAAATTACGACTAAAAATTCAAATAAATGAAAGCTTTTCCGCCTGAACTCGTCACTTTAGATTGCATGCCTTGTAGTTTATATATTTTATGGATGGTGGAGGAACTCAATCTGACCATCTTGCATGAAGTTGAGAACTTTTTCGTCAATGAGATCCTGAATCTTGTTCTTTAGTGCCCTACAGTCGTTGCTGTCGTGCCCTGGGCTGTTGGAGTGGTATGCACACCTTATATCAGGATTGTACTTTGGAGAGGAAGTGTTGACATGTTGAGGAGGATTCTTCACAGTAATGACCTCTGCTTTCAACATGTGTTATAATGCCTGAGACAATGGCATGTTGATCTTGGCCAATTGTCTCCTGGGTGTACCTTGCTTATGCTGATTACCTTGTTGTTGTTGGCGAAGCAATGTGGACTTGCCTATTTCTTGTGAACAAGTCAGCTTCGGTCTCATTGGAGGTAGGTTGACTCTTGGATCCCCAACTCTAGCGGTTCGTACCATTCGATTGTCTTCGAACTTGAGGAGCTCGTTGATGAAGACTCTCAATTCTTCTTGCCCCCGAGCTAAGTTTTGGATAAGAGCCATCTGGCCCATCATCTGGATTCTCATCTCTGCTATCTCAGCTTGCATTTGTTCAAATCGGCCATCTTTGTTGTCTTTGAGATTCTTGATGAGCTCTTTCAGATCCTTCTGGCCTTGGGCCAAGTTGGTAAACATTTCCTGGAACTGAGCATTCTGAGCCTGGAGATCTTTGACAGACTGTTCAAGAGCCATTTCTGCTGAAATAAACAGCAAGAAAATAAGAAGATTGGTCTTTGATGTACCTGTTATGAGATGTCATGCCGTGATATGCGATGTTTATGCAATGCAATGCAATGTTTTCAAGGACCTTAGGAATTTAAATTTGTTAAACAAGCATGAAAAAACTTTTACTAGCTTCTCCCTCTCTTTTTTTTTTCTTTTTAAGTACAAAAGATAGTTCAGAAAAATAAAAGGACAAATTCCTAAAACTCTAAGCCTCCCACGGGCGCTTCCTCTTGGTGTTGAAGTAGGCGTTGATGTTCCGCTCCTCGTGAAGTAGCTTTGTCAACTCTAGTAACTTCTTTTTGCTTGCATAACACTGAGCTTCGAATGTAACCCTTTCTTCTTATAGTTGAATCCAGGACCTCTTCAAGTCTTCAAGATCAGTAGGCATGTCAGGATGGAGAACGGTATAGGGTACGTCACCTATAGCAACAGGTTCCATAATTACTGGTAACACGGGTGTAAATGGCATCATGAGGTTTTGAGCTCGAGCTCGCACCCATTTGAGGTAAGGTTCCCAAGGAATGGCGTTTTGGTGTCCCAAAGTCTTGGTATCAGTCTTTGTAACACCCCAATTTACCCAAAGTTTAATATACAAAAATCAGAGTAATTAAAAATTTCATAAATTAAATACTGAGGCGTCACACCATCAAAACCAAATCACTTTAAACAATTTGATTTAAAGTATAAGTCTCGGATACATAGCATCGCAGGAAGGCATAAATTGATTCAAAAACATCAAAACATCTTCCTTAATAAACTTCCTTAACCTTTCATGTTTTCATAAAGTATGGTTCTTATTTACAAAAGGAAAAGAAATCAAAAGAACAACAACAAGACAACATAAATATTCCCCCCGAGTGCTACGTATCAAAGCGACACCGACTCGACTAACAACAGCTATAAACTCCATCTTCATAACCTGCACGTTACCAATATATAGGTAACGGCGAAACAAGTAAAGGGTGAGATACTCCAAAACATATAATTAAAGGCATGATAAAATAGATATATATAGTTTTTGGAATTATAAAGGGTATAGATTAATAAGTGTAATTCCAACACATAATCAAAACTCACTTACTTTACTCGTCATCCTAATGTGTATAATCTACACATTAGCACCATAACCTCATCGACATAAAACAATAATATCAAACAATGTTAATCATCTCCAATTGGCTAAAGCCCATCATCGCTTTTGGCATAAAAGCCCACCGTCACAAACATCATCACAAAACAAGGTATCATATAACATCGTAATTCATCATAAGCCATCAAAGAAAACTCAATACCAAAAGACTCCAAAATAAACATAATGGACTCCATGTGACACGACCATGTTATGCATGTGGTACCCATCGCTTTGTCCATAATTAGGGACACTAGGCATAAAGCCCATCTTCGCTCGGCATAAAAGCCATCATTGCTTGGCATGAAAGCCCTCTTCGCTTATGAAATGTATGTGACTCAATAATAAAGACCACACAACAACATATCATCATCGCTCATCACAATTGACATAAAGTCTACATCGCCATAATTTATCCACATATAGATAAATATATCATCGCATTATATTTGCATTATGCAAAACATCACTAATAATTCATCATCATCAAAATCATGCATTCACAAATCGGAAGCATTCATTAACAACATCAATATAATCATCACAACATCATGTACAAAGACATATATTATCGCATCGCAAATCATCAAGTATTTATTAATTAATACGTCGTCGCAATCATTATGTTTAGTCACACCGCATCATTATCAATTAATTCGCCAAATTTCAAAGACGGAAAAATAGTCAAAACATCAATAATCGTCGAGAAAGCCATTCCTAATAACCGGTATTAATCGTAATCGTCAACGTCGAAAACGGATTGCCCTTACGTGCCTTAAATCTACTAAAACACAATCCTATTCAATTTTACCGTAAATTGGCTTATTTCGGGTCATCTTGCAAAAACTCGTAATTTCTAAAAACTAACCTCACCACTACGTTCTACACGTCGAACTTAGCTAGCACGTCAATTTTCGTTGAATTCAGAGCAACTTGCTCCGTCGTCGAATTTACCGAAATCGGAAAATCGGAACATAATCGGGTTCTAAATTTAATCGGCTAACTTGTGTCCTAATTATATTTTAATAATATAAAATGCTACTAGGTGAAATTGGGAAAGTTTAAAGAAACAGAAACCATTTTGTATAATTATGCAGGAAACTCTTGTTGACAGAAAACAGAAAAATTGAAAACAGAGAACGGATACAGCAATTTTTCACTTCCACCCAACTTGCTAAACGGGACGGACGTCCCTGGCCTTATGAAAGAATGGAGGCGAGGGCCTCAAAGAAGGGGGTGGCCGTCCCACACATGGAGGTGGGCGCCTCCCCCACGTATGTTCTTCCATACATTTTCTTTCCCCTGCATTTTGGTTATACAGTTTTCTTCTTCACAGTTTTCTTCTTTTACAGTTTATTTTTCTTATACTTTCTTCATTCCATATTCAACTTCTAACTTCTACTACTTAGCAATGAAAATACCCCATAATCTCTATTCCTAATTCAACTCTTCTAATCTATTTCAATCAACAATCAACCAAAACCCTTTAATCCAAACATCAATTTTTCCCCAATCTAAACTATCACTAACAAACCCTAACTATATGAGATAGAAATCAAACCCCTTAACATGGGAGCTTTGATGATTCTTGATGATCCAACATCTCCACCATCAAGTTCCCTCTTGCTCCTCTTCTTCTCCTTCTTCCCAAAACCCTCACTTTCCTCTCAAGTTTCTATTTTAGGTTTTTGTTGTTGGAAAAGGAAAGAAAACAAAGGAAAGGGTTTTGTAATGTTATTTCCACTAGCTTCCCTTCTTGCTCTTGTTTGGCTATGGTGTGCTAGGTTGGAAAGAAAAACAAGGAAAGTGTTTTATAGGTTGTTTTCCTTACTAGCAACCAAGGGTGTAAAACCCAATTCTAACAATTAATCCTCACACCCCTATCCAATTATATCATTAATTCAATCAATTAAAATAATTCTGGGGGATTAAATATCAGGTCCGAATAATATTTTACCGGACTGATCGAAACGTCGCCAAATATATTAATAGATATATTGATTAATATAAATATCGATCGGGAATTCGAAAAATTTAATATTAATTTAAAACGGGTGTTACAGTCTTCTTTACCATGCCCCAAGCATGTATGAACCTTCGATGGTAATTCTGGAAATCGTTGTTGTAGTCGAACACAATATCTTGGAGAAGCATATCATGAGGACCATCTCTTCGAGCATAACCAAACTGACGTAGAGCTAGAGAAGGGTTGTAAGTGATACCTCCCCTTATGCCAAGGAGGGGTACATTAGGGAATTCTCCACAACGCTCAATGAATGTGAAGTCCTTCTCAGAAAAGAAACACCAACGGATATCTGAATGAAAGAGTGACATCAGTCTTTTAGACCACTTCAATCTTTGCTTGTTCTTCATTACTGATTGAGGAAGGTGCGAAATAAACCACCTGGAAAGTAATGGTATGCAACACATGAGAGTTCCTTGTCTTTTTGTAGTACGAGTATGGAGAGAATGCAGGATGTCTCCAAGTAAAGTAGGCACAGGATTGCGAGTGAGGAATATCTTGATGGCGTTCACGTCTATGAACTGATATGGATTAGGAAATAGCACCAAGCCGTAGATTAGCAAGGTCAAGATGTTTTCGAATGCTTGGAAACTCATAGCTTTGAGGAATTCTCAGGATTTCTTTATTAGGAACTTAGCAAGTAGACCCCTAACTCCACTTCTGGTTTCCCAATTGGCTTCAATGTCTGACCGCTTTAGATGTAATGCTGATGCGATGTCTTCATACTTAGGAGCCTTTTCTGAACCAGTGAATGGCATCTGATCAAGAATAGGTATCCCAAGTAGCTTAGAGAACTCTTCCAAGGTAGGAACCAACTGATAATCTGGGAATGTAAAGCAATGGTGTTTTGGATCGAAGAACTGAAATAAGACGTGCATCATATCTTCTTCAAAACCGGAGATAACCAAATCAAGCAGATAACCATGTCTTTTGATGAACTGAGCATGATCGGGAATTTCTGAAACCAATTCTTTGAGCTGAGAAGGTATACCCATGAAGTTGATTCGGAGAGTCTTTCTAGAAGCCATAATCCCTACAAAACAGAGCAAAGATAAATCCCTAGGTCCTTGAAATAGTTAGAAATGATATGCAATGCGATGATGTCATGATGACATGTTTAGCAATCACAAACAAATCACACAATAGCCCTAGGTTTAAGGCTTGCATGAGGTATAGGTGTTTACCCTACCAAAAGTTTGAGTTGGTTCATCCTGTCCTATAATAGTAACCGGGTTCTAGGAATCTCATATCATTGATCTTTCTCGTAGGCGTTTATTTCAATACGACTACCAAATGGTCGATCGAAAATATCCCAAAAGTCGATCTTAATGAGCGTAGCATCGAGTATCACCAACCTTAGTCACCAAAGCCGCCATCTCACTACCTTCTAATGGCCAAGATGGGTCAATTAAGGTTCTAAAAGTTGAGTTAGTGCTGATGACACCACGCAGAAGCCAAATACTATCCTCAACTTGGAAATGAAGAGTATCAAGACATCCAAAGTGTCACACTAACGTAGCCATCATGTTGACCGTTTCGGTATACGCCTAACGGTCGCGACAATCTATTGCTACTTACCTGAGGAAACTTGGATCCGGGTGTAGGATCCCCCACAAGTATAATACCCAAGCAACCCTTAAAAGTAAAGCATACAAGTCAAACAGAAAGCAGTAAAGTGATCTAGAAATCCCTAAGGTATTCTCTCTTTAGGGTGTTTCCCCAGCAGAGTCGCCAGTTCTGTAATACGGTGGGAGAACTGACTTTGAGATTTGTTTTGCTTTTTATCGCAAATGATGCGGATAGCAAGAGTCGCCACCGACTTATCTTTTATCCAATTAAGGGAAGGTGAAAAGAATAGAAAAAGACCTTCGTTAGATTCTGAGTAAGGGAGAAGGTTATGAAAAGGGAAGGTATTTGCACCCCTTTCCATCCGTAGTTATCTATGGGCTCTTAGTTGCTTCTAGCTCATCTTTTCGCTTTGACTTTGTAATGATTCATGTAGGAATGTATACAAAGTGTTCAGAAATGTTTCGTTTTTGAAAAGTGTTTGAACTTTGACAAAAGTGTGAGGTGTGAAAAGTATTTTGAAAGAGCAAGCAACTAAAAGTCTTATTACCTACTGAGAATGGTCGTTTTCGTGTTGTTTTACGTTCCTTTAGAATAGTGCTATCCATACCATTAGTTGGTAGGTAACCCTATTCGTTGGATGTAAAAGGGACATTCGAAGGGACATCGGATGGTCATAGAAGGCAACTTGTAGGAGTATCCTAGCACATTCAAAGGGACGATCATCACTTTTCGTAGGCAACAATCGAGGGACGAGATCATGTATTTGTAGGCGACATCGTGGGTCTATGATCTTTGTATCGAAGGGACTATGATGATATGTTTGTAGGCAACGGTGCTAGGATACCTCTACGTTCGAGGGACTTGACCATTTATTCGAAAGGCAATGAGAGAGAACTACCCTAAGAGGTGCATGTGGGAAAAGAGTGTGTTAGATTCAGATATGTTATCTTGGAATTAGAAGTGATCTACGTTCGTTTTTATCTTGCCATACACGCCTAGTTACTAGCAGTTTATAGGGTGCGGAAAGTAAATTGCGGAAAGTAAAGTGCGGAAAGTAAATGTCATACGCTATTACATGGCTTTGGGGCAGTTACATAATATAGGAGTGCGAAAAGTAAAGGTGGAAATGTAAAGGTGCGGAAAGTAAATCCTACGCTATTACATAATAAAAATTTGCAACCTATACATCTTTTCTAGAATTTGTAAATGCGAGATAATCATAAATAATTAGAATAAAGTTAGTAAAATGTTTTCGAAATTAGTAGGAAAATATTTTTTAGGTTGGTAACCTTAATTAAAAGAAAGAAAAAATATTTTTGTATTTTTTGAGATTGATTTTAATGTAAAAATCCTAAATCTATGTTAATTAGCATTTAATTAGAAAAATAATTGAAAATGCAAATAAAAAATAAATGTTTTTGTGTCAAAAATTAAAATTAAGGTTTTTGAAACCTAAATCTAAAATTAAAATTTTTTTTAGGATTTTAGAAAATAGTCAAATGAATTTATGAAAATAAATAAAAATAAGAAAAGAGAAATTAAAAAAAAGGTTAGAAAAATTGAAGGAGAAAAGTGGTAAAAAAAAAAAGGATTTGGTCCCTGGAGGTGTTGAAAGACAGTGGTGGTGTTCCGTTTAGAACAACAGGTCGAGAGTTTTGAATCTGAATCGATGCCGAAATGAATTCTGAACCTGAAACAAAGTATCGACACAAAAAAAAGAAAACACTAGCATAAAGATGAATCAAAATTAAATCAATGATAATGGAGGAATATTGTCATGGGTCGAAACCCAAGGTTGAGTTGTTGCCGTTGACAAACTGTACGAAATAGATTTCATTCAGATTTTTGATATGTTAGTTGTTTGTAGTTTGTTTAGAAAAAAAGTGATGTTGTTAATGGTGAAAGATGGTTTTGTTAGAAAAAACTTCACTAATACAAATTAGAAAAAATGCATGTAGAAATATATTAGTAAATTGTAACATTTTTAATATGCAAGATAAAAAAAAGTTAGTATTTCCAATGGTAGATATGGACCGTAAAAAAAAAGTTGTTTGATATGGCTTGTAAGTGTGAAACTGTGAGAATTGTTATACGAAAATAAAATGTAAAAAAAATAATCAACCATCAAATAAACATCATGTGGTTAGGACAACAAACGAGTTAAAATAAAAGGAATGCCTCATATGAAAATCATCACCCAAAAACTAGAAACAATTTTTGAAAAGAAACTTTGAAAAGAGATTGAAAAAAATGTGTGTGAGAAATTGTGGAAATTTGTGGGTGATTGTTAATAGAAAGAAAAAAAAATGTTAGTGTAGGAAATATGTAATGAAAAATATATCGTGTCCTCCTCTGTTGTATCAAAATTGGCCTCTATTTATAACAAAATGTTAGGTTAAACAAATATAGAAAAAATTAAATATTGATCAATGACTCAAAAAAATGTCATTTAATTATGATTTGTAATTTAATCAATTAATTAATATTTTCCTAATTTCTTTTTACTTGCTCCCCAAGATTTGAAAACATGCCAAAATAAGAACAAATTGATTTTAAAACTTTCCTTTTTTTGATTTTGGTCTAAAAATGCATAAAATGATTTAAAAAAAGTAAAAATAACATTTTTTTTGAAAAATACATAAATAATAAAATTCGAAATTAGTATTTAAATAATAAAAATATGATTTTATGATTTTTGAAAATAGATTTTAAAAGGAAAAGAAAGTTAGTAACAAATAACAACAAAAAAAATGTTCAAAGTGCAACATGTGAGATTCAAACCCATGACGTAATATTTACAAAGCTTACCTCTTTACCAATTGTGTTATCTTATTCAAAATAAAAATGCAACTGAAAGTATATGGAGACGCGCAAGTATTTGTCATATTTAAAAATACAAATAATTTGAAATAAATTATTATATTTTTAAATAGACCTTGAGAACGAATATTTATAAAAATCCCCGGAATATTAGACTAATAAACCAAAAGAAATTTAAAACCAAGTTTAAAAATAATTTTGACCTTAGTATCGGGTGAGCAAATTTTGGGGTATAACAATATCATTATTAAGATATATTGGCTAAGTGGGAGATTGTTGGAATATTTTATTTATTTAATTAAATATTATATTCCAATAATTATGTGGTATAATATATTTAATTAATTATATTAGCTATTTTTATCAAATAAAGTGCCTTAATTATTTATGTGATCAAATAATGTTAAAAAGGCTTTTTAGATTTTATTTAGGAATTATTTAATTAATTAATTAAATAATTAGATATGGACTCAAATATGAGTGGATGTCAAGATGACCCAATTTGGGAATAATGGGAACCCTAATTGGCTATCACACTATATTTAGGCTATGGTCCCCAATATACCATACGTAAGCAAATTATCTCTTCTCTCCAACTGAAGAGTATTCAAGGCATTAGGAGTACCAGTTGAGGAAGAACCACACAAGCCATCATTTTTAGGATTACCGCCAACAAAATCTTTCTCAATGGATCTAGGTATTCCTAAAACTATTTTATCGATCCTTCAATTTTATACATGTTTGTATGACTATTAGATTTCCGCATAAATTATATGTTATACCTTATAAACATGTATATTAGATTTGACCGTTAGGTCACTTAATTCTAACATATCGGAGTGTTGGTTTTTAATAGAGTTTGGTTTGGTTTATCTTTTGAACTCTCTACTAACGGAAATGTTGGAAATAATTCATATCTAAAAGTTGTTGTTAATTAGAAATTGTAAAGTTTCTAAGACTTCTTAGCTAGAAGTAGTAGTTTGATATATTCAAAATTAGTTTTGAGATATTCATTTTTACCAATAATATTAGTGAAATGAACGACATTTTTGAGAAACACTTAAGGATATGTTGCGCTACAAGGATTTTGTCACGGGAGTATGTTTATACTCCAGCTTAAGAGTTATATTTATATAACTACTTGTGTCCATTGTAGCTTACCATATTGTGTTTCTCTAATTCATGTTGGTGCGTCATACGAGTGTATCACTGAATATAATGAGACACACTCATTTATTTAATCTCTTATTTATATGTTTTCATGTGTTTACATATTTGTGTAACATTGACAATAATATTAAACCACTTATTTAATATTATAAATATCGAGTGATATCTATCAATACATGATTGTTATTTAAGTGAAAAGACTCTCACAAGATTTTATGTAACCTCTATGCGATAATGGTCAAATGTATAATTATTCTTTTGTCCTCGTGTGTGTGTGTGTGTGTATATATATATATATATATATGTTAAACACAATGCATAATATGTGTATGTCAAAACACTTTCGTAATTAAAGTTCTAAATCTCGATCCAACGTCGAGTTTCTTTTCAAAATATTTTCATAAGTAAATATTCTGCTTCTCCCTCCTCCCAAAC
Organism: Vicia sativa; assembly: GCA_021764765.1. NCBI lineage: Eukaryota > Viridiplantae > Streptophyta > Magnoliopsida > Fabales > Fabaceae > Vicia > Vicia sativa. The sequence continues at coordinate 30,374,893 of CM038792.1, read as the reverse complement.
ATATGGTAGTCAGTCTTGTATTGACCCTCGACTGTATGTTTGGTTTCTTAAATGAATCTAATTAACGTGAACTTTGTTTCACCGCACCTTTTCTTAATAAACTTTTGGGTAGAAAAAGATGATTAGAATGTTTCTGTCCACTCATCCGAGTAATTGGGGCGTTAGCCGTTGAACGCTTATGGTCCAATACTTTTCTCCCACATAAAAATAAAATAACTCACTCAAACTCTTTTATCGCTCATATGCGACCATTAAAAACTCTTTTCTTACAAAGAGTACGCAATAGCCATTTCAAATGTGAACGAGGACTTAACCTTTTCAAACAAACTAAACAAGTCCAAGTTCAAGCATTCGAAATGTCTAAAGCACGATTTTTCTTATAAAATCAATACAACAAACTTAAAACCTTTTTGAGAGGAACTACGGAGTTTTGACTTTTCCATTGCACAAGGGAATACGTAGGCACACGGTTTCGAAACCGTGCCAAACTCAAAATAATAATAAACAAATTCCGTTTCTTTTTTTATTATAACTTAGAGATTAGCGAATATACACACACACACTTAGAATTAAACGGGTCCCATCGAGTATGATGGATGTAAGAGGTGCTAATACCTTCCTCTTACATAACCGACTCCCGATTCCATGTTTTTGGTCGTAGACCGCCTTATCCGCATTTGTGGGGTTTTATGTATATTTTCCTGTTCCTTTTGGAACAAATAAAATTAGGTGGTGATTTCACTTATTTTTGAAAATTAAATGGTTTTTGAAAATCGAGTTACTTCACAAAGGTTTAACACCTAAGGCTTTTCATGGGTATGTTGGTCACATGGGTCTTGGTTTTGATATTGCCTTGGATTAGTGGGAGTTTGGTTCTTATTTTCTATGTTCTATATTTTGGTTTTATTTTGGTACAAATTTTATGTTATGTTTAATTTTCTACAGAAATAAAAACTTATGAAGTACTATTGTTATAACAATATCATGTTTTTGTTAAGTGCAAATACTGTAATTTTGTTTACACCTAAGAAACTTCAGTTTGATCTCGCTAAAGACTCTAGTAGGACCAGTTGGAAATTTGCATAATTTAGAGATCGCATTGCATGAAATTTCCATGTCACTCATGTATATCGATCGATGTCATCAAGTACGTTGATGTGGTGGTCGTCGGGGTTTCGTCACGTTATAAGTCAGTGACGACATTCGTGATTGCTCCATTATTAATGTATGAGGTGGACCAGATTGTAAAGTTGAAATCTAAAGATAAATAGTATTCAGATGCACGCCTAAAGAACTATGATATCATTATTAAGATATATTGGCCAAGTGGGAGATTGTTTGAATATTTTATTTATTTAATTAAATATTACATTCCAATAATTATGTGGCATAATATATTTAGTTAATTATATTAGCTATTTTTATCAAATAAAGTGCCTTAAATATTTATGTGATCAAATAATGTTAAAAAGGCTTTTTAGATTTTATTTAGGAATTATTTAATTAATTAATTAAATAATTAGATATAGGCTCAAATTTGAGTGGATGTCAGGATGACCCAATTTGGGAATAATGGGAACCCTAATTGGCCATCACACTATATTTAGGCTATGGTCCCCAATATACCGTACGTAAGCAAATCATCTTTTCTCTCCATCTGAAGAGTATTCAAGGCATTAGGAGTACATGTTGAGGAAGAACCATACAAGCCATCATTTTTAGGATTACCGCCAACAAAAACTTTCTCAATGGATCTAGGTATTCCTAAAACTATTTTATCGATCCTTCAATTTTATACATGTTTGTATGACTATTAGATTTCCGCATAAATTATATGTTATACCTTATAAACATGTATATTTGATTGACCGTTAGGTCACTTAATTCTAACATATCAGAGTGTTGGTTTTTAATAGAGTTGAGTTTGGTTTATCTTTTGAACTCTATATTAACGGAAATGTTGGAAATAATTCATATCTAAAAGTTGTTGTTAATTAGAAATTGTAAAGTTTCTAAGACTGCTTAGTTAGAAGTAGTAGTTTGATATATTCAAAATTAGTTTTGAGATATTCATTTTTACCAATAATATTAGTGAAATGAATGACATTTTTGATAAACACTTAAGGATATGTTGCGCTACAAGGATTTTGTCACGGGAGTATGTTTATACTTCAGCGTAAGAGTTATATTGTGTTTCTCTAATTCATGTTGGTGCGTCATACGAGTGTATCACTGAATAATAATGAGGCATACTCATTTACTTAATCTCTTATTTATATGTTTTCATGTGTTTACATATTTGTGTAACATTGACAATAATATTAAACCACTTATTTAATATTATAAATATCGAGTGATATCTATCAATACATGATTGTTATTTAAGTGAAAAGACTACCACGAGATTTTATGTAACCTCTATACGATAATGGTCAAATGTATAATGATTATTTTGTCCTCATATATATATATATATATATAACACAATGCATAATATGTGTCACTTTGATAAGATGATATTCTCTTAAGAAGCGTGTCCTAAAGATCCATAAAGAGAACTCATGGTCAGTTGGCTGAGGCAGACATTACGTTCCTCATGAATCTGAGTTGCTAAAGATATGCATTTCTCAACTATCTGAAAAGAACAAGAACAAAAGATGAAATGGGATAACCAGAGAGTGAGAAAAGCAATGTGCTTGTAGTCAGAGACCTTGTAAGTCTAGTCACTGTGGTCTTGAATATAAGCACTAAAGCTAACATGAGGGAAACAAAAATTGGGTTTCACTGGGAAACCTATTTTTGACCAGTTGTCCAACACCTAGTAGACTACACTTCATTCTAGATATGTAGAGTACATCTTTGGTCAAATCTTTCGCTATATTACTCATTTGAAAATTATGTTGCCAATATCTTCTGCTTGCAACGAGATATTACCTGCAAGTTTTACATTGCTCTTCTTCGACTCGTAGAAATCTACTAACCACATTTTTTGACGAGTCTTGTGATTCAAGCAGTCTGATTCGAGGAACGATGTGTTGGATTCGATATGGTTATCTGCAACTGTATCTATAACCATCATATCATCAAAAACATTTGAATCTTGACGTGCAAGATTCGCTCTTTCGTCCTTGCGTTTTGGCAATCCCTTGCCTTTCCTGTACCAACAATATGTGGTCAAGTGACCCTATTTTTCCCAATTATAGCACTACACACCTTTTTTTCTCTTCTTTGTCTTTTGTATAGGAATTTCTTTCTCATCTTTTCAAGGATTCAGAAGCCTTATCATCGACTTTATTCTTGTGAGAATTCGACCAAGTTTTCTTGCTATGAGTATTGTCGATTTTTCCTTTTGAATTTGTTAGAACCACCATTTTTTTCATGACTAAGGCTGCAGTGTTTGTAAATTAAGATTCTTGAACTCATTTCCTTTCGACAATCCTAATATCACGCGCCTTCAGCTAACCAACCAAATCTTTCAATTTTAGGATTTCAAAATTGTTGAATTCTTGAGTAGTTACGATAATATGATCAAGTTGAGAGATCAGTGTATACATTACATTCTAACCAACCATCAGGATGATTTTGACAATCCTCTAAACTTGCTATATCAGTATCATCTTGAGATATTGTAAGAGTAATATCATATCCTTTTAAGCAAGGTTTTGGAAGGAGGATTAGAGGTACATTACAAACATTATTTAACGCTTGAATAAAAGATTTATTTTGAGTGCCATAAAAAAAAAAAAAAAAGATTTATTTTGAGAAGATAGGTACCGCAAATTATTACACCAACCGAAACCAAAATAACATGTGAAACATTAGCATGACAAACAAAATCAACAAAGCTTAGCATTAACATGCAAAACCAATTTTTTTCATAGCATATGATTCATGGAATTCACGTTTGCCTTATAACCATTAATTTCTCCCAGAAGTCATTTATGAGAATCATATGCCACATGGTCTCCATTGACTGCAACAACCAGTATGCCATCTAAACAATCTTACACCAATTAAAAAGTCAAAAACTTTGTGGAAATAATCAGGATAATCACCAAACAATATATGTCACATTCAACGGCAATCATGGCCATCCACGCCAATCAAAAGTACATCCATGGAAAAAAGGCAAATCCTAGAAAAAAAAGCTTAGCATAGCCATTGTCTAAGTTACAATAAAAAATAATATATAAATTTTGAACAATGACATGAGACTCTCGTCTTAGTCTCTACTAAGTTGATAAAAATAGTTATGAATATCTTTGCTTATTATATATTTATAATTAATTTGAGTGTATAATAACATTTAATACTTCTTGTAAAAAAATAACATTTAATACTTAATTCAGCCGATTAGATACTAAAATAACTAAATATTACAAAACAGAATAAATTTCTTTAGTAAACTTAGAACTAATAATATAATGGAAAAAAAGCATAATAAAATAATGTGCTAGAAGAATTATATGTGTGAAAATTTCAATTTTTTTATTTTAAAGTCATTATTTGAACGGATTGATTAAATTGTTTTATAGGAGATTTAGTGATCGGCTTATTATAGTTAGAAATTATAATTCTAATATCTTATATATTAAAGTTTATATATTAAATTTGTTAAAATCTCTTAAGCAGTTTTCGGAACCAAAATTAAAGTTTTTTTAATAATTGTATATATTTTCATTTATTTTATTATTTATTTATTAAAAAAGAATTTTCTTCCACTAAAATTTATGTTTATTTAACTATTATAATAGTAATTTCTTATATTCCTTTTAATTTTAATAATAAAATTGTGTAATTTTTATTATAAAATTGTGTAATTTTTGTAACTTTCCTTTCATTTTTTAAATTTAATATATTATTAACTTTAAATTTTCTCCCAATAACTTTTATATTATTTAATATTATTTTAGTAATTTTATATACATTTTAATATTTTATTATTCATGTACTGAAACTAATTTTTATCACTAACTCTTACGTTAATTTAATTTTATTTATTTTTAATTATTTAGTAAATATTAACCTTCTCTTTCACTTCATATGTATTTTTTTATTTAATAATGTTAAATATTGATTATATAATTTTTTAAAATATAAATACGTCATTTTAATCCACGTTCTTAAAAATAGAGTGGGTGATATTTTACGTGTTCTATCATGTAAATCCAAATTATTTATGAGCAATGTTTTATTAAATTTAATAAATTTATGATAGGTTCATTATAACTTCCCTAAAATATCATATTTACTACAAGAAAAATGTTATCCAGCCACGTGATTTTGCCACGTGATTATCATGTGGATAGAAAAAGTCAGTTGCGACGTGATAATCACGTGGCAACATATTTTATTAATTAACTTAATAACGTTGATGACAGTCAGTTTGTTCAGAAAAAGTAAAAACAGTTGCGGCGTGGAAGCCATGTGGCAAGCAAAAATATAATTTAAAATAAATAAAGTTGTGTAACGCGCGTTCAGATGGTGGGAAATTTGAAATTTGGGAAAAGTATGTTGCGACGTGGTATTCACGTCGCAACATTGAAGCATTAATTGAAAGTCAGAATGTGCTGGCAGTTGAAGAGAGAGATTATATCCGTTGGGATTGTTGCGGCGTGAAATACGCGTGGCAACGTTGCGGCGTGAATTTCACGTCGCTACTATGTTTATAAGTTGAATTAAAATCACGTTTCACAAACTCAGTGTGTTTGTTTTACAAAACAGAAGAACTCTTTCTTCTTCCTCTACACCCATTCCTCTAACCCACACCATTGTTCCTCCTCCAAACCACCCCTTTCCTTTTCTTCTTCCTCCATTCTGCTTCCTCTACCCACAACATCCATTGTTCAATTTTGTTTCCTCCGGTAAATATATTTTAATTTTGTTTTTATTTTGTTGATATGGTTTTATTTTTTGTATTATTTGGTTTGTAATGTATTTTAATTTTTGTTTGATTTGAATAGAAGGTTGGAGAAGAAGATATATTGGACTAGAAGTTGAAGGAGTTTGAAGAATAGAGGTATTTTTTGCTATTTTTTTTTTTTATATTTGGTATAATTTCTGAAGTTATTAATTAGGATTTTTTTAGGATTATTGAACAATATAAGATATATTAGGATTTTTTATATTTGCTATTAATTAGTAGTATAAGTATTATGTAAAAATATAATTTCTGAGGAATAGGATTTTTTATAAATATTAATTAGTAGGATTTTTTATATTAGGATTTTTGAAGAATAGAAGATATAATTTCTGAATTTAAAAAATATTTAAAAATATATTTAAAAAACTATTTTAATATGTATATATTTAATAAAAACAGTTTTAATAAAAATATAATGTTTTAATATATTTTGAAAACTGTTTTAATATGTATTGTAATTAAAAATATATATATTTAATCTTATTTTAATTATGTATATATAAAAATAGTATAATATAATCAAAAATAGTATAATATGGTAAAAACATTATATATTTGATGTTAATATATTTTTTAAAACAAATATAATACTATATTTTTAAAATTAACAATTATAATAAAATTGTATTATATGTTAATAAAAATATTTAAATAGCATATAGAATGTTAATAAATTTAATAATGAATTTAATAGACTATATTAATAGTATATTTAATAGTATATAATAAAAAATTTATATATTAAAAATACTTTAAATAAAAGAATATGTTTATGTTTAATTAATAGTATACATAGTATATTTTAGTAGTAATAAGAACAATAACAATATGTTTTTAATAGACTATAATAATATTATTTGATGTTAATATATTTTTTTAAAACAAATATATAATAGTATATTTTTAAAACAATTATAATAAAATTGTATTATATGTTAATAAAAAGTATTTAAATAGCATATAGAATGTTAATAAATTTAATTATGAATTTAATAGACTATATTAATAGTATATTTAATAGTATATAATAAAAAAATTTATATATTAAAAATACTTTAAATAAAAGAATATGTTTATGTTTAATTAATAGTATACATAGTATATTTTTAGTAGTAATAAGAACAATAACAATATGTTTAGGATTATTAGTAAGTTGATTATTTAATATTTCTAATTAAAAAGATTTTGATTGTATAGATTTGCAGTAAATGGAATATTATAGGTATTATCGTAGTTGGATGTACGATAGACTATATCCAGGAAGACGCGCATTTAAACCCAATTTTATAGACGGAGTTAATGGTTTTATCACGTGGGCGTTTGCTCAGGAACGTTGTCGAAGTGAAGGAGGAGTTAGGTGTCCTTGTCTTAAATGTGGATGTAGATATATAATTAGTGACCCAGAGGAAATAATACGTCATTTGCATAGAAAATGTTTCATTGAAAAATATTGGGTTTGGACGTATAATGGTGAAACACTGCCGAGTAGTACTGTACCAGAGACTAGCAACACAGATGCTTCAAGTAGTCGACCGCCTATGCAACCGCCTATGAAATTTCAGGAAAAATTTAACGTGACCTATGATCAACCCGAAGATTTTGACGGGGAAGAGTTGCCGAATGAGGAAGCACAGAGATTTTATCAGTTGTTGAATAAGATGAATACGTCGTTGTTTGATGGGTCGTCAGACTCAAAGCTATCAATGTGTGTGAGATTATTGGCCGCCAAGTCAAATTGGAATGTTCCTGATCAGTGTTTGGAGCACTTTGCAAAAATGATGTTGGACTCAACTGCAACAAAGGACAACTTGCCGGCGAGTTTCTATGATGCAAAGAAGTTGGTGTCGAAGTTGGGTTTAACAGTAAGAAAGATTGATTGTTGCATTACTGGTTGCATGTTGTTTTATGACAATGAGTTTGGTACTCAAGATGGATCGTTGGAGGAATGTAAGTTTTGTCAGAGTTCAAGATATAAAGTTCGCAGTAGAGCCATTAACAGTAAGCAAAAACGTGTAGCAGTAAAGTCCATGTTTTATCTTCCGATAATACCAAGGTTAAAAAGAATGTTTTCTTCAATGCACAGTGCAAGTCAAATGACATGGCATCATACAAATAAAACAAGCTCAGGCAATATGCGACACCCATCTAACGGCCATGCATGGAAGCACTTTGATGAGGTCCATCCTGATTTTGCTGCTGAACCTAGAAATGTCAGGCTTGGATTATGCTCTGATGGTTTTGCTCTGTATGTCCAAGCATCTGGAAGTGCGTATTCTTGTTGGCCAGTTATTGTAACCCCTTACAATCTCCCTCCTGAGATGTGCATGACGAAACCATACATGTTTTTGACGTGCGTCATTCTAGGACCGTCGAGTCCAAAAACCGGAATTGATGTGTACTTACAACCTTTAATTGATGATTTGAAGAGGTTGTGGAATAATGGAGAATGGACTTATGATATATCCCGTAAACAAAACTTTTCTATGCGAGTTGTCTTGATGTGGACCATTAACGACTTTCCAGCATATGGCATGTTGTCTGGTTGGGGTACGCATGGTAGAATGGGTTGTCCGCATTGCATGGAATTCACTAAAGCGTTTACATTGGATAAAGGGGGAAAAAACTCGTGGTTTGACTGTCACCGTAGATTCCTACCATCAAATCATCCCTTTAGAAAAAACAAGACAAATTTCAAAAAGGGCGAACGGGTAACAGATCTTCCTCCGCCTCGATTGTCACCGGTTGCTATATAGAACCAAGTTTGTGAACTTCCAAAGTTTACAGATACTGGAAGAGCATGTAGAATTGAAGGATATGGGGTCACACATAATTGGACAAAAAGAAGTATATTTTGGGACCTCCCGCATTGGAAAGATAATTTGTTGCGCCATAATCTTGATGTTATGCATATTGAGAAGAATTTTTTTGATAACGTTTTTAACACCGTGATGGATGTTAAAGACAGAACAAAAGATAATGTGAAGGCTAGACAAGACATGGAAATTTGGTGTAATCGTAAAGAGTTGGAATTGAAGCCTCAACCAAATGGAAAAAATTTTAAACCCAAAGCTTGTTTCAGTCTGACCCCCCAAGAAGCTAAAGCGGTTTGTGGATGGTTAAAATGTTTGAGAATGCCTGACGGGTATTCTTCAAATTTAGCAAGATGTGCCGATGCTAACACTGGGAAGTTGCATGGTATGAAAAGTCATGATTGCCATGTCTTTATGGAGCAATTGCTACCAATTGCGTTCGGTTCTCTACCCAAACATGTGCTTAATCCACTCACCAAATTAGTCAATTTTTAGAGATATTTGTGCATAATCTTTAAGAGTGGATGACATCATTAAGTTGGACCAAAATATTCCATCATACTGTAAGTTGGAACAAGTATTTCACCGGTTTTTGACTCCATGGAACATCTACCTGCATCTTGCATATGAGGCTTATCTAAGGGACCTGTTCAATATAGGTGGATGTATCCGTTTGAAAGATTCATGGGTGATTCAAAGCGATCAGTGAAAAATAAAGCTAGAGTTGAAGGATCAATATGTGCACATTACTTGCATCGAGAAACTTCACATTTTTGCAGTCACTATTTCAAGCACTTGATGTTAACTCCAAGAGTCATAAGGAGTCCTGTAAATGTTATCGAAAGAAGTCAGTACACCTTATCAGTCTTCGGGATTCCAGGTCGTCCATCTGGAAAGAAGGTTGACCATTGGTTAACCCAACAAGAAATGCAATTTGCACATGTTCATGTCTTGATCAACTGCATTGAAGTTAAACTATATCTTGAGTAAGTATAATCCAACTTTTTAATTTTCTTTACAGTGTGAATATTAAATTGATTACCTTGAAACTTATAGTTTGTTTCTTTTTAGGGAATTTAACAACGCCTATTTTGATAGTACCGGTATACAATCAACATCCGTGTCATTCATGCCCAATTTCCACCATGGTTCAAGGAGGAATTGTATAGAGTTGTTAACCGACTCGAAATACTCCATTTGAAAAACTTGTCTAATGGCCCTCAAAGCGTGAATACATGGCACACATACTGTGAACGAATATAAATTTCACACTCATGAATGGATGAAGGAAAAAGACCATAAACAAGTGGTGTTTTGTGAAAGGAGTTACGATGGCGGGATGACTTCTACGGTTTTGTTAAACATATCTACGAGTTAGTATACAATTACTTAGACTCGGAAAATAAAGTTGTCTTGTTTTATTGTGAATGGTATGATCCAACTAGAGGCACAAAAATAGAGAAGACATATGGTACTATTGAGATTCAAATGGACCGGAGGTACAAAGAGTACGACCCTTTCATAATGTCAAATATTGTTAGGCAAGTTTGTTATGTTCCTTATCCTTCATTTGTGCCACGTAAACGAGGGTGTTGTGTTGTAATAAAAACAAAACCATTGGGTCATATTGAAACTGACGATCTAGTGGAAGATGTTGCTTACCAAGTTGATGAAGTTGAAGTTAATGATGTGATTCCAGATGAACACACTACAAGTTTGTCTGATACAATGGTTGAGGGGAATCAAGTTGATGAGGATCATGAAGATCATGAAGATTCTGGATCCGAGGACAATATCACATCAGATGACGAGGATGATATGGATGACGAGCTTGACGATTTAGAATAGTCAACCTCTATTGAATGAGTTAATGAATATGTATTAATTATAATTGTGTCTTGTAATTTTACTTAACGAACCATCTATTGAATGAGTTAATGAATATGTATTCATGAGAATTGCGCTTTTCAAATATATTATATGTTAACTTGTATTTTCTATAAATAGGTAAAATGCCACCCAAGGATAATAAGGGTAAGGGTCCAGTGATAGTGGTAGGAAGCCCAGTGCCAAGGGTAGTAGTATGTCACCACCCCACTCGCCACGTGTCCTCCCCGTAGAGTCGTTCATCATATGTCCATGGACAAGACTATGCCATTTACGCCATTACTATCCTCTCGACTCTACAATTCTCATGGGAGTCCGCCTTTATCACCCATCCGGGGCCCCACCTTTGTTAGTCCACCGTTTACCATTCCAGCAGACAGTGCCTTCATCCTTCCAAGACAGTTTTCCATTTCCCACACCGATACCCTCATTCATGCACTGGAGGATCCAAAGAACCCACTTCCTACAGGTGCCCCCATTCATGCAGCACTGGAGGATCCAAAGACCCCACTTCCTACACAGTGCCCTATCCGTCTGAAGATCCCGAGGATCCACCTCTTCTCGACCCACACAGATCGCCGCACCCCACATCCCACACATGTACCTGCATCCGATGATCATGCAGAGTCGGCTGATGACGATCTTGGTGTGGACGGTGACGGTGATCAGATAGATGAGAGAGATCTTCGAGGGGATGATGATCCTAGTGAGATTCATACCATTGATGGGAGATTTTGGGTTTGGCCTGAAGGGAACTCGTAAGTTTCTTATTTATTGATTTTTATTTATAAGTACACATTTCCATTTTTAATATAACTTTATATACTTAACTATGCTAATTCAATTATTGTTGTTTTAGTTTCGGGCCGATTCGGACTGCAACCAGGGTTATAAATTATATAATTCAGCAGAATTATACAAAAAATTTGAAGAGTTTTAGAGAAGTTTCAGATAGAGACGAATGGTTCAAGCAATTTCAGGTATAATTAATTTATTTCTTATGTTATTTTTATTTAAATGACCTTTTGAGTATTATTATAATTTATCTAACTATTTATTTTAATGTCGCTCAACATTGCGCAAAATGTGTTTGGGATCCTCTCGAACCATAACAAAGTGAAAAAATTATTTTGGCGGACTTCACGACGACTTTCTCGACATGCTACGACGTGTTAGAGAAAATTGGCAACTTTTGGGCATCCGTCCCAAATGGATAGGCAAAGAAGTTTTGAAGAACTTAAGTATTGGGAATCGATGAATTTAAGGCTAAATTTGAAACCGCAAGAAGATGAGGGCATCGAAAAGGGGTTGCCTTAATCTGTTGGAAGCATTAGTATCATGAGCATGCTCGCCGCATGGTAATTATTACCACTTTTAAAGTCATATTTTGTTTTATTACATATATTGATAATTAATTTATGTTAATTTTTTATTTAGAAGCGTTGGGGAGACAACCATTGATGATCGAAAGGTTACCAAACCCGAACAAAGAAATCGGGGAATTTGTTGACGAGCGCAAAAAAGGCCTTGGTAAGTAAATTTATGTTTATATATATATATATATATATATATATATATATATATATATATATATATATATATATATATATATATATATATATATATATATATATATATATATATTTAAGCAATTTTGACGTGATTTTCACGTGGCAAGTGAGATGTTGTGGCGTGAAAATTATGTGGCAACTGATAAGTTGTGGCGTTACAACCATGTGGCTAAATGTTTTTTTATTTTTTTATTTTTTTTTCATTTCATTTCATTAATTTTACTTATATATTTAACTTGATTTATTTATTGTATGTATATATAGGAGGATTATCAGGCCTTGCTTGTAGAATTTCTGACCCATAATCCTCAGTATACTCCTCCTCCGGGAAGACCGGTTCATCCAGATGTGGATTTCTATATTTGGAGTCAAGTTGTTGGGGGAAAGGGGCCTAACGGATGCTTTTTTGGGGGTGGAAATTTGGCGGGCACCTTGAGGAGTGGGGATAGAACTCTATATCAGAGAGCTGCGGACGGTGAAGGAGGGTCACGTCAAACAAATTTGACACCGGATCAGTTAGAAACGTCAGACAATTGGCTAGACGCGAGTCCGAAGAACGTGAGGCCGCATTGAAGGCCCAAATGGAGGCAATGAGGGGTGAACATTCGGTGGAAATCCCAACAGTGGTGGTCAAAATAATAACCCCCAAAATAATGATGACTTCTTTAACGAGTTTTCCGACGACTCGATTGATCCTTCTACTTAGTTTTATTTTTATTATTTATTTACTTTTTTATTTCTGTATTAATATAAATTTATAATCATATTTTACATTTTAAATATAAATTTTAGTTTATTAATTTTATTATATTATATATATTAATTTATATTTTTTGGATACATTTAATTTTATTTTTTATAATTTGATTTATAATATTGAATTTAATAATTAAATTATAATTTTTAATCAGAATTATTAAATCATAAAAAATATATAAATTATTAAATAACAGCTACTATATTTAAAATAGAAAAGAATTTAAAAAAAATTATAAAAAAAAGGTTGCGGCGTGTTTTCCACGTCACAACTTAGTGACATGAAAAACACGCCGCAACATTTAAATAAAAGCCTGCTCTGAATTCTCTGCTCTGCAATAACTGCGTTTGACCATAAAGTATGTTGCGGCGTGATTTTCACGTGGCAATGTTGTGACATGTTTTCCACGCCGCAACAACATTGTCACGCGCTCTCCAGCGACGTATTTCCTCACGTGGCAAAAAACTGTTTGTAACATGGTTAAGCTTGTTGCGGCGTGACTTTCACGTGGCAAAAGTCAATTTATTTTGTAGTGATTAACTTATGATAAATTTTAGTAAATTTCATAATATTTTATAAAAAAAACATTTTTCTCAAATATATATATATAACTTCTCTAAAATATTTATCAAATAAATTTTTTAACTTCTACTCAATTATTTGTTCAATTATTCATTAATAATAATTAAATAATTAATTAAAAATATAATGTTATCATTAATATTAAATTAGTCAAAGCAGAATGGAAAGCATGAGAAAAGAAAAGAAATTAGAGAATGTTGATCTATAAATAAATAATTTTAAAATAAATACTAATAATAAATTTATATGTTTTATTTTATTAATTTATTTATGAAATAATTATTTTTCGTGTATCGTACGGAAAAAATTACTAGTTTAAAGTGAATTTTTTATGGAATTTATTAAAATATAATAAAAATTATTTTAAAAAAATAAAAGAATAATTTTGATTGGTAATTTAGATATTTCTTAAAAATTATTAGTTTATATTATTTTAAAGATTATTTTCTTAAAGAAAGAGGTTTTACAAATATTTAGCCATGATAACTTTTTATATTTATATTTTTAAGACGATTTATAAAATGGATACATGGTAGGTATTGAATAAAATAAGATTTCTAAAAGGTAATCGGTGTGTATGAATTGGCCAAAGTCGGGATATGCAGTCGAACAACGCGAAATCGGGAGAAGCTAGGGGTATTATGCCTAGGCAGGTGGATGAGGTGCCAAATTGGTATAACAGTTATGATAGTACAAAAGTTGCATGAACGTTACAAACATCAATAGTTGGGCGTTATGCCTCATGATTACAGTGAAGGGAGTTAAACATTGTCATTGATAAAGGGATCTGAGAGGTCATCTTTTAATAAAGGCAAGTCACCAGGATAAGACTATAAAACGGAACCTACTCTGGAGGGAAAGAACAACCCATACAAAAAGCACAAAAATAAGATAACAATCACAAAGTACATAATCGTTGTTGTCTCGTCCGATCCACTCCAGGGAGACCATCCAAAAGTGTTTGTCAAGAACATTTGGCACCCACTGTGGGTCCTAGGTAAAACTTTCTCAGGCTACACATATCACTCTCTAAAAATGTTTGAATCATCACCTATCAGGAGTGATCAGGATCCTTCTCCAGACATGGCGCACTTGTTGGCCGTCGTGGAAGCTTAGTGACAATAGAATGAAGCCCTGCAAGATAACGTCCAGGGATGCAGAGGAGAATTATTGGACCCCTAACCATTGGTTGAAGCCATATGGGAAGACTTGGTTCTAGAGAACTTCAAGTCGCCTCCATTGGCATCTTTTGATGGCTAAAGCAATACACAAGACCATATCATCTCCATTAATAATCAGATGGCGATAGTCGGAGCCTCCAACTCCCTAAAGTTAAAATTCATGGTCGGAACATTCAAACATGTCCTCTTGTATTGGTACATGAGATTTTCGAGGTTCTCCAATACTGGTTACCAAGACTTAACTTGGAAAAAGGTACAACATTTTGCGGCCAACAAACACAAGAAGGTGTCAACCAGTAGTCTGTTCAATGTATGCCAAGGCCTGTCTGAATCCCTCTGAATCCCTCTGCGAATATATGGCACATTTTAATGAGAAAACCATAAATGTCTCACACCCAAACCAATAAATGTTTGTGGGAGCTTTCAAGAACGGTTTTAGGGTCGGTCTCTTCAACGAGTCTCTAGCATAGAAGCTAGGCTCTGTGACACCCCAATAATTCAATTGTTAAATAATTAGAATTTTAATGATTAATTTAATTAAAGGTTTAATTATTGGTATTTTTGAATTAATGGATTTAATTAATTAATTAATTAAATAAATGGATGTGTTGGGGGGTGTAAAGTGGAATTGGGAGGTGTGTAGAGTAAAAGGCTCTAATTATTCTAATTAATTATTCCTATTATTTAGAATAATAAAAAGGAATAAATAAAGGAAAAAATTGAGAAGAGAATTAGAGTTTTCATTCTACGTACTTTTGAGAAGAGAAGAGAAAGAGGAAAAGTCAAGGCGTCGGAAGTTCGAAGATTCATCGCGAGGTAAGGGGTGATTTGGTCTGATTATTATGCCTTATAGGTTTTGATAATCAATAGAATGATTTGATCCATTAGGAATCTCGAATTAGGAATTCTAGGTTGTGCCCTAATGATATGATCCGACGTAAAAACTTCAATTGGAATTGATAATAATGATTAGTTTGTGTAGGATGATCGTAGGCTAATTAAAAAGTATAATTCTGTGGTTAATTGGATGTGAAAATGTATGATTTAATTTTGTTATGTTGTAATATGAAGTTTGGTAATGGATGGGATCAATTGGAGTTGGAAAACAGTGAAAATAAACCGGTCTTTGTGAAAATAACGCAGCATGCATCGATACATAGTGTTATGAATCGATGCAAGTGGTCAAACTTTGGAAAAACAGAAACTGGAATAAGCTATGCATCGACCCATAACTCTATGCATCGACTCATGAGGCAAAAATTGAAGCTATGCATTGACACATACATGTTATGCATCGATGCATACTGAACAAAAATGAAAAAAATATAATTTTTAAACGTATGCATCGACGCATACGATGTTTGTATCGACGCAAGCCAGTTATGCATTGATGCATGAGCTTATGCATCGATGCATACTGTTTGAAAACAGAACATAACTTTTTGAAAACGGTTTTGGTCATATCTTTGCGACCGTAACTCCGATTTAGGCATAGTTGATATCATTGGAAAGCTTAGAGCATGTACTATCTATTGAAAACATAATTAAAACCCAGTACTTGAATGTTGAGGGATAAATAGAGCTTTCCGTATGAGGAATTCGTTGTAAATTGTGAGTTGTTGACATTGACGTTGTGTATGTTTGATAGATGTTAATATCATGTGTGGTGATTAACATTGTAATGCATGATTATGTTGTGCTGTTGATGGTGTTAATCATGTGTGGAATGATGTTGTGATGTCATATTTCTTATTTGAATGTTTCATGCTTTATTTTGCGCATGCATATGCATTCTGGTGGTGGTTAATTCCCACTGTGTGGAATTGGACCTGCAGAGCCAATACCCGTACCCAGTGTCTAGTGGTGGTGAGGCTAGATTCTTGACCCAGTGGTGTATGGGAGAATCGTTGATTAGCTCTACTTCCATGGTGTAAGCGGAACAGGGTGTGAATTTAGTTCACGTTTGGTACCACATGCATTGAGTTTGCATTGCTTATGTAATTATAACATGTTAGGATGATTTCCAGTGTTATAATTGCATTATTTGTTATTATGTGCATAATGAACTGTATGGAATGTAATTGTGGATTGTAATCTGGTTATGCTAATGAGGGTGGAATAATGTATTGATTGTTTTATTGTTTTAAAGAAATGTATAATGCATTTTAATCGTTGATGAAATCTCACCCTTACTTTGATGATTTCAGATTGAAGTGTTAGCCGCTTAGGAGCTGGTGAGGATAGCTTTGAGTTGTGTTATTTAGATTGTCCGCGTGTCAGTGTCATGCTCTGGTAGTTGTAACACTGGAGAACGATTGGTTTAGAGTTATCATTAAACTCTGTTTTCTTTTAGTTTATGTTGGAATAATTATGAATTGAATTTATTCCGTTTTGGTTGCTACTTTCCGCTGTGTAAAACATAAGTATTGGTTTTGAATTATATTTAATAAGTTCTTCAGTAAAAGCATGACATGTGATGAGATTTTGTTGTTTTTAATTAATTGTGATGCCCTTTACTTTATGTTAAATCTGATTTAATTATTAATTCGCGGGGAAATTAGAAGAGGTGTTACAGGCTCCAACATGGATGACGTGATGAAATGGGCCAAATGCTACATTAATGGGGGCATACCAATAACTCGACCCGCTCGGAGGCCGTATGGCAACGCCCCTGAGTTTTACACACCGCTCAACGCCAAGCGAGTAGACATATTACGTGAGGTGGAACATCTCAATTTATAACCAAAGCCACCCTGACCTATAATAGTAGGCACAATTATGGGAAAAGACGAAAGCTCCTGGTGCTCTTACCACCGTACAAAGGTCCAACATACAGAGGATTGTCATCAGGTGAAAATAGAAATAAAGATACTCATTCAAAGAGGTAAACTATTGTCATATGTGAAGGATATTGGGGAGTCGGTGGGAAAAAGAAGCCCTTCATAGAGGGAGTTAAGCTCAGAAGATTCCTCTATTAAGAAGGAAAAGGACACCGAGGAGGTACGCAAAACCCGGGTAGCACGACACACCCTCAACACTATCGCAGGAGGATTAACCGCGGGAGGTGAAACTAGCTCAACAAGGAAGAGATATGCCTGAGCAATAATGCATGTTTTACAGGAAACACCACTTAAATAAGGAGAAGAGAAATTGGTCATAATTAGCTTCTCAAGACGATATTCGAAGGACATATTGGCAATTGAAAATGACCTGGTGGTCATAAAGGTGCAAATTGATCCAAAACATTCTGCCAAAATCTTGTATTGGGATCCTTTCAAAGGGATGTCCATGGACATGTTTGAGATGCTACCTTTCGAATGAGCCTTGGTCGTTTTTTCTAGGGATCAGGTCCAAGTTATGGAACATTTACCCGTACTAACCGTCTTTGGAAGTGGAGACAACACCATATCTATCAATGTAAGAAACCTGATCATAAATGCAACATCATTGTATAACATCATAATCTATATACTGAATTTCAATGCACTTGAAGCCTCCTTGCCCACTCTATATCTCACCATGAAATATCTGGTAGATGAGGGACAAGTTAGGGTGATCAAAGGTGATCAAGGACTGGCTCATAAATTCTACAAAAATAAATTGAAGTTGAAAAAGAAGGCATTGCTGGACCAACTAAGAGAAATAGATCCATTGAAGGTTAATCTGGTGGACCTCGATCCACAGGAAGATCCAGTCCCTGATAGTGTAACACACATGAGAGACTTGAAAAGATGGAGATCAGGGTCGGTGAGATTCATACTACCCAAATTGGCTCCAATTTGACCCAACATGAAGAAGCGGACATCGTCTAAATATGAAGGTTAATAAAGACCTCTTTGCATGGAAACCTTTTTAGATTCCTGAAATTGATCCAGAAATTGTGTGTCACCAGCTCTCCATTGATCTAATGCTCAAAGTGGTGGCTTAATGAAAGCACAAGGACGAGGAGGTGAAAATGCATGTCGTCTTAGAGGAAGTCGAGAAGATGTTAAAATAAAGTATCCCACTTGGATGTCTAATGGTTTCATAGGTTAGAAGAAAACCGGAGAATGGTGCATGTGTGTAGACTTCACTTATCTCAACAAGGCATATCCAAAAGACCCATATTTGATTCCTCAGATCGACAGACTCATAGATGGGTCATCAAGATTACAATTGCTTAGTTTTATGGATGCATATTCTGGGTATAACCAGATGAGGATGAACTTGTTGGATGCTCCCAAAATGGCCTTCATGACCAGTATGAGCAATTAATACTACAAGGTTATGTTGTTTGGTCTCAAAATGTATGGGATGCCTACCAGTGATTGATGGATATGGTTTCCGCATCACAGATCATGAGGAACCTAAAGATTTATGTAGACGTCATGGTGATCAAAACCTTGAAGGGAAAAGATTACAAAGAGGGTCTCGAATAAACATTCCAGTCCGTAAGGAAATTTGACATGAGGATCAATCCTGACAAATTCACCTACATGGTGCAACCAACAAGTTCTTATGCTTTATGCTCACACATAGGGGCATAAAGGTTAACCATGATAAGTGTTAGGAGATCTTTGACATGAGGAGCCCAATGTCAGTCAAAGAAGTCCAACATATGACTGGGAGGTTAACTGACTTATTCTGGTTTATGTCTGCGTCGACGATAAATCCATACACTTATTCATGGTTATCAAAAATCTGTCAAGTTCAACACACAAAGGAATGTGAGAGCGAATTTAGAGACATATAACGTTCTCTTTCTGTCTCGCATGTCGTGGTCCGATCGAAAGCAAATTCTCATATCATCTTATACCTGGCAATTTCTAATAATGCCTTCAGTTTCGTACTAGTGTGGGACGACAATGAAGGAGAGAAGCCGATATATTTTGTCAGTAAAGACCTGAAGGGGCAGAGACCCCGTTATCAGAAAATTGAAAAGTTCCTGCAAAGAAACCGAATGTTTATGTCAATGAGCATCCGATCATAGTCAAAACAAACTATCCCATAAGGCATATATTAAAGAAGTCGGACCTGGTAGGAAGGATGGTGTCTTGGGTCGTAGAGTTTTCAGAATATGAAATAACATTTATGGCTCAAAGCATTATCAAATCTCATCTGCTGACATAGTTTTTGGTCGAGTTGAGTTCACCCTCATCGAAAGAAGTATCATAGCAATGGATCCTTTTGGTGGACGGGTCATCTAATCTCAAAGGCAATGTAGCGGGGACAATATAGGAATGGTCGGGTGATGTGGTTCTTGAACAATCACTCTACTTTAATTTTCAACCCAACAACAATCAAGCAGAGTATGAGGCGGTCATTGTTGGTTTAAAATTACCCTACTGAAGAATTCTTGTCTAGCATTGAAGGTGTAACTTATTTTTTTAATATAAATTTATCTATATATTATAATTTTTAATGAAATTCAAAAGTTATATATTCGTAAGAGGTTGTAAAATATATAAGAACCCCTTACCGGATATATAAGTACGACTTACACCATGACTGCTTATAAGAAAAGTGGTGATACGCAAGGTCAAGCCCATTTTGTTACGATAAATGGAAAATTATTGGTATTGAGATTTGAAGCTTTTCAATCTAGTTACATTTCACTACATTTGTTAACTATAATCGTAGTGAAATGTCTTTTAGTAAATACAAAAAAAAAAGCCCAAAAAAGAGTTATTACCAAGACTAACATGAAAGTTGTTGTAATATGGGGTTAGAAAAGATCTATTTTGTAGTAGTGTCAAAAATACAAAAACATGGAATACAACCTCAAGGCTCATGGTCAAAAGCTCTCGATAGATCATTGATTCAGGTAAAAAAAAAAGGTACATGAGTAAATCAATGACCTACAAAATATCATTTCAATAAAATAAAATAAATACTCTTATCTTTCACGTCCCCCTCCTTTATTGGTGTTCCAAAAAAAAGTAGAGTCATTATAGGATTTTGAAATAGTCTAAACCAATGCATATCAAATCATTGTAAAGGTGCCTATAACCCTCACTAAACCCCATAAAGAAATCAAAAGCTTGAAAAGTATGGCAAGATAGACGCTTTATTACTCTGTTGTTCTTATACTAAAAATTATTAGCGGATACTCTTATTTCAATCATACTAAAAGACTGATATGTCAATCTCTAAGGGAATAAATGGTGAGGTAAGAGTTTGATTTTTCTTTAAGAGATAGACCGATAAACAATACCATCCAAATGAGGTTGATAAAAAAGATTCATGAACTTATCAGAGAAAAAATGTGTCACCTCCTGCATAATCTAGACCACACCCTTCAACTAAACATCTATACACGAAGAGCCAAGATAGAGTTTCTCCTACTTTTGATCCTGACACAAGTGTGGAAAAACTTATGTTAGCATCCTCGTCTTTTAACCACCTTGCGTTATATCTTTGGGCCTGTGGAGAATCTGTAAATCCTAAGCAAGGTCTAGAGGTCTTCTATTTATGTTATCCTAAAGTCGATCATAGAGTGAAGGGAAACACCCTTATTCCACTTTCACGTTTAAATTCTCAATCTCGTATCTAACGATATCAACACGGTGAACTCTGTTGCCAAAAACTTCCTTAAGCTTTCAGAAATCCTTTAAGCACCTTAAGCTCCTTTTTAAGAACATATGCCTTCCACCTCAAGGAAATAGAGTTGGACCAACCAGAATGAACCACGTCGGTGAATTGATTATGGGTCAATCAATAGTTATTGAATTTAAAGATTTAGGTCCCCACAACTAGTTTGTGTAGGGAATGATAACACAAGAAAGAATCAGACACATCTATAGGAATGATCCATTGAGAAATCGAGCCTCGTCTCTCACACAGGCATCTGACGCCAAAATCCTATGAAGCCTGCTAGCAGCCCTCCCATTAAGTTGAAACAAGGTAAAATGTCTTTCTAAGAAAGGTAGATCAATAAGGTCCATATAGGAAATAAAGTTAGCAAAATCAAGACAATCAAACATCTTATGTTGGTGGTGTAATCCATATGCACCAATTAGCTCAGGAATAGAATAAACCAAATTAGAATCTCCAAGAACATACCACACGTCACCCTCCATATGCCTTTATGAATAAGAATGTCATCTTACATAACTCTTTTTTTAGATAGAGAACATCGAGAGTACACATTAACCACTTTTAAGACTCTCCATTTCAGACAAACCCCAAAAAAACCCACATCGGAGAAAGAGATTAAAGATCTCTCTTTCTCACTACACCAAATGGAGAGAAAATCCTTCATTATTACCGCTAATGGGAAAAACCTCCACTCACAAAACTAGTTCCGTGAAAAATAATACACCACTAAGGTTGAGGCTGACACCTCACTAAATTTAGCCTCTTTTTGATCACCACAAACTTTAGGAAAATGAAAGAGATAAACTCCTCCACCTTTGACATTTTCATAGAACTCCCTAAACCATAAACATTAAAAGTCCCTATCAGTACCTAAAGATGACATTTAAACGACCTTGCAAACTTCTGCGTAAAAGTACAACCAAATTACCTATCTAACTTCAAAAGTCTTAAAACAATCTTATCATAAGGATTAACTGAACTAATGGAAATCCTAAAAGGTAATAAAAAAGTACGCACCAAACTAGTATTACAAGGGAGAGAAACACCTCCAAGACTACAAATTAAAGATTGGAGTACTCATGTCTTTTTCTAAAATAGACGTTGGAACCAAATATCTTGTAAACAAAAATCATTTGTTTATTTTGCATTATCAAATCAAATCAAACACAATTTTGTTAAATCTACCATATTCTTTGTGATAGTACACTCGATAATTAAGAAATGCAGAACCCTTTCTTACGAATAGCATGGATGGCTACTTTATGATATTTTGTTAAGATTTATATAAACATATTCATGTAGATAAAGATTCAATTTAAATCATTGACACATACCACTAAAAATTAAATGTTCCACTAACTAGTCATATTCATTTCTTTTGAAACATAAGTTCTTTTTCGTAATCAACTTAATTGAAAGCATGCTTTAATAGAGAGAATATATTCATATTTTTTTAAGGTGTGATAGGCATTCAAATTCGTACGAAGATTATGATCATATACGCTGTTTCTAAGGGGAATTGTGTCACCATCATTGGCTTAAAAATTTGAAAAATGTTTATGATTCCATATGAGAATCAAATCATGCATGAATTTATTTTGTCTTGATGAATTACTTTAGGCATCGATATGTACTTGATTTGCCGCCATCAAACAGTGGTCACCATGGAATATAATCAAAATAAAACCCAGTAAGTTAAAGATTATTCTTTAGGAATATATACAGTAAGTTTTAGTATCAATGGTATTTTACAAAGATTACTCGACCCTCAACTAATTTCCCTTCCTTTTTTGTATTGGATTAACACTCCTTATACATTCAATCTAAATTATTATAAATAAATAAAAAACATTATTAAATTTGAGTGTTAAAATGTGAGTGAGATAAAAATTACTTTATGAATAAATTAAAAAAGAGTGACTAAAATTATAATTAAATCTAAAAAATACTACCTAATTATTAATTATAGCTTTAACGTGTTGACTTGTCTGTCGTGTTTATCGGTGTTTATCACCATCGACTAGAGGTTTTTTCTTATAATTTCATCTTTTTATTCTTTATCTCAAGTTATATTTTATCCATATATATATATATATATATATATATATATATATATATATATATATATATATATATATATATATATATATATATATATATATATATATAAATTTTAAATAATTTTTTTCATAATTTCATCTCTTTATTCTTTTTCTCGAAGTTATATTTTACGGTTATTCAAAATAGTCCGATGAATTTTAAAAGAATTGCAGACAGATAAATACTTTGAGTGTGTTTATACGGCAATTGATAGTAAAGGCTTCATATATCACAAAAACATATTTGGTTCTTGTGCATGCATGTACTAGACTCTATCTAACATGAACTAATTATTTCATTCAAATAACGACAAAAAAAAACTGAACTGATTTATCAACATCTGAGTTTCATACAAAGAATGTTTTATTATTTGCTAAAAGATTCTAGGCGCAGCATATTTTGAAAGTTAAAGGAGAGCACTGATATGTTCTGTAAGAGTCATTAGGACTATAACTATATAGAGAAAAGAACCAAATGCTCTTTAGTCTATTTCCCAAAAGTTTAGGAACTCTTATGATCATGCATGAATGACTTGAAATATAGGGACACCAATTAATCTGATGGGAAAGGTGCAGATTGAGACTCCAGTTATAGCCAGTAACTGTCACGTTAACAGAAATCAGGTTAGTGTTTTGAAAGAGACCTTCACGTTTAGGATTGGATCAAAGAGATTAAAGGCTTTAAATTTTTCTCAATTTGATTAGTAAGTGGAGATTAATGTCTCTACTAAGTCATAAAATAGTTATAACCAAGATAAGCGAAGAGAGTCCATGTTCAAGTACATGCATTTGTTGCACCAAATGGGAAAACATCTACTTTTGAACTCAACAGGAGAATCATATACTTATCCATACTTTCATGCTTATCTAAAGATAGTGCATATGCATATGTTCTCAATAAATGTTTGTGTGTATTTCGGTGTAGAACAGGAAATTAATGATGTATTAGTGAAATTTGTTGCAGAAGCTCTACAATAAGTAAAAGAGGGGTATATCTGCAAGAATGAATGGAAATGTACTTGCAAGGTTATCGGATTAAAAGGTGTAACTTGCAAGAATGAATGGAAATGTACTTGGTTATGACACCTAATTGCGCTTATAAATAGAAAACAGTTGAAACTGCCGCAGCGGGCCCTCTTCTGACAGAATTCAACACCGATCATAATTTACACGTAACACACATACAAACATAATTCATCACTTAATTGTATAATAATTGATTTATCAACACCAATAATGAATATCTCACCAAATATTTCCAATAGTAATTCAACATCGCCTACATGCAAAGACAGACCCGAAAAGTCGAATCAGAAGCTCAAAACGAGTCACTAGCTAGACGACACTCTTTTTGGGCTCGTGACGACTTAGTCGTCACCTGGGTGACGACTGTCACCCAACCTCACATCTAACCCTTCGCCCATTCTGACGAACGGATTGAGCAACCAAACGCAGAGACCCTGACAATTGCCTCTTCAGGCAGGTAATGATCATCAACGCCATCGACATCCCGACGACCTGGTCGTCGGACATGTGACGATCGTCACCCTGATACATAGGGTAGAATCACAATTTCTATCGTTAGACCTCTATGGAAGCTATGAATTTTGATCTCAACCACTCAAAACAACCCATAAAATTATTTCACATTTTATACAACAATTATAACGTATTAATTCATCAATCTAAGACATTCACTCAACTGATTTTATTACTTTTCAATTAAGCATAAAACCTTAAAAACCTCAACAATGGCATAAACATGAAAATAATTCATAATAGAATTATTAGCACATATTGGTACACAAATTTATTTATCAAAATATCATACAACATCAAAATAATGTAGATTCTACATATATCATATCCAATACATAAAATTATTGTAGCGGTGACCAAGTTATTAATTGACTTGACTCGCAAATAAGCAAGAGTCGCCACCGCGCTTTATTGTTTTCAAGGGAAAAGAGCGAAATAAAACCCTAAATATATATGTGATGCAAGAAGAGATCAAGGTACGTGGGTTGATACACAAAAGAAAGGTGTTAGCACTCAATGCATCTTTAGTACTTTACAGGAATTTCTTATTCCATCTGTGTTTTTTTATTAAAAAATTATTTGCTAAAAGATTGGATTAAATAAATTTGAAAACGCAACGACCTAATGTCGAGGTTTTGGCTTAAAAGTGTGTAAGTTTGAAAATAAAATTTTAAAAGTTTTGACTAAAAAAAATAAAATAGGATAGAAATAGACATGCAATACACACAATGACATAAAGTCAACAAGACGATCCTTCCTTTAGATTTATCGAGCAAGCAAAATAAAATAAATATCAAAAAATATAAAGCATTTGAGAATTTAAAAAAAATAATTATTATTAAAAATTTAAGATCCCTAAATTAATTCTAATTAAAAAAATCTAATAATATTAAAAATAATTCTAAACCGGTTAAACGTTCTAAAGTTATAAAAATTAAATCTAAACTAATTAAAAAAACTTCTAAATCAATATTAATTTAAAATTAAACTAAATTAATTATAAAATTACTAATATAAATCTAAAGTAAATAATACCAATTTAAGACTAGAGTAAATTGATTAAGCTGAGCCAGCAACCGATTTAATCACTAAGCTAAACAAGACTTAATAAAACTAAAAAGAACATGTTTTTGTATTTTTTTTAAAATTTATTTTAATAACCTAAAGGGGGTAAATTGGGAATCAAGCAGTGATATGAGTAAAATAAACAATAAAGGACCTAGAGGCTAGAGCCCATTTTCATTTCTATACTCTCATTAAGTATAATAAATTAATGTAATAAAAGTGTAATTAAAAAAATGAAAAAAAGTAACGTACAGAGAGGAATTTTCTATAAATTATATGAATGCTAATTAACTGTAATAATGATAATAAAGAAAATAAGTACTTCTTCATTTATTTTTCTATTATAATAAATTCACTTATACATTCTCTTTCATTTATTTTTCTATTATATTCTCATTTATTTTTTCTTTTATAATAAATTCACTCATACATTCTCTCTCATTTATTGAGAAAGTAACCACTTCCTATTCTCTCGCACGCTTCATATGACCGAGTTTTGTGGCCACCCTCTAGTGTTCACCATCATCTTCATCATCCAATCTCTATAATACTTACCTCTATCATTCAATTAAATCCTTCGTTTGCCCAATAATATTTTTCGATTATCAATCCTTCAACTCTCATTGTAAATGCACTGTTCGTTCATCGTACGTGTTTGTTTCTTAATTCTCTCTCTCACACATTTCACGTGAATTGTTTGTCCTTTTTCTCATGTTGCATGTTATGGTTACGAATTTGTAGGATGGGGAGAGTGAAACTAAAGATAAAGAGGTTGGAGAACACAAATGGTCGACAATCAACCTATGCAAAAAGGAAGAATGGAATAATAAAGAAAGCTAGTGAATTATCTATATTGTGTGATATAGATATTATACTTCTCATGTTTTCTCCTGGTGGAAAACCTTCATTATGCACAGGGAGACGCAGGTAAATGCTTCATTATTTTTCTTATGGAAAATATGTCAGGTGTTCAACATGTGTCAGAGATATTCAATTTTCAAATATTTTAATAGTGTCTCCCGTGTCCGTATCTCATTCTTTGGCTAATTATTTTGTTCTCTACTTTGATTGATGTAGTAACTTTGAAGAGGTGATGGCAAAATTTTCTCAACTAACCTCACAAGAAAGGGCAAAGAGGTGCAATTAAAAATCTTTCTTATACGGGGATGGCTTCACTAACTTTAATGTATTCATAACTTTATAACTTTAGTTAACAAAATGATTGAATGATTAATACGTATTATATTGATACGAGAGAACAATTTTTTAATAAAAGTTTCCAAAGTTATTCTACAAAAACTATGTCCATCGCATAAGGCAAATTATTTAAGAAGTTTTAATAAGAATTTGATAAATTTTCCTCAATTGTATTGTAACAGGAAATTGGAGAGTCTTGAAGTAAGTCAATTTCTTACCATTCATTTTCCATACTGAAACTTTCATTTCCTCGTACTCATTCTTAAAAATGATCTTTTGTTTGAGAGTTCAGGCACTAAAGAAAACATTTAAGAAGTTAGATCATGATGTGGTTATTCAAGACTTTTATGGTACAAGGTATGCCTACTGCAACTAATTTAGCAAATACATCACCAATCGTAATGTTTTTAAAATCTGACCGAACGAGTTGGTTCAACCTGTTGAACCAAAAATTTGAGAGTTTGTATATTAATTTCTTTCTCATTGTTTTATCTACCAAGTTGAAACTGAAATTTTTCGTTTTTTTATTTGTTACAGTAGTCAAACTGTTGAGGTAAACATCTCTTTTACTTTCTCTTTTTCTTTTCCGTTTTCATTTTATCTTTAAAATGTTATGTTCTTCACTATTTGGATTTGAGCAGGATTTGAGCGATCAAGCTAAGGTATTACATAACCGAATCTCCCAAATACACGAGCGACTAAGGTTGTTTTTGTTTTAGAATCTGTATAATCTATAGTTTTGTGGTAATAACTAAATCATAATGGAATTGTCCTAATTAACATCCTATAGTAGCAAGCAAGTTTTAAGAACAAGTTTTTGTTGTTGAATTTTGCAGACATTGGAGTGACATTGAGAAAATTAGTGGTGTGGATGAATTGGGACAGATGGAAAATTCACTCAAAGAGTCTCTTAATCAAATTCAAACTCACAAGGTATTCAAAGAGTTTTTCAATGATTAAGTTGATTATTGATTAACACTGCATTTGAACTATTGATTAAGTCTACATAATTTTGATAGGAAAATGTACAAAAACAACAACTAGCATCACTTCAATGCAATAACCAGGTAAATAACTATCATGATATTTAACTTTTTCCTTTTTTTTTTAAGCTTGTTCTAAATTCTAATGATATAGAAATAGAAATCATTGTTGAAATATTTGTATGTATCTTGTAGTTCAATGAATTGCATGTTCCCTATAAAATGAGTACTCAACAACAATTTCAATCTCTGCCATGGATGGTTAATGGTGACAATCAGAATATAGTACTTCCTGAAGAACCAAACTTGCTTCTCCACAAGTAAGTTGTTTTTCCTTGATGTTGAACTTTGTGAGGCCCCTTGAATTATTCTGATAGTAAGTTACTCTCTTCATTTTAAAATGACTGTCATTTAAGGTTTTTGCACATAGATTAAGGAATGCAATAATGTTGTCATAAGACATTACACTTTTATAAAATTAACCTTATTAATGTATTGGAAATAGTGTCCAGACTAAAAAGTAAAGAACGCAATTGGAAAATGGTAATGATTACTATATTGAAAAATGAAAATGATAGTCATTTTGAAACAAATTTTATTTGCTAAAACGACGGTCATTTTGAAACAGATGGAGTGTTGTTAAGAATTATGTTTGGTCTTAACTCATCCCTACAAAATCGACTTGTAGGGTGAGGATTGCTCCCACTTATAAACACACATTCAGGCCCTATATTGTATGATGTGTGACTATTAACACACTCTCTCACGCACGAAAATCTGGAGCATGAAAATAAATGGTAGGTGACCCGATATCGAAAACGTGATCTCATCCCTACAAAACTAACTTGTAGGATGAGAATTGCCCCCACATATAGGTATGTGTTCAGGTAATATATTATTCGATGTGAGAATCTTAACACACCCCTTGACGTCCAGGACAAGACATCTGGGGCGTAAAAATAAATGGTAAGTAGCTCAATAGCAAAAATTTGATAGCAGATGATCCCATGGATCTTAAACCAGAATCTTGATATCATGTTGAAAATTGTGGTTGAACATTACTCATCCCTACAAAATCGATTTGTAAGATTAGAATTGACAAGTTAAGGTCATATATTATCCGGTGTGAGAGTCACTTAAAAATATTTCAGCTATAACATATGCAAATATCATAGTGGAACTGATGATTGGTTTAATTAACACATGATACCTTTCAGATGTTGTCTCTAACTCTACTAATCCAACTTATTTTCCTTTCTATCTTTTAGAGATGTAGAGGGCTCAACAAGCTCATCATTTGGAAGCTATGCAAGTTATCTTGGCTCAAGCACCAAACCAAACATATCCAATTCCAGTCAAGAAAATTGTGTTCTCAGTGACATGAGCAATAATCCTACAGCAGCTCCTGTGAGATTGCCATTTAATGGACAGTTTTCATACATTCCAAACAATTTCAACATAATGAATGATATGAAGCTTCAACCAGCTACAACAGGCATGAATAATAATAATCCACATGAAAACCAAGTAGATAATTATCATGTCAATGGAAACTTTGAAGCACCTAAACAAGGGTTTGATCAATCTAACCACCATGGTTGGACTTCAAATTCAGGT
The DNA here is from genome assembly GCA_021764765.1 of Vicia sativa. Classification (NCBI taxonomy): domain Eukaryota; kingdom Viridiplantae; phylum Streptophyta; class Magnoliopsida; order Fabales; family Fabaceae; genus Vicia; species Vicia sativa. The sequence continues at coordinate 30,345,106 of CM038792.1, read as the reverse complement.
CCTTGTGCTGTTAATATCTTTGATGAAAATTTGTATCCACAGCCAAATTTTCCACAAGTTCATTTTGGCTTCACATAGAAGCTTTATTTTTTCCTTTTGTTTCCTTGTTTTTTTGGTATATTCCTGCATGATTTCCTTCTGCATTGTTGCACTTTTGGTAGCATTAGAACTGTAAGTAAGTTAATATAGAGAGAATTTCACATTGTAATCGCAAAGTATATACTTATTCTTCCGAAATCTTTAATAACAGAACTTCGACTTATTATTTACTTTAATATCTCAATCTGCAATGAATTGACTAGTTGATTTTTAGTGAAAACAGAACTAATCCGCGTCACTCAGAAAATTTTCGAACAATACTCAGAAATATCAAGGAAACATAAGATTATAATAAGATATTGATGCCCTTGATGAAAAAACCATATTCACTTGTCATTTAACAAATACAACATGATAGTTAAGTTATTACACCGCATATATAACGAATTAGTATTTCATGCCAAAGCCGGGGAACTCTTTTGAGGAACATATTATCCATCTAGTTCGAGAATATAATTTTTAAGTCTCATGATATTTACGAATCCGCTTTATTGAATTGTCATTCCTTTGATACCAAATAGTCGCATACTTCTTTTATCACTTACTATTCTCATTTTGGATTCTCACAACATCAAGGCATGATTTCCCTAGTAGCTTGCGCGAAAAGAATGCTTTGTAGTAATCTTCCATAGTAATTGTTTTGAACAATTCAGGTTTTTCCGGAGTAACAAGACTCGGTGTTGGACCTATAACTTTGCTCAATTGGGGTTTGTGAAATGCAGCAATAGAAATTCTCTCTTTCTTTGAGTTAACTGTAGCTCGATGTTCGATACTCGGATAAATTCCATTGTCATAATCTGCACAAAACCGTTATCTCTTTTGGGTTAGTCAATTTTGTCTATAGGTATTATCTCGAAAAGACCAAACCGCTTATATACATGGCCGAGCATCCCATACTAATCGAGTTGGGACTACGAGACCATATAATGCTGAAATCTCTATCAGATTCTTACACACTCATAAGAATACTTAAAAGGGTAAAATAATAAGAGGATATATATGACTAATTTTCTATCAATTACCTCTAAAATGTCTCCAACGTTTACGACAAAAGCATTAGTGAGTGGTGTAATAGAAATCCATTGTCCATATTTCCTAATTTGGAGACCTTCAATGTCATTGGCTTGGAGAAGGATTGTTAAGGCCTCAGCATCAGAATGAGGATTGAGTCCAATGACATTTTCTGGTTGTGGACAAGGAGGGTAGAAATTCATCCTCATTGATTGAGTTATATTTTCAAACAAATCTAGCATTTCATTTGGTTCAACTTTAAGAGCTTTTTCTATATGTTTGATGATTGTGATGCAAACTTTCTTCAACTCTAAACAATAGGTCTCTAAATCATCTCTGCAATGCGAAACAAAGTTGTTTAGAGGAATATAGTTCTAATCACTCAAGTGCTCTGTAACACCGACACTTCTGAAAAAATGTGTGTCCGTGTAAGCGTCTCTGAGCGAAACCAACACCGACACTTATGGTGAGAAAAAAGATTGACAACACTATGGCAGGCAAACAAAACTGAAGTGAGAAAAAGCTATAAAACCTGAATGGTTGGGGAATATTAAGAAACAAGTGAGGATTCCTTTCAGACGAAGGAAGAGTCGCCATGAAGAATAAATATGCCCATTCTAACTTTTGATTCTCATATACAACAAAAAATTGACCAAAACCCTCTATGTCGTCCGAGGTTTGCCAAAATTTCTTCTTCTCTTCCGCTGGAAGACTTAGGAACTCTTGAACACCTATCTTCACATTTCCCACTATTGAAGGATCGACTCCATGATTAATCAAATGAATTCAATTTCATTTTTTTGAAAACATTACAAAGTTAAGAGAATAAAAGTACAATAACTATATATAGTATCAAAGACACTCCTAATTACTTTAATTCCTCTTTGTTCTATATCAAGTTACTAGTGTTGAGCTATATTAACAAGTAAAATTTCCTAGATGACATTCGGAGACATTCAGAGCCGTCGCAAGATTTTAGAAGCTCTGTGTAAGTTAGTCATATTTTAACTAAGTTAAAATATATATTGACCCTATTTAATCATAACAAACATTTTATGAAACTATATTTAACTGCAATTTAACTGTCATAAATTTTGGGCCATGTGCGTATCCTATCTTGTAAGCCCTCAAAGAGGGCCCTGCTAACATCAAATTTGTCATAAAAGTCTACAATTTTGTACTGAGTTTTAAAAAAATAGTTCAAACCTGGAAGAATCCCCATTCTTTACAAGCATGATCTAGCTTCACTACCTCAAGTTCATCTCCATATAACAATTTACTTAGGTCAATGAGTGGAATTTGTTGTAAAGAATTTGCATTTGATACAACAATCGGGTCTTGATTTGGATGAAGATATTGTTCTGGAACTTGTGTAATGAGTTGCTTTGCAAGATCTTGTACAGAAGGAACCAATAATGAGGTTCCAAACTTGGACATTATTTTTCAAGTGATGAATCCGCTTTCTTAAGTTGATAAAATTTCAATCCACGGACACTCTGAATACGACTCCAACACTGACACAACAACACTGATAATAATTTGAAAAAATGAATAAATTAAACATAATCTTAGATGTTAGTGCATATGTTCAACACCAGGGAAAACATAGACACACCTTTTACAGAGGTGTCGGTGCTATATAGATTTCAATTCCATTGATTGCACCCATTTGACTCAATATCTTCCTTTTTTCATAAACTATATTAGCAACTACAAATTGTTTCAAATGAAATCATAAATATTAATGTATAAGGGAATTCAATTTTATTGATCTACTAAAATATCAAAATCATTTTCAACATAGATCTCATTAGCATGCTTTCAACCCTAAGATCAGTTTAATTATAACAACTATATTTATACATAAACAGAAAAAATTGAACAAATGTGAGTGTTAATGTAAAGTGAGATTTTTCTTACCTTGATTAGCCTAAGATAGCTTTGAATGATGATTTGGGGTAATCCTAGTTTAGATGGAGTAGAACTCTTGAAGGAAGATTATTCAAGTCACTATCACATGCTAACTTAATTAAAAGTATATGATTACTTAAATTGTTAGTGTTTGATAGCTAATTTTTTAAGCATCTTGACAACAGTTGCTTTATAATACTAGTAGTCTCGTTGAAAAACTTCAAATAAAATAACTACTCATTTGAAAAAGATAACATTTTAATATTTAATGTATTGAAAACACAAATTTTCATATATAATATTTTGAGTTAATAGTCATTTTGCTCTATGTCATATGGAGAAAATCCCAAAAACAACCCTGTAAAAAAAATATAAATTCTTTCAACGGTGGTTCTTCAAATTGGTTTGCCAGCTTGACATTGAAATTGTCAACAAAAAAATTGTTCCAGCCGGTGAACGGTACAAATATAAGCAACAGTTCTTTATTTTTTTTATTATTAAAATAATTAATTTGCCGTTGTGCAACGGCTTTATTTTTTATTTTTTATTTTTAAATTTTTTTTATTTATTATAAATATAGGTTTGTTGAAAAATTGTATATCAATCCTATTTTCTCTCACTTTTAGTTACTCTTTAATTTCAAATTTCTCTCTCACAATTTCATCATTTTATTCATAAATTTTTAATTTTTTCCTATTTTCTCTCACTTTGAGTAATTATGTTATGTGATTTATTTTTATTGTTTTTAATTATATGTCATGTATTTGAGATTAATTTTAATTATCATTTTAAATTTTATGTTTAATTTTAATTTTATTTATTTTATATTAATTTAAATTTAAATTATTATTTTAAATCAAATAAAATTTAGTATGAATAAAATATTAATATACAAAGTAAAATTGTGGAACCCAATATAAGTTCTTTAAAATTGCACCATTGAAGTGAAAAATGGAATGAGTTGCTTCAAGATGATGTGGTTTAATGGGTACCACAAAGAACCCAAATATGAGTAGCACCATTGGAGATGCTCTTAGTGGATCTCTTCACTTAAACTGATGATGTGGCTTTGACATGGTTTTTTAAATTTTTTTAAACCACACTATTTACTGTATATATTATAAAATATCAATTGAAATATATTATACAAATTTACCCAAAATTATTTTTGTCTTATATTTATATTCTTCTTCTTGGTATCTTACCCTTTCTAGATCTAGGGTTCCTCAAATTTCCTTCTTCCTCAGCTGTAACCTAGAAATTTCAAACATGACAGGAAGTGCTAGTTCAGGAGTTAAAACTCATGGAAAAAAGCTTCAATTTGTGGCCACGAGCTCCCCATGAGAATCTTCGTTTTGAAATCGAGTTCAAATCCAGAAAGAAAATATTGGAAGTGTAATTAGAACAAACCCCCCAATTGAGCTCAAATCGAGCTCATCATGTTCTAATTAGAACAAACCCCCAATTTCTACTATTTCTAATTAGAAGGACAAAGGTTTCAATGTATGCATGGTTATTAGTTTTCAATCGAAAAGAAGTGGCTACGGTGGTATTGATTTCATGTCTGAATAGTGGCAGTGGGACCAATGGATGTCTGGTTATAAGTAGTAGAAATAGGCAAGTTGTTAAGCAGCATTCCATTCATGTGTAGTTTCAACATCCGGTGCAGCAACATGCAAATAATTAGAGGATATGGGATTATGCCAAATTTGATTTTGTGACTCAAATTGATTGCTAGAAGGCAAGAATTACGATACTGCACAATTGGCTAAATGTATAATCATAGAGTTTAAATCAAAGTGAATTGTAATGGTATATGACCACCAATTTTTGCCTTGGAGGTGTTATTTGATCTGTTACTTGTCTTGGATGTGTGGGTTTCAAGTGAATTGCACAATTTGTATGTTTATTATTTAATAAATTAAATTGTTAGTTGAGTCAGATCCTAATTTATTCAATTAACTTATATTGTATAGGAAAATTGGCAATATAGTTAAAAAAGAATACTTAGTTGTGAAGGTTTGATGTAGACAAGTCACATTCACACCATAAATTAAAAAACAAAAAGTCTTTGTTTCTCTTTAACATTTGCACATGGCAATAGTTGTTTCTCTTTTCGCTATCTATTCCTACTTTTACTCTTTTGTATCTATGAAAGATATACTCTTACTCTCTCTTTGTTTTGGTTTGATGAAGAAATATTAATAGACTAAAAAATGTGATTGAACTTTAATTATTGTTTGGTCTAAGAGTAAATAGAAAGAAGGAAAGATAAAAGAAACACTCTCTTATAGTTTATGTACACAGAAAAAGGAAAGAAAAACACAAATAACATAAATTTCCATTACTTGCATAAATAAGAAAATTTACAATTACATTCTCTAATAAACCCCAACCCAACATACTCAGCTAAAGTTGCTCACAATAAATTAGTGAAGCAAACAATGCTTCCAACAATACTAATAAGGCGGGTGGTATTAATTTCCACCTCTTCCAATTTAGCAAAATACTAACATAAATCATAAAATACCATCATAAATTAATCTCTACAAGCTTTCTTAGCAAGAGAAGATTAACTAAAAAAGAAGAAAAAAAATTACCCCCAATAATCAAAATGGCCCAAATAAATATGAACCATCTTGTTACAATCAAAATGATGAAAAGCCTATTAAAAAAAAAAAGCTTTTCACATTCTCTAATCCACCAACCCACCACCATAATCGTGAGTACCAGAATTCAAACCCTAAAATATCTGACTTTAACAAAATTGGTCTTTGCCAATTGAGTTAAGATTTGAGACTAGCATACTATTTAATACCTTAGTATACTAGTATACTATTGTTTTATACTAATCCTAATACTATATAAATTGTATTATGATAAATTATGTGTCTAGTGGAATTGGGCACCAGTGTAGGTTTGACCAAAGGACCAACCAGAAGGGGCAACGTTGTTTGAAACAATGGTTTTTCCATCACTTGTTGTAACCTTAATAGACAAGGATTGTCCATTGAGATAGTTGTTGCTTTGCCAGTTTTGTCCCCAGTTTCTTGACATTGGCATCCACCCAGTTCTTGAACCTTTAATAGCAACTGAATGTACATCTCCAGCACCACCCACATTTGTTACTAGGACTAAATTGAAGTAGGAATGTCCATTTATTGTAAACCTAATTCCTCCCCTTCTCCTGCAGGGTACCCTACACAAATCCACACAAAATATTAATTAGTACTTACAACCATACATATTCCTCAGTTTCTTTTTAATTTTTCTTTTATATATTTTTTTATAAAAAAATTGAAAAAAAATATTAAATAAATATCAACAAGTTTACGTTAAAATATAAATATAAATATTAATAAATAGTAGTATTACATAGATCTAACTTTAAACAAGTAGTATATATTTATTTAATTAAATCAACTAGCAAATTAAAATTGAGTTATGTCATCCACCCTATATTTCAATTCAAGAAAAATATAGTTTAATTGTTGATTCAAAAACATTTAAATAATACTTAAAAACATCTCAAATTATTTATTATAAACTGTGGAATAATATAATTAATATCCACGGATATACTATAATTTTCTATCAAACAAATATAACAAAATTTAACTAATTTTATTGCAAATTAACATTATTCATATAATAACACCTTAAAATGATAATTTAACACAAAAATCATAATTTTGTTCACCAAGCAAATAAAAAGTATTTTGCATTATAAAATTACCAACCCTAAAAGGAATCACATTTACTATCTACATAAAGTTAAAAGAAATTACACTTAAATAAAAACAAAATAAAGTTAGTAAACTTCCAAATACATGTGATTTAAATAAAAAAAAAAATTTTTTAAATAGCCTCATTTAAAAGTTGAAAGTGACATAAGGGCCAACCCATTATACAATTTAAATTTCAATATTCAAAAATATAATTAAAAAAACATATTAGTACATAAAATAAAAAAGTTACCTTCTGTAAGAAACAGGAACAATTCCAGCTTTATATTGAGCAATTCTAAGAAAGATAGGTTGAGCAAGATCAAAGTGATGCAAAGGAGGGTTACACCATCCTCCATTATTATTAGGTAAGGCATTGTTTGGAGGGCAGAAATTAGTTGCAGTAACCAAAATGGAACCAGGAAGACACCATTTATGGTCACCAGCACATCTTATCTCAAAACAAGAACCACAGCTCAAACCACTGTTGAACAAAGCTGTGCTTAAAGCAGCAGTGTTTGTTCCATAACCTTGACTGTATAGGTTACCATACCCACATGCCCCACCTGAAAAAATGTGATTTTTTAATAATTTACTCAAATGGGTGTTGTTTAAATTGGTTAATAATGAAAAAAATTTAAGCTTTTTGAAAAATTTTGCTTACCCATTGTTCCTGATGCATCACTTCCTCCATAGAAAGTTGCATGTGCATTAGTCCATCCTCCTCCATAGCCATAAGCAGATGAAAATATAGTAAGGAATCCAACCAAGAGCAAACTAATTGGTACCATGTTTTCCTGTATAGATAAACAAAATTAAGTTAAATAAAAAAAATATATTACTTTTTTTCTAAATATTAAGCTCAAATTGTGAAATTTTGAAGTGAAATGAATAATTACTTTGATTTTGTAGGGGAGATGAAAGGAGAGACAAAATGCACTATGTGAGATTGAGAAAGAGAGAGATTATGAGAAGTGAATGAGTGAAGGGAATGGTACTTAATTTATAGACCTATGAGAGAGTGAAAAAAGATTGGGTTAGTTTACAACTTTAACTAATGTTTTTAAAAATGTTGGGAGAAAAAACCACTAGAAATAGGCAAGGGACAATTTTTGAAGATGGAAAAAAAAGCTGTTTTGTGAGGGAAAGCGTGTGGTATTGTAGCTTTCATGGTTAGAAAATCTAAAAAATGAATGTGGGGTATAGTGGTTTTAAGTTGGATGGTTAGCAAGCTGCCAATAGCACATGCAAGCATCTTCCATTTGCCGCAAATACCCTTTCAAATCTTCTCTTTGCTCCTCACTTTGCACCAATGTTTTTTCTTTTCTTTTCTCTTTTACAAAAGTTCTTACTTGTGCACTATTTTTTTTTATTATGAAGTTTCACTTTGTCTCTTTGGTATGCTGACAAGTTTGTATTGGCGTTATGATTTCTGGGAATGGATTCCCTCTGTTGTAAAGTTCACTGGAGGAGGGAGGTGGAGTAGTTGACATATATCCACCATTAAATCTCCATTTTTTAATATTTTTTATATTTTTATTTGAAAAAATGTTAATCATTGTCTTTTGAGCGCTCTTTAAATATTTAAAGTAGTAATATTTTTTAAAATTATATATTAAAAATTAAAATAATTAATTTTTGAAAATAATATTTTTTTTATTTGTTCAAGGAAAGGAGGCGGGGGCCTTGAAGTAGGGGACGGTCGCCCCACACCTTGAGGTGGGCGCCTCCCCCTTCATCCTCCCTCCACGAATTTCTGTTCATCTTTCTTGTTATGTTTACAGTTTTCTTCTTTTTTGGTTTTTCTTGTTTTAGCAGTACAGTTTTCATTTCTATTATATAACTTTTATTTCCTACAATGCTAGCAATAACACACCTATAATCCATACTCCTAATCCAACTTTTCTAAGCTATTTCAACAATCAACCAACCAAAATCCTAGAAATCAACTATCAATTTTTCCTAAACCTAAAATATATCAATCAAAACCTTAACTATATGAGATGGAGAATCAAACTCCTTACCTCACAAGCTTGGATGATTCTTAATGATCCCACAAACCCAATCCTCAAGCTCTTCTCTTGCTTTTCTTCTTCTTCCAAAACCCTAACTTTTCTCCTAAGCTTCTATATTGGCTTGTGTTTGAAAAATGAAAGGAAAATAATGAAAAGTATATTTATGGTATTTCTTACTAGTAAGGTTAAGGGTGTAAACCCAATCCTACAAAATTGCTCCTCACACCCCTACCTATTCTTAATACACTAATAATATCTAATTATATCATTAACTCAATTAATTAAAATAATTCCGGGGAATTAAATACGGTCCGAATAATATTTTACCGAACCGAACGGAATGAAAATCAGACCGAATGAAACGTCGCCAAATATATTAATAGATACATCGATTAATATAAATATTCTTGTCGCCAAAACAATCGTCAAACGGTAATTCAAAAATATTAATATAATATAATATTAAATAAAACGGGCGCTACAACTCTCCCCCACTTAAAAAGTTCTGTCCTCGAAATTACCTGACTCGAAAAGCTCGGGATAGGAGTCCCGCATCTTACTTTCTAACTCCCACGTCACGCTTTCATCAGCTGCTCCTATCCAAACAACTTTGACCAATGAAATCTCTTTGCCACGAAGAGACTTTATCTCACGATCCTCAATCCTTAAAGGCATCGTTTCCACCGTAAGATTTTCTCGAACCTGAATATCATCCATCTCAATCACATGCGAAGAATCCGGAACATACTTCCGAAGTTGCGACACATGGAATACATCGTGCAAATTCAAAAGATTTGGCGGTAACGCCACCCTATAAGCCATTTTTCCCACTTTACTAGTAATTTGGTAAGGACCAATAAAGAGAGGAGTTAACTTCTTTGACTTCAATGCTCGCCCAACGCCGGTTGTAGGAGTAACTCTCAAAAACACATGATCACCCTCTTGAAATTCCAAGTCTTTCCTCCTTTTATCATGATAACTCTTTTGTCGACTTTGATAAATTCTCATCTTTTCTCTAATCATCTTCACCGCCTCAGTAGTCTCTCTAACCAATTCGAGTCCAAGCACCACACTTTCACCCGACTCGTGCCAACATCAAGGAGTTCTACACCTCCGACCATACAACGCCTCAAATGGTGTCATTCCAATACTAGCATGAAAACTGTTGTTATAAGTAAACTCAATCAAAGGGAGATATGTATCCCATGAACCACCATGTTCAAGAATACAAGCTCGTAACAAGTCTTCCAACGATTGAATCGTCCTTTCCGTCTGACTATCAGTTTGAGGATGATAAGCCAAACTCAACCTCAACTTAGAACCCAAAGTCTCTTGCAAGCTTTTCCAAAATTCAGAAGTGAACCTCGGATCTCTATCCGAAACAATACACAAAGGAATACCATGTAATCTAACAATCACATCCGTATAAATCTCCGCCAACTTCGATACGGGATAAGTGATGTTAATAGGAATAAAGTGAGTCGACTTTATAAGCCTATCAACAATCACCCAAATCGCATTGTGTCCTCTTGGTGTATTCGGTAACCCCGTTACGAAATCCATAGAAATGCTATCCTATTTCTATTCTGGGATCTCTAACGGTTGCATCAACCCTGCAGATTTCTGATGTTCCACTTTAGACTTCTGACAAGTCAAACAAGCATAAACAAACTGGGCCACCTCTCTCTTCATACCCGACCACCAAAATACTTTCCTTAAATCTTGATACATTTTGGTCGCTCCAGGATGAATACTCAAATTACTTCTATGACTTTCTTCCAAGATCATTCTCTTTAAATCAACATCATCGGGAATACAAATCCTATCTCGGAACATCAAAACACCCTGAGCATCTAACTTGAAATCTTCACTTTCAGTTTGTCCAATACCAACCAACAAATCAACAAGTTTCACATCAAGCTTCTGAGCTTCCCTAATACTATCAAGGAAATCATTATTGATCTTCAACATTCCCAAGATAACACTCTTCGGCGTCACTTCTATCACAAGACTCATATCTCTAAATTGTTCAATCATTTCCAACTCTTTCACCATCACAAGTGACATATGCCAAGTCTTTCGACTTAAAGCATCGGCCACCACATTCACTTTACCAGGATGGTAATTCAATCCGAAATCATAATCTTTCAACAATTCAAGCCATCGCCTTTGCCTCATATTAAGCTCTTTTTGATCAAACAAATATTTCAAGCTTTTATGGTCACTAAATACTACAAATCTAGAACCATGAAGATAATGCCTCCAAATCTTAAGCACAAAAAGAACCGTCGCAAGTTCCAAATCATGAGCAGGATAGTTCTTCTCATGAATCTTCAATTGCCTAGAAGCATAAGCAACCACCTTGCCATTTTGCATAAGCACACCACCTAAACCCATCTTAGAAGCATCACAATAAACAACAAACGGTTCTTCAGGATTAGGTAGAATCAAGATCGACGTCGTTGTTAACCTTTTCTTCAATTCAACAAAACTTTCTTCACACTTGACATCCCACACAAAAGCAGCTCCTTTACAAGTCAACTTTGTCAAAGGAAGTGCCAACTTAGAAAAACCTTCAATGAACCTCCTGTAGTAACCAGCCAAACCTAAGAAACTTCTAATCTCAGTAACAAACTTAGGAGTTTCCCATCTTAACACAACATCAACCTTAGAAGGATCAACCGCAATGCCATCACCAGAAATGACATGCCCCAAAATGCTCACTTCACCTAACCAGAACTCGCACTTTGACAACTTAGCATAAAGCTTTTTCTCCTTTAGAACTTCTAACACAATGCTCAAATATTCTGCGTGCTCTTATTCCGATTTAGAATAAACCAGAATATCATCAATGAAAACAACCACGAAACGATCCAAGTAAGGATGGAAAATACGGTTCATGTACTCCATGAATACTCCCGGTGCATTAGTAACACCGAAAGGCATCACCGAATACTCGTAATGTCCATACCTCATCCTGAAAGTAATTTTCTGAACATCTTCTTCTTTCACCCTTATTTGATGGTAACCCGATCTCAAATCAATCTTGCTAAACATGCGAGCACCAACCAACCGGTCCATCAAATCATCAATTCTAGGAAATTGATACCTATTCTTAATAGTCACTTTATTCAACTAACGATAATCAATACAAAGTCTCATGCTACCGTCTTTCTTCTTCACCAATAACACAGGAGCTTCCCATGGTGACACACTTGGTTTAACAAACTTCTTCTCGAACAAATCTTCTAATTGACTCTTCAATTCTGCTAACTCAGATGCGGACATCCTGTATGGTGCCATAGAGATAGGTCTGGTACCAGGGACAAGATCCACAAAAAATTCAACTTCTCTTTCTGGAGGTGCACTAGGAATCTCATCAGGGAATACTTCGGGAAAATCGCACACCACCGGAAAGTTTGCAATCACAGATTGACTCTCCACATAAGGAGTCGCCATCAACAAGAAAACCAATGCTTCATCTTTCATGAACTCATTCAATTATTTCGTCGACATCAACATAGTTTGATCTTTTTCCACTAAGGAAGAAAACCTCACAGTGTTGTCATAGCAATTGATATGGACACAGTTAGCTTTCAACCAATCCATACCCAGAACCACGTCCAACCCAACAAGCGGTAAACAAATAAGATCCACCATAAAGTCTCTATCAAAGATTGATAAAGGGCAATTTTCACACACAAAAGAAGTAGTAACCGTTCCCTTAGCCAGAACTTCCACCACCATATCTCTATCTAGAGATGGCAAAGTGAGACCCAATCTCTTTACACAATCAGCGGCAATAAAACAGTGAGTAGCACCAGCATCAATAATAGTAATAAGAGGAATGCTATTAATGAAACTAGTACCTCGAACAAGACCATCTTCGTTTGCCGTCGGAGCACCCGACAAAGCAAACACCTTCTCCGCTCCTTGAGTCCTCTTAGGCTTCTTACATTGAGGACTAATGTGACCTCCCTCGCCACAATTAAAATAGACCACATCCTTATGCTTGCAATCACGAGTCACATGACCCACTTCACCACATCGGAAACATCTCACCTCATTCTCCTTAGCCCTCACATCACCGACAAACATTACTTTTGTGGTCGGTTTCCACACTTGTAACAAACAATACTAGCAGAGCATCTCCCACTAGTCCTTCGCCTTGAACGCTTTCTATTCCCCTTACCACTGGAATATCATAAGGTTTCCACATCTGACCCTTGTTCCTCTTATCAGACATAATCTTATAGTGTGCATTACTATCTTCCTCAAAGATTCTAAGCTATCAATCAAATCCGCAAAGACACGGATTTTCTGATAACCAATCGCTTTCTTAATTTCAGGACGCAAGCCATTCTCAAACTTAATGCACTTAGAAAACTCGGCATTCTCTCCATCATAGTGAGGATAGAACTTAGCCAGCTCGGTAAACTTTGCAGCATAATCAGTGATAGACATATTCCCTTGTTTCAGCTCAAGGAAGTCTATCTCCTTCTTTCCCGGAACATCCTCCGGGTAATACTTCCTCAAGAATTCCCTACGGAAAACTTCCCACGTCACTTCCTCACCCGTAACCTCAAGCCTCTGACGGGTGTCAACCCACCAGTCATCCGTCTCTTCACTTAACTTATGAGTACCATAACAGATTTTCTGCACAAGAGTGCAATCCATCACACGGAAGATTCTTTCAATCTCCTTCAACTAAGTTAGAGCACCTTCAGGATCATACTTTCCTTGGAAAGTAGGGGGATTCTCTCTTTGGAAGGTTGCCAAACTACGAGACCCGCTCGCCAAGATTCGCGGGTGTTGAAAGCTCGAGCTATTGCGCATAGCAACAAGAGCCTCATCATTCCTACCAGCATTCCTTCCAGCCATAACAACTTCTGCTCACAACAAAACAAGGATTAGAATCAACAAATAACAATACTTGATTGTTAGACAACAACAAACTCAACAACTTGGCCGGACAGACCAACCTGCTCTGATACCACTAATGTAACGCCCCAATTCTACCCCTCGTAATTAATAATAAAATCAGAGTTTCAAAATTTCATCTAACAAAATTGAGGCATCACATATTCGCATTTTCATCAATTCGCATCATAATGCCCATCATAAATATCAAAAGTCGGATATATCGATTCATACATAATTCATCATATACACATATGACTATTCACAGCACAACGAATGTGTTCGCAAAATATACATAACATCATGTTATCATCAATATATAAAGTTATAACATCATAAGATAGTATACATAAACTATCCTATCAAAATAATAACGTCGCCCAAATCCCGAGTGTTACTAAGATCAGAGCAGAGCGACACAAAATAAAGAGACTCGAGCTAATCCTCATCATCCTCGTGGATCACCTGCACGTTACCAATATAAAGGCAACGGCGAAACAAGTAAAGGGTGAGATACTCCAAAACATATAATTAAAAGCATGATAGAATATATAGATAGTTTTGAAATTATAAATGATATAAGTTAAATAGAGTATGTCAACATATATTAAAAGCTTACATACTTTAAATTAGCATTTAGTGTATAAAATTAACACTTTAACATCGTCACATAATCATTATACTCGCATCAACACAACGTATCATATATCATCGCAAATCAACGTCATTCATCAATTAGAACCCAATGCCAAACAACTCAAACATAAACATAATCGACTCCATGAGACACGACTATGTTATGCATGTGGTACCCGTCGCTTTGTCCATAATTAGGAACACTTGGCATAAAGCCCATCGTCGCTTGGCATAAAAGCTTTCGTCGCTTGGCATAAAAGCCCCCGTCGCCAATGTAATGTATGTGACTCAATAATAAAGACAACACAACAACACATCATCATCGTTCATCAAAATTGACATAAAGTTCACGTCGCCATATTTATTCACATCAAATAAACATATCATCATTATCAATTAATTCACCAAATTCTAAAAACGGAAAAATAATCAAAACACCAATAATCATCGCGAAAGCCATTCTTAATAACCGATATTAATCATAATCGTCAACATCGCAATCGGTTTGTCCATACGTGTCTTAAATCGACTAAAACGCAATCCGATTCAATTTAACCGTAATTTGGCCTATTTCGGGTCGTTTCGTAAAAAATCATAATTTCGAAAAACTAACCTCATCACTATGTTCTACACGTCGAACTTAGCTAGCACGTCAATTTTCGTTGAATTCGGAGCAACTTGCTCCGTCGTCGAATTTACCGAAATCGGAAAATCGAAACATAATCGGGTTCTAAATTTAATCGGATAACTTATGTCCTAATTATATTTTATTAATATAAAGTATTACTAGGTGAAATTAAGAAAATTGAAACAAACAAAAGCTTAATTATGCAGGAACTCATTTTTCAGAAAACTGAAAACTGATAACACTACAGAAAAACAAAACAGAGTTTTTCCATTCCACCCACCAGCCACCAGGGATGTACGTCCCTTGATTGTTCAAGGAAATGAGGCGGGGCCTTGAAGTGGGGGACGGTCGCCCCACACCTTGAGGTGGGCGCCTCCCCCTTCATCCTCCCTCCACGAATTTCTGTTCATCTTCCCTGTTATGTTTATAGTTTTCTTCTTTTCTGGTTTTTCTTGTTTTAGCAGTACAGTTTTCATTTCCATTATATAACTTTCATTTCCTACAATGCTAGCAATAACACACCCATAATCCATACTCCTAATCCAACTTTTCTAAGCTATTTCAACAATCAACCAACCAAAACCCTAGAAATCAACTATCAATTTTTCCTAAACCTAAAATATATCAATCAAAACCTTAACTATATGAGATGGAGAATCAAACCCCTTACCTCACAAGCTTGGATGATTCTTGATGATCCCACAAACCCAATCCTCAAGCTCTTCTCTTGCTCTTCTTCTTCTTCTTCCAAAACCCTAACTTTTCTCCTAAGCTTCTATATTGGCTTGTGTTTGAAAAATGAAAAGAAAATAATGAAAAGTATATTTATGGTATGTCTTACTAGTAAGGTTAAGGGTGTAAACTCAATCCTACAAAATTGCTCCTCACACCCCTACCTATTCTTAATACACTAATAATATCTAATTATATCATTAACTCAATTAATTAAAATAATTCCGGGGAATTAAATATCGGTCCGAATAATATTTTACCGAACCGAACGGAATGAAAATCGGACCGAATGAAACGTCGCCAAATATATTAATAGATATATCGATTAATATAAATATTTTTGTCGCCAAAACAATCGTCAAACGGTAATTCAAAAATATTAATATAATATAATATTAAATAAAACGGGCGTTACAGGTTCAACCAATGTGTTTCTTAAAAGAAAAACTCGTCTGGATGTTTATCTGACATAATTAAGTGTTTGATAACTATCAATACTATAATTGGAGCTTTGTTGCCAATTGAAAGTGTGAGAAACACAAGAAAGGGGGTTTGAAATGGGTTTCACCAAAATAAATTAAATATTTCCATTTATGAAAGACAAAGATAACTTAGAACATACAAATAAATGAACACAATTATTTTTATCCTGGTTCATTGTAAACTAAGTGGGATGACTGGTTTTTTTATCGGTTGTTTTAAAAACAATGAAGTCGCCACCTAATTTTATTTGTTCTAAAAAAGAATGGAAAAATATAGATAAAACCCACAAAATCGGATAAGGCGGTCTACGTGACCAAAAGATACAGATTCGGGAGTCGGTTATGTAAGGGGAAGGTATTAGCACCCCTTCCATCCATCGTACTTGATGAGACCCGTTTAGTTCTAAGTGTTTGTGTGTGTTTATTGCTAATTTCTAAGTTATGAATAAGAAAAAAAAGAAAAGGGGTTTGTTTATTATTATTTTGAGTTTGTCGCGGTTTCAGAACCTTGTGCCTACGTATTCCCCCGTGCAATGGGAAAGTCAAAACTCTGTAGTTCCTCTCAAAAATGTTTTAAATTGGTTGTATTGATTTTATAAGAAAAATTGTGCATTAGGCATTTAAAATAATTGAATTTGGACTTATTTAGTTTGTTTGAAAAGCTTAAGTCCTCATTCATGTTTGAAATGGTTATTGCACTCTCTTTGTAAGAAAAGAGTTTTGATAGTTGTATATGAGCGAAAAAGGATTGAGTGAGTTAAATTGATTTTAAGGTGGGTGAAAAAGTACCGAACAATAAGACTAACGTCTTACGATTCAAATACTAGAAACCTGAGGAGCTAATGCTCAGACGAGTCGTCTATCACCCGAAAAGGTTTTCTTATTGAAAAAGTGAGGTGAAACAAGTTTCACGTTATTTAGAAGTCTTTAAGAAATTGGTCTAGCGTCCAACGACTTAAAGACTAAGAGTTTATTTGGAACAAGTTTTAAAACAATTGGCCTAGCGTCCAACAATTTAAAACCTTGGATTTTATTATGAAAAAGGTTTTGAAAATGCACTCGACGTTGGATCGAGGTTTGTAAGTTAACTATGAAAGTATTTCGAAGTTTGATACGTGAGGAAATGAGAAATGGAGTCGAGTTATGATTAATTAAGTATATGGACTTGATTAATCTTATGAGGATAGGTGTTCATATCCCCAACTATGAGACCCTTGTGCATGGACAATTGGTATATGAACCAAATTTATTCGGGTAATGATTAATCAAAGCAACAAGGGCTTTAATTAACCTTGTGAGGATGGTCATGCCCATCCCCAACTATGAGACCCTTTAGGAAATTGGCTTATGAGCCAATCAAAAGAAATCAGACTTATTTTATATTGATTGTGTGTAGCGTGTACAATAGTGAATAAACCGTAGAAGCAATGCAAGAGCAAATAAGTAATTATCACACAATACAATGAAAAAATTTAAATAATTATTAGAGTGGATTTTTTTTATTTGATAAAAAATCAATTAATAATTTAATCGATAAATTGTCAAATAAAAACTATCATAAACTAATTATTATTTAATACATCAATCCAAAAAATAAATTATTTGCATAATTAAATTAAATAATAAAATAAAAAGAAAAGAGTTTAGAATAGCTTTTTTTTGGAGCAAATCTGGGGGTGTAGGTGGAATTTCGATGGGCCTGAAAGAAGCAAGAAAAACCCAAGTCCATGAAGGGCTCCATCTGATTTTGTGTGGTAAGTCAGTGAGGATCTACGACGTGCATGCAGTTTTGAGGCGTCTGATCTTTGATTCGGGACACTCCAATGGCCATGATGGAGACTTATTTATCAAATATTATAAGATAAAAATGCAAAAAGAAAATCAGAAAATAAACCAAGGTGGTGACACTTGTCACCACCAGACCAAAACACTTATCCTAAATTAAACATAAAACACTAATTAAAAAAAAGCTAATCAGAAACATCTTAACTCTGTTTCTCTCTAAACAATGAAACCTCTAACCTCTCTCTAAAAAGGACCTCGCCGACGATGGAGGTTTAGCCGCGCTGGAAATCGCCTCATGGCGGCGACGGAGACGGCGACGGAAACACCCCGATCCTAATTTTTTTTAGGTTTTCTTGTTCGTCTTTCTGCTCTTATCTCTAATCTGACACTCTTTTTTGCAGATGCTTGACGGATTTGAATAGATCTTAAAGGGGGTTTATGAAACCCTAAGTTCTCCGATGATGAATATCAGCGATTTCGATGACTATGAGGCTTCTGTGACGCCTAAAACATACTTTCTGAGGTGTGATTGACGGTTTGACAGTGGTGAGGACGACGATGATGACAGACGGCGGCGACTTGCGTCTGAGTCTAAAACCGGTGAGATTGCTCCTTTTAAACTTCTTATCCCCTTCTTCTTTCTCGTAATCAGAGCTTTATGATTTCTGGAAAAAAAAAACAAATTTATGAAGGGTTTCGTGTTTAGGAAGATGATGATAGTTTATCAGGGTTAGGTTCGATTTTCTGTTTGTGGCTTACTGACTCTCTATTCTTCATGGTCGTTTCTGAGTTTCTTGAGCGGTGGCTTTTCTGGTTTCTGTTTTGGTTTTGTGAATCTGTTTGTTCTTGTTGGCTTGTTGTTTGATTGTGTTTTGGCTGTTGCGATTTGGTTTTCTAGGATTCTGAGATTTTGGTTCTGAAAGTAAAGATGATGGTGGTTCTGGTTAAGATTTTTGCTTGTATCTTGCTGCCATTTTTAGGGTTTCTATGAACATTTGTGGCTGCGTGAACAGTGTTTTTGGTTGCTGGAATCTGTGCATTCATTTCTTTTATACTGCTGAGCCATTAGTGTTTTATTGCTGTTGTTGTTGGACTTAGCATAATTTTGATATACAGGCCTTGTTGCAATTTTCTGAATGCTGAAATTAGGCTTGTAATTCTGTACTTGCTGCTTTGCTCTTCAAAAAGTTTGTGTGGGCTGGAACTGTCATATTCTGATCTTGTACTTGAACCATGATGCTAATTCTTAGTTTGTATTTCTACACCCTCCTTTTTGTGAACTAAAGTTTTTTTACTTTATGATTTGCGATTGGGAAAACCAGCCCATGATTAATCTTGAAATTCAGATTATGAGGCTTTGACATTGAACATGATTTAAGAAAACCCTTTAAACCTGATTCCAAACACGAACCCTAATGATGAGGTTGAGAAAGAATAGTTCTCTTGATAATTTTCTTATTTATGTTCATGAGTTTATGTTTTGCTTTGGTTTCTAACCCTTCTTTTCTTGTTTTGTTTCATGAATCGCAACAATGGCAAGGTTGAACATGGAGAGAGCAAATAGGAGAGCTTGAAGATTAAGCGGCTTTCTCGTAGTTTAGAACAACTTGTATCCATTAGGAATCTTTGTAGTTCAAGCTTGTAACATTTTATAACTCGGATGTAATGCAAACTTTGAAATTAAGCTTGGCTCCAAAACTTGTAAACCTTGTATAATATCAAGTTAATATCCTTTGCCATAGTGCTTGTAAAAAAAAAATCAAATCTTGAAGGAAACATTTGAAAGAAATTATCTACATTTTATGTGAAACTTGCCATGTTGAATGATTTTGAGATAAACTTGAATGGTTCTTATATTAGTACTTGAATGAATACCAATTGAACCATAATTCTGAATCAAATTCAAATTAACTTCAATGAACAAAAATAACGCTCATAACTGCAATGAACCCTTAAATTAATTAAAGTGAATCTTAAATTCAAAATAATCAAGATTCATCTTAATGATAGAAACAAGATGTCTTAATCACAATCTCATTCTTCATGCCAAAATTCATCTCAAACAAAACAAGGTTTCCAGAATTGATGATTAATTTCCACATCTTTTCTTCTGATAATACTAACACAAGAAGAGTCTTATATTAGCAAAACCTCTTAGATAGTGATGAAACTTCTAACAAGGAATAATGATGTATTGATTAGATAGAAACTTGTAATGAACGAACAAAACCCTATCTCCGGTCAACTTCAGGTGATGCAATGATCTTATGAGAAATACAAGGGAATAAAGTCTTGATCTTGTGCACTGAAGAAATTCAAAGGAGTGTATTCCTTAAAGAAGGGATGCCTCACGATCACTCCTCACAACCACAAACTCAAAATTCATTTCCTGAAGATGAAACCATGAGCTTAGGAGGGTAAATTCATTTCCTCAAAATTGATTGTTGTTCTTCCCTCTCCAAAACTTTAAGTTCCAATACTAACTCTTGACGCTTACCACTTTCTATATGTTCTGACACTTTTTTCTCTTAAAATGAGATTAACTCTAAACCTTTTACAATTAGGGTAATTACTCTAATCCTTAAAAATATAATTTCCTTCCCCACTTACACTCCTTTTTTTCTACTTACTCCCTATATTTCTTCTAATTTTCATTCTAAGTTCAAATTCTATTATTTTCTTATTTTAATTATTAAGCCAACTCTAAATAAATTCTATCAACCTCTAATTTTCTCTTTATCCTTACCTTAAGGACACACACTCCCACGACTCATATTTATTTAATTGTAACAACACAAATATTAAATAAATCATACAAAAGCCATGAATAAATCAATTAAAATAATTCAATTAAAATTGAGGTGTTACAACAATCATATTTGATCAAGAGTAGAACTATCATATTGGGTCAAAAGCAAGCACACAAGAAAAATGAATTATCTACCGTCAAAATTTTGACCCATTCACACTATCAAAGATTTAAAAGCCACTTGATCATAATCCCATGGTCCATAGCAAATAAATTTATTTTTCATTTTATAATTCAAATAGTATTAGTTTAAATAACACCCGCTTGATTCTGATCAGTCCATCAAGGATGTTTGACTGCGTGAATGCAGTGATCGGTGACTACAGCAGATCGCAGTCCGCATACAAGTGAAAGAGACATCACCTATTTATCCAAAGTTTTAAGACATTAGGTATATGAATCTTCTCACTCATAAAGTGTTCAACCTCTATTTTTTCAAATAATGTGGAACTTCTAACTCACACATGTATCACAATATTCTCTCCATTAAGCGAGAATTACCCACTTATATGTTTCTCCTCAAGGAAAAATTCTTTCATTCATATACATTTGTATTATTGTTAACATCCTTACTATGTCATAGGCACTTCAACAAGAAACGATGCCTAACCACCACCTTGTCATAAATACTTTGTTATAAAGAATTGGAGTCTAGTTCTTCATTTGTCCAGTTTTCCAATTCTTTGTATCGATGAATAACATGTTGCAGTCTAAAGTTTTAGCGACTGAGATTATAAACTGAATAAATATTTTTGTTTAACCAAAAAAGGTTTGCTCGGTCGGATTTCTCCACTCTTTTCTATGAAATTATGATTACTCCGCCAAAATAAATCATGGTTGTCAACATATTTTCGTCTTCTTTATTCCACTGTCTTGCTTCCTCTTCAACTCATTGCAAATTTTATTTGAAATTGTTGCTCTTAAAGTTTTGAAAAGAAAAATTGGAAACAGATTTTTACCGGAAAGATTGTAGTGTTTTTGGGAAAATTGTCGTCATGAATTGCATAGAATTTTGGGAAAAATTGATATCAAAGATTGTTTCTGAGAAAATTACATAAAGTCTTCTGTAAGAGATCTGAGAACGTTTCTTATCATTTTGCAACAATTTGAGAACCACTTTGTCAAAAGAATCAAGAAAAAATTGAAGATCCAAAATAATGAAGTAGAGAGAATGAAAAGGAACAAGAACATAGACACAATGCAACAGCCCTTTTCAATTTATGCAAAAGAAAATTGTCACTTGATATTTCCACAAAGTCAAGAATTCATGTAACATGAAATTGAGGAGAAGAGGAGCAGGTTTAGAGAAGAGTGAATACTTTTTGATGGAGAATAGCAATATAGTAAATTAGTGTATTTTACCGGTTTACTTTTATATTTTTCATCAGATCCGTTGATTTGTTTTTTTCACGTACCCAACATCTATGATTGAACCGGAGTAAATAGAGGAAAGGCTAAATGGAGCAATCTCAACTTAAAGAATTGGTCCCTTCCTCAAATTTTGTCTACTCTAATACTAGAGATGAGTCATGAGGAAAGCAACTACATTTAGTCAAGAGCAACCACACAAATGAAAGAATTATCGTATATTCACTCAAAATTTTAAGGCATTAAATATATAAATTATTTCACTTATAAAAAGTTCAATATCCACTTTTGCACGTAATATGAGACTTTTAATTCCTAATTGAAATTTCCCGCTATTCTCTTAGTTTAATAAATAAATTAGTAAAAAAAAAGTATTTATAATGGTTTACAAGTGCAACAGAAAATAAAAAACTACACATCAACACTACAACAATCAAAACTAAAAACATTATCATATAAACTAGCAACTTCAACATATTCTTCGCCATATCCTTAATGTAGTTGTCATCATTTTCAATGTCCCTTCTAAACATGTTGATTTTTACATCTTTTTCATCACATTTGAAGCATGTTGGTTTCTGTATCTCGAGTTTAATTTCATCATTGTGTTGGTCTTCGTACCACTCAAAGAAATTACAACTGGCACTATCAATTTCATTATGTTAATAATATCATAAACACATAAATCAAAGATGTCAAACTATAAATCAAATATATCAAACTATGCACACAAAACGTACCACAAAGTATTTGCTTCTCCAAAATAGTTTTCCCAAATTTCTTCTTAATTATTCTTAACACTGTTTTGGCTCCACACTGACATGTCGGTTCGATTTTAGGTTGAGATGCACTCGAAATGAAGGTATTAGACTTCTGACATCTTCAATTTGGTCCATTGCTATCATATGATGCCATTGATGGAGCGATGAGAATTAGGATTTGTATGTCCTTCAATTTAAGTTCTTGTTTTTCTCCGAAAATATATGAAATAGTAAAACAATTACATATTCAACTCTGTTAAATGATACATCAACGTCGTTTGTGTCAACTCAATTTTTTTAAAATAGATTTTATGAATAAGATCGACGTTATACGCGTTAGTTAATATAAAAGACTAATTTATAGCCAAAAAAATGACTAATTTATTATAATAAAATAATTTAAAAGATTCTGAAATAACTTTTGCCTAAAATATACTAGATTCCTATCATTCTTAAGCATGTCTTATAATATATATTTGCATTACATATTTATATTTAAAGAACTGTATTAATAAATACTCCATCAAAATTGATAGAGATAAAATTGTAACAAAAGTTCCATTTTATATAATTCCAAAACAAAGTTTCCATATAATTTCTTAAAAGTAAAAAGCCTACGAGAGCATCTCCAATGAGAAGAATTTAGTGGTTGTTTAAATCTTAAGTTCTATTATTTATATTTTTTATCATTGGAGTATGCTGATGTGATAATGTTGATTGCTTAAATTTAAAAAATAGAACTTCCTCAAACAATCTTAAAAATGGAGAACTTAACATTAAAATATTATTATTTTTTAGCCAATTCAATAGAAAAATTAATTTAAAATAGTTGGAAATTGAATATATTGATTAAAAAAATTTAATTATCATTTTACTATAACTACTATTTTTATTTTAAAAAATAAAATGCATTTATTTTTTTTCTAACGTTACTGTACCATGTTTTATTATGTATTTTATTTCTTGTCATTATGCTTTTATATATATTTTATTATTATATATTTTATTTCTCGTCATTATGTCTTTTATATATATTTCATTAATTTTTTATTTTTTAAAATTTAACATCTTTTTATATATTAATTATAATTAAACTAATTAATTAATAGACTTAAAATATTGTGTAAATAAAATAATATAAATTATAAAATCAAATATAAGTGGTTTATTTACAATTATCATTGAAGTAAAAATAATTGAAATTACTTCTAAATTAGTTAAGTACAATGTTCGCCCACAAAATATGACCCAACCAATCAAAATTAATTATCTCATTGGAGGTGTTCTGAAAGTGCCAACTCTTTTAGTATGCACTTAAACGGTACGAACTAGCTAGTTCTAGCTTGTGGACAAACATGTAGGTAAGTCCCATCCAATTTGCCTAAACAAGAAGTAAAAATGAGTTGTACGATATATAAATGAAGGACCGTAGGCTTTAAGTGAAAATGATGGGATGTCCTTTTGTTAAGGAATACTATTGAACAATTTATTTTCAATTTTTAATATTCTTTTAACATTTACTCTTTTATTGAGTAAGAGTAAAATATATGTTACTTCTATTATTTTATTGTGAACTACATGTATTTCATGTAATAAAAAAAATTTGATCAAATAGTGTATTAAGATATGATGTTTCAATATAATTATTAATTGAGTTGATTTTAGGAGACAAATCAACCTAAGTTTTAATAATTATAAATAAATAAAAAGTTAAAAATTTTATATATATATATATATATATATCACTTCTATTATTTTATTCATTCTTAAAATGAGAGAACTACATGTAATTCATGTAATATAAAAAATTGGTCAAATAGTGTATTAAAATATGATATTTCAATATAATTATTAATTGAATTGATTTAAGGAGACGAATCAACCTAAATTTTAATAATTATAAATAAATTTAAAAGATAAAAATTATATTATTATAAGAAAAATTCTCTCAACGACATAGTGTTGCGACGTGATTCTCACGTGGTTAACCTCTGAAACCAAATCCACCAATCCACTAGAGAAAAAAATAGGTCTCATATGATTATGTCTTCTTCTTTCATTCATCACCTTGTGGAAGAAATCGTTATTGGAATCTCCTTCATTAATCCATTTCAATCTTGATTTTTAGATAAGCATGTTTTCTTTTATTCTCAAAGTCCTCCAAAACCTACTAGTCATTTCGTTCCTATTGTTTATGATATCGAGATTCAAATCAACATATCATATCACTAAATCCCTCCTCCACCTCCAAATCTACTCCCCCTCCCCCAAACACTTCCCTATTCAACCATCTGAGTTTCTCTTTAAGAAGTCTTAACTTTTCTTTTAAAAAGAAGTCTCATCGTCCCTCAACCTTGAAATGTTTCCACTCCTTATTGACAAAAGAAATAAAAGAATCAAAATTTAACCATTCATTATTGAAATTGAAAGGTTTTGGCCCCTAATTTAAGTTATTCGTAATAACCATATTGGGAAATGATCTGATATATCTCTAGAACTGACGAGTTCACCGATCATGCCCCAATTATTCAGAACTAAATCCGACATAATGAAACGATTAGTTCTACTCATAGACTTGCCATCTCCACTATACCAAGAAATGTTTTTGCCTTTACACGGAACATCTACCAACAAACTTTCCTCGATGAAATCTGTAAAAGTACTCATTTCTATATTACTCACCACTTCCACCCTCCCTTTCGTTTCACTCATATTCTTGACAGCATCAAATTCTCCTTTGATGATTCATTCCCCATCGTATAAGTCTCCGTAAGCTCCAACAACTTCCTCCACAACATCTTCTTATTGTTAAAATCACAAGAAGAATAGATATTTACAATATAGTAAATGTTAGACTTCCACACCAACTTGATCCCTAAATAAATGTGTCCTTTAAAGCTAGTATGAACTTCCCCAACGCCTTTTCTCCAAATTGTTAGAAGACCCCCGGATATGCTCGTCGAATTAGAGAACGAATAATCAATTTCAATATGACTTCAAAACCTTTTGGCTAAATAATCTTGCAAATGAGTTAGTTTCGTTTCTTGATACAAGAAAATATATGCGTTGCTCTTTTTTATCAAAGAACTTATTCTTATTCTCTTTAGAGCATTATGTCCCTCTCTTATGTTCATGGAAGCTATAATCATTTCAAAATAGTTAATACCTCCTTCATAATTTCCTTCCTTTTTCTATCTACTTTCTCTAACTCCACAATTTTACTAATATAGTTATTCCTTCCTTCCATATTCACCACACCCAAAACCTCTATAGCAGTCCACAATTTGTTTCCAATGTTACTTTCTAAATAGTCTCACTTCCTCCCGTTGCTTCTGCAAATGTTTGAGTTCTCAGATTGGTCCCCGTAAAACACCAAATCGCTCATATTATCTTTTCCTACATACACTGAAAGAAAATAAGGAATATCTTCCACAACATTCTCACATTTTGTAGTTGACTGAGATTTTGAACTTCGTTTTAGCAGAATAGCAACCTTCCCATTTCTTTTGATTCTCTTGATAGGTCTAAATGATTTCTTATTTAGGACACCCCCATATCCACCATATTCTTGAATTTCAGCTTCTTAGAACATTTTTTCTCTTTGGCGATCCTACCAACGAACATTTGACCACCGAATGATCCACCCTTAAAGTTATAGAATTTTGAGAACCAGACTCTCCATTAATCGTCACAATATTCTTCCTACAATTTACATTGCGAGTTTTGTTTTCAAGTCGCTGGCAATAATTTAAAAACCAGACCGGTCATCAAACCGGTAAAGATACTGGGTCAATGGTCGAACCGCATGACAGAATCAGATTAATCTGGATTAAATTGGATAACTCGATTTATAAATCAGTCATTATAACAAGGTATAAAATCGGTCGAACCGGATCATTCAATATAAAAAATATATAAATAACACTTAAATTTTTGGAACATATCATACCATAAATTCACTAATTCATAAATTAAAATTCAAATTTAAAACTTTCAAAACATGGCAAATCAATGTAAAAAAACCAGTATCAGAGGTGAACAGGATTTGATAGAAGTTCTTAAAAAAATTGCCAATTTGATCATCATATTTCGATCTCCTTCTTTGAGTAGCTTTAATATGATAATAGCGTGTATTCCGATCTCCTTCTTTGAGTAGCTTTAATGTGATAGTAGCGCGTATTGCGATCTCCATCAGTAAGCCACTTAGACGGAGAACGCTGAAATCAGAGCAACTCCTCTTGATGAAGGACTTTAGCCAGCTCAATTTGTAAGCTACAGTCTTATCTAACATCTCTGCAGTATTTGTTGGTGAAAGCTCTCTACAAAGGAAACTTGAAAATGAAAGAGTCCACCATTGCAATCATTTCCATACGTATTCAAATAATCCATCATCAAAGGAATGCTAACAGTGATAATATGTAGTTTTAGTGTATGCATGCACTTATACATAAATCCACTTATAAGAAACATAATCTAGAGAGAGATTATATTTATAATCTAGAGGATTTGATTTTTATTTATCCTGAGCATCTAGAGGATTTGATTGTTGGAGTTGAGGGTGCTGTTGTTGTTGGCAAACTTTTGGAGCAGGATAATCCTGATCTTGGTTACGATGCCGCCAAAGGTCAGTATTCCTTGTTTTCTTTTTCATTGTCATGTTTAAGTAGTTTCTTTTGTTTGCCTTATTATTATTATTGTATTATTGATTCTGGTCCAACTATTTTTCTTGCTGCTTTGTAATTAGGTGAATATGTAGATATGGTTAAATCTGGAAGAATTGATCCATTGAAGGTGATTAGTCCCACATGGAAATTATATTATAGAAACAAATTGAAATGTTTATAACTAGCTTTTGTACACCATAGCTGAAACATTTAACTATTGGGCTGCTCGTGAAATAATATTGGACTTAGGCCCTAGTTTAAAATTTTGATAAAAAAATATTAATAAAATTAATTTAAGATAACGTAAAATAAAATTAATAAAAATATTTTAAAAATATTAATATAAAAAAGTAAAAAAAAAAATATAATATATAAAAATAAGAATTTCACGTGAGTTTAGAAAATAAAATTAAAAAAATAAAAATTCAACTGAAATACCTAATCTGCAGTAAAATGGTGAACAATTAAATAGTAATTACGGAGACCATATAGAAAGAATCTTGGTACGAAGAAGGGAGAATCTAAAAATAATCTTTTACAGAGATCACTCTCTTCTTCAAAAAAATCACAAGACCAACCTCATTAAGAAGTGAATATCATCATTTTATATTAAATTACATAAATTAGCAAACATTGTGTTCATTTAATTTATCATATCTAATGATTGTCAAGTGAGCGATAATTTTTTACAAATTTTTATTCAATTTTGAATATGAGTAAAATATATATATATATATATATATATATATATATATATATATATATATATATATATATATATATATATATATATATATATATATATATATATATATATATATATATATATATATATATATATAACTTATGATAAAAATTTCTAGTCTTATCACTCAGCTGCTAAAAAATTTCTTCTTTCAACCACTTAAAAAAATGTTACATTGAGTGTGTGTGAATGAGAGGTACTACAATAACATGATTACCAGGGTTGAATTTTTTGTCGATATAATGAATATTAGGCTTTAAAACGATATATACCTGAAGTTTAGCATGTATATTTAACATAAAATATAGTAATGTAAGTAGATAGTAAACAAAACCAAATATAATTTAAAATATAGCAATGTAATGTTTTTGAAAACAATATATAACTATAAAACATAAACATATCATTTAACTAATTATAAAAATTCATCTGATACATCTTATTATTATTATTATTATTATTATTATTATTATTATTATTATTATTGTTATTATTGTTATTATTATTATTATTATTATTATTATTATTATTATTATTATTATTATTGTTATTATTGTTATTATTATTATTATTATTATTATTATTATTATTATTATTATTATTATTATTATTATTATTATTATTATTATTATTATTATTATTATTATTATTATTATTATTATTATTATTATTATTATTATTATTATTATTATTATTATTATTATTATTATTATTATTATTATTATTATTATTATTATTATTATTATTATTATTATTATTATTATTATTATTATTATTATTATTATTATTATTATTATTATTATTATTATTATTATTATTATTATTATTATTATTATTATTATTATTATTATTATTATTATTATTATTATTATTATTATTATTATTATTATTATTATTATTATTATTATTATTATTATTATTATTATTATTATTATTATTATTATTATTATTATTATTATTATTATTATTATTATTATTATTATTATTATTATTATTATTATTATTATTATTATTATTATTATTATTATTATTATTATTATTATTATTATTATTATTATTATTATTATTATTATTATTATTATTATTATTATTATTATTATTATTATTATTATTATTATTATTATTATTATTATTATTATTATTATTATTATTATTATTATTATTATTATTATTATTATTATTATTATTATTATTATTATTATTATTATTATTATTATTATTATTATTATTATTATTATTATTATTATTATTATTATTATTATTATTATTATTATTATTATTATTATTATTATTATTATTATTATTATTATTATTATTATTATTATTATTATTATTATTATTATTATTATTATTATTATTATTATTATTATTATTATTATTATTGTATTTTTTTTGGAGAAAAAAAAGCATTATATATTAATTACCAAAAAACAAAGAAAAACAAGTTGATCGCTCGGATCCAGGCACAACCCAACACAAATTTATGTGTACCTCATAACATGAATTTTTCTATCTATCTCTCTATGATTAAAAATCTTCTCATTCCTTTCATTTCAAATAGCATAAATCGTTTCCGCTACTGCAATCTTTAACACCTCCCGTTTATAGCCCTTCTTGTCAACTTCTTTCCATAACCACTTTATCTCATTATTCCAATCACCGGGAGACCTATTAATATGCATCCAATTCAAAATCTGCTGCCATATGTTTTTACTGTAAGAGCAAATAAAAAACAAGTGGCCAATGTTTTCCTCTTGATCACAAAAACAACAGGTTTTATCAACATTTATTCCAATTTTTAGCAGTCTATACTTTGCAGGGAGACGCTTCCATAAGGCCATCCACAATGTAAAATTTGCTCTAGGACGCGCATAGTTTTTCCTCAACACGGTCACCCACCGAATCTGCTCACCATTATCTAGGATCTCCCTGTACATTTTACCAGAATTGTATGTTCCATTTGCATTGGCGTCACGCCAATGTTTGGTCACCAGAATAAGATCCCTACACTTTAAAATACCTTTCAGCATCCAAGAGCAAGATTGCTTCATGCTCCATTGAAGAATATCTCTTCCTTTGAAATAATACGTATCAAGCCACCGGATCCAGAGTTTGTCTTGCTTATTATGAATGTTCCAAAGTAATTTCTCTAATGTAGCATTATTCCAATCCACCAATGATATGATATTAAGCCCACTTGCAGTAGCAGGCTTACAAATCTTTTCCCACGCTATTGGAGCTTTTCGGGTAATCACTTCCAAACCACTCCACAAAAAGCTATGATAAATATTATCAATCTCTTTCAACACAGACTTTGGAAGCGGTAAATTCTGCAACCAATAAGCTGCACCAGCAAAGATAATACTACGGATTAGCTGACACCGCCCAGCATAACTCAGTAAACGCATTGTCCGGTGCTTTATTTTCGCCACTACACGATCAATTAGAGGGCGACACTGCTGAACCGAAAGCTTCTTGCACGAGAGTGGAATCCCAAGGTATTTAAATGGAAAATATCCTTCCTTAATTCCAGCTTCATTCATAATCAGCAGCCTCTCAGTATGAGGGACTCCTCCAAAAAATATCTTGCATTTTGCAGGGTGAGCCACGAGGCCTGTGGCTTAGGAAAACTTCTTGAACAAATCCCAAATCAGACGCACATAAATCTTATCACCCCTGCAAAACAACAATAGATCATACGCAAAACAAATGTTTGTGACTTTCAATTTCTCGCATCGGGGGTGGAAATTGAAATTCGGAATAAACGCGAGCTTTTGGAGGCAACGGTGGAGGTATTCCATGACAAGAACAAAGAAAAGAGGAGAGACAGGATCTCCTTGTCGAAGACCACGACCCGCCTTAATTAACCCTGTAACCTGACCATTGATTGAATATCTGTATGAAAGTGTAGTTACGCACAGTATGATCCATCCTATGAAAATACCAGGGAAATTTAGCTCGTACATAATGTCTTTTAAAATCGTCCAGTCTACAGTGTCATATGCCTTATGAATATCCATTTGTATGGTGCAACGCGGGGAAACGTTCTTATGATTATATCTTCTCATCAGTTCATGAGCTAGAAAAATGTTATCATGAATCACTCTACCAGGCAGAAAAATAGATTGGTTGATGTCTACAACTTCATTAATAACTTTGCTTAAGCGTCTGGTCAAGATCTTGGAGATGATTTTATAAAGAGTAGAACAACACGCAATCGGTCTCAGGTCATTTTTTATGATACTCCACGCACTTTTGAAAAATCTAGCATTATATCCATCCATATCGGGAGCCTTGTTATCTCCAATACTATTGAGAGCTTCCATCACCTCTTTTTCACTAATAGGCATCACCAGATTCCCCTTGCTTTGCTCACAGAGTTGTTTTCCATTTCTCAGCACCTCAATATCCACATGCTGCAGATTTTGAGTTGGCTTACCAATAAGATTCTGATAGAATTTCAGAACTTCTCTTCCTTTCTCAGCTGGGTCAATTAGGATCCTGCCATTTCTGTCTTCAAGTTTATGAATACCATTCAGATTCTTCCTTCCTGTAGCAATAGCATGAAAATACGCGTTGTTAGCATCCCCAAGCTTAATCCAATTCACCTTTGATTTCACAAAAGGTGGGGTGTGCCAGACTATTGCAATAGTGCAACGCAAAAGTGACACTTGAGAGACCCAATAACAAGCTATTGCAGTGGACTCTCCTCCTCAAAAAATAAATTTAATATCGTGTGAACCATTGGCTCACATATCAGATATTAAACTGATTAGAACATATACTACACTTGATATTATTATTATTATTATTATTATTATTATTATTATTATTATTATTATTATTATTATTATTATTATTATTATTATTATTATTATTACAATTATTATTATTATTATTATTATTATTATTATTATTATTATTAATAGTAATATTATTTTCTAAAACCATTGTAATTTAAATTCGGATGTAGTGAATTTGCTGCAACTAACAATTATTATTATTATTACTATTATTAATATCATTATTATTATTATTATTATTATTATTATTATTATTATTATTATTATTATTATTATTATTATTATTATTATTTTAGGATTTTTATATTCTGGTGGCGTATAGAGCAAACGGGAGGTACGAAAACTAATTTTCTCAAGGATACAAATGAAATTTGTATTTTTATTCTTTCAAAACTACAAGTATCTAGATAATATCAGGCCCATTTGAAGATGATTGGGCCATTAGATTTTTTATTTGATGATCTCTTAATGCATCTCAAGAATTACTACTATTTCTCATATAAAAGTATAATAATATCCTTAAATTTCATAGATTTATCTCTTTTTGCGGAATTTTTTTTTAATAATCAATGTTTTTCAAAAAAAATACAAAAATAATCAGTATTTAAAAAAATTACAAAAATGACTATTTTTTTGGACAGAATTACATTATGTCGCCACTCTTATTAGCAACTACCCTTAATTTTAGGGCAAGTCGCCATTCTCAGTAGCGACTTCTTTTTATTTTAGGACAAGTCGTCACTCTCAGTGGTGACTTCTCACTATTTTTTAAACATAAGTTGTCACTGACAATGGCGACTTGCCCTAAAATAGAGAGAAGTCGCCACTGAGAGTGGCGACTCGCCCTAAAATTAAGTGTAGTTGCCACTGGAAGTGACGACATAGTGTAATTCTGCCCAAAAAATGTCATTTCTATAATTTTTTTGAAATACTGATTATTTTTTAAAAATTTTAAAAAAATTTAGTTATTAAAAAGAAATATTTTTATGCTTTTAAAATACAATAAATTCATTTACAAATGAGTTACACATTTGTTTTGTAATCAAAAAAGTCTAAAAATACACTTCCCAAAAAAATTAAAAACGTATTTCAAAACCTTTTTTTTTTACCGAGATGCATCTTCTTCAAAATATTTTTCATTTAAGAGACTCATTTGGTACATGCTAAGTTAGAGCTAAACATAAAAGGATGTTCAAATTTCGAAAGTGTATTTATGGAATTCAAAAATATATTTTAAATTATTTCTTTTAAATGAAATTGTGATTTATTGATGCATGTATTTCTGAAATTTGAGAACAATTTCGAATTTAATAAGATTCTTTTCCATCTTATAAGATGCATTAATAAAAAACTCCCTTTGATTTTCATGTTTGTGGTAAAAGAAATACTATCTCAGTTTTTTATTATAAGTCGTTTTAGACTTTTCACACGTATTAAGAAAAATAATTATTGTTGTATGAAAATGTGAAATTATGAAGGTTTTTACTAAACTATCATTCATTAATGCATGTGGAAGATAAATTTACATAATAGAAACGAGAGAGACCAATAAATATTTAAAAATATAATAGGAAAAATATCATTAATAGTTCATTGGAATTGTAAAACGACATATATTGTGGTACAATTTTTTTTTCCAAAACAACTTATAATAAAAAAACAGAGTGAGTATATTTTTAACTAGCACCATTTCAGTTGTTTCTGGCATTTTGTTAATGTTAAAGATATCCATTTTTTACCTCTCTCAAAATTTATGAATGTTTTTTTAAAAAATATCTCAAACTCAAAAAAGACAAACATTTAGTAGAAAATTCATTAAAAAAAAAAAGCTTTTTTTTTTTGAAAATCTGATAAAAATTGATATATAATTAAAATGTGCAAAAAAATTCGCAAATAACGTATTTTCGAACAGAATCATTAACGGAATTTACAACTAAAAATTAAGC
Source organism: Vicia sativa (assembly GCA_021764765.1). Taxonomy (NCBI): domain Eukaryota; kingdom Viridiplantae; phylum Streptophyta; class Magnoliopsida; order Fabales; family Fabaceae; genus Vicia; species Vicia sativa. Next base: position 30,311,066 of record CM038792.1, on the reverse strand, counting down.
ACTTAAAGTATCGTAAAAAAATGAAGTTGATTAAGACTTCAATGATTAAAACTCATGCTCTTATGGTTTATTAACATTTGTGATCTTGCCGATTAATCAGAATATGAGATGACTGAGAACTTCGTCTACAGCCGAGGAGGAGGAGGAAGGGGTGTATCTACAAGAAACTCTAATGCTCAAGTAAGAAAAGGGTTCAAAGAGATACAGGATAGAAAATCTAGAGTTTTAGAAGTATGTGATAAATATTTAATACCCGCACCTCACAAATGTGGGAGTTTATGTAATATCTCCTACGCTTGGTCATTGGTCTCTATTATTGGACCTAGATATCACGTCCGCAAAAAATAGATAACTGCCGAAAACTAGCCGTTGGGACGGGCAGGCTCACTATAAGAAAAAACGCAATTTGTCAGGGGATAATCCCCTCACAAGTGGCAAAAACCCCACACAAATGTAAAATTTCCGAGGGGACTGCTCCCCTAGAAAAACAGGGGGTCGCAAATTATTTTACGAGGGGTTTTCCACGTCGCATATTTTCCAGGAGCTAACCCCCTCGCAAAATGCAATCACAATTTTCAAGTCTGCAACATGCAGACGTAGGTGCAAGCTAGTAGTGCAACTAACAATTCAGTATGTCACAAATTTTGCTTGGTGATAAGCCTATGACAAAATGTATCTGTTTTCCATTTGCTTGGGGTTAAGCCCCTAGCAAAATGTATATTAAATATAAAAAATAAATATAATTAAAATGTAATAAATATAAATATACTACAATATTTAGCAATCACCCTCACCATACTTGGAAAACAACACAAAATTGTTATCAACAATCAAACATAATCTTCATCTCTATTTTCAAACATAACATGAATAGCTTACAACAACCAATAAAATCCACAAATATGAAATAGAAGTAAAGAGAACGAGTAAAAAATAACCACACAAAATATTCCTACAACATCTAACCCAACAACCACTCAAAACACATCATTAACCCAACTAATAACGTCAACCCAACACAAAACACAACAATATCATAAAAAATAGAAAAGCGTAAAAAAATAAAAGAAGTTGGAAGAAGAACCGGAACAGATATGAAACTTGTTTTTTGCATTGACGGCCTAACCTTCACGCACCACCTATATATCTGGAACATTATTCCTCCATTTTTCCATGTTATTCATTTATTTTTCTGATTTCATATAGTTGAGAAAGAGAAAGAGTGAGAAAGAGAAAGAGAATGTGTGTGTGTGTGTGTGTGTGAGAGAGAGAGAGAGAGAGAGAGAGAGAGAGAGAGAGAAGATGGGATAAAGAGAAAAAGTAAGAAAGAGAAATAGAAAGTGAGAAAGAAAAGAGAACGTGAGAGAAAGAGTGATGTACATTATATTTTTCAAAAGATTATTTTTAGGAGCTACCCGTGGCAAATGAAAAAACCATAATGACAAAAATTATTTGTTATGGGCTACCTGTGGCAAATGAAAAAGCAATAATGACAAAAATAATTTGTTAGGTTCTACCCCTGGAAAATGAAAAGGTAATAATGACAAAAATAATTTGCTAGGGGATGCCCCTAGCAAATGCTTGTCATGTTTTTGTTTTTGTTTTTTTCTTTGCGAGAGGATTAACCCCAAGAAACATATTAAACTAGTGAGGGGCTTTACCCTTGGTGAATATCCTCTGGTTAAATAAGGTTTTTCTTATAGTGACTGCTCGTAAGAAGTCGTTGTGATGGGAAAACGTGATCGTAACTAGTCGTTGCTCTGAGCAGAAGCGAGGTTACGGGAAATTATGCCCAAGGCATTTCTGGTTGTCTGCTCTATGTATGTCGAGAAGAACTAAGGATATCTGCTAATGCGGGCTGACACATTATTCAGGGTGTCGTCGGTTATGTTTCCCTTATGATATGGTTGACCATGCATCCATGATCTAAGGGTAGAGGGTAGAGTGTCCCATTTTTGTCCTAGTTGATTGGGTTATTGGATCAAAACTGTTGGGCCACATTGGATGGAGAAATGGATTGGGCCAAGATTAATCATTGAGTTAGTCCAATATAAGATTCCCCCAAGTTGTTGCTCTTTTGAATAGGGGTAATGACTCAAGTTATAATGATGTGTCGAGGACGTAATGCTAACCCACACTAGTTTATAGTGCGGGGATGTTTCCTGATTTTCTGAAGACAAGTTCGTATGAGGAGCTGAAGCGTTATTTCACGTGCTCTTCGGGAAGAAGCCAAACAGATGATTGATTTACATAGAGGTAGTGTGTCACGCCTGCCTCGAGCCACGAGTTGCAGTTAATGCGCCATGAGGGAGGTTTAGGGGATATGGTTAATGATGACCCCTAAGTTGTCTTAGATTGGTGCGCGTGTAGATACACATGTCAGTGAAGATCTCTATAAATAGGAGAGGAAAAACTTCGTTTGCAATTTTCGCTTCTTTCCCTTCTCCGCTTTCTCTACTCGCAAGTTTAGTCATCGTCGTCTGCCATTGTTCGTCGTCGTTCGAAGTCGTTTGACCATCGTTAAATCATCTTCGACCAAGTAAGCTCTTTGTTTCTCTTTACTCTGTACAGGATTCATCTTTATTTTTGCTTAAAAATACATATTGCTAGAATAAAAACTGGGTAAAATCGGGGATTTTTTGGCGAGTGTTGGTGTTTGACGGTGGTTGTGCCACTTTTAGGTGTCAGCGTTGTCGAGGGCGTGTTAAAAACTTAGGATTTTTTTTTGTATTTCTGGCCTCCATGGGATTTATAGCTCTTTCGGGGCTCATGAATTTTCCGGTGAAAGTATGAAGATCCCAGTGAACATATGAAGTTTCGGACGAATCTTCATACGAATTTTCGGGTAGCGTGTCCAAGAGATTAACCTCGTGAGAGTCTTAGACCTTTTTCAATCAAGGAGACCCTGGCAACCTCATTTTGTTGTTTGAGTAAGGGCTTTGGTCGGGGACATCATCCTTGTGACTCTGTGCACCCTTTCACTAGACAAGCAGTGAAAGGATGGATTTGATTTGACGTCGAATTCACTTTCCTCTGCTTCTTTTCAGGTACAAATGGTGGATGGAATTGGGGATGAAACCATAAACTAGCAATGCTCAACCGACCAGACCATATCTGAGCCCAACAAATCTCATCAAAATGTGTATGGTTCTTCTTGCAGGGAGTAGGTTGTCGCATATCCTCAAGAAATTACCTCTGTCTTTGTTGAATCCTCCCATGAGGCGTTCATGACTGTGGCGGAGGAAATGGACCCTTTGATGCCTAGGAGGACTGGAAGGTTATTTTCCATGGGAGTATGACTAGATATTCTCAGTGTACGAGGTTGGTCATCTCCCCATGTACGAGATTGTTTTAAGAGATTTGGGACTTCAACTGCCTTTCAGTGATCTTTAGGTGGCCATTTTTTTATCATTTGTGGCTTGCCCCTTCTCAGTTCCACCCCTAACTCGATAACGTTCATCTGGATGTTCGAACTAGTGTGTCAGTACAATCATATTGGGGCCTTTACCCCTTTGTTTTTTATTGCTTCCACAATCACGAGGGGTCTCTAATGGGAAATTTGGATGGGTGTCTTTGAAATAGTCGAGGAAGTTGTTTAAGGTTTATCTGGAATCTGTCTGAACCTTCAAGGACAAATATTTCCTGGTTCATCCTATGTCAAAGAGTGTTATAATCTCCATGTTCTACCGAAATGTTGTGTATCGGAGGGACGGGCAACCTTTACTGAACGAGGAAGGCGAGGTGAGGCAGGAGCCCGTCCAAAAGTTTCCCTTTTATTGGGGTAGAGATCATTTTGATCGGGGCACAAATTTTTATATCATCAAGACAGATCAGTGGAATGTCGAGGACCAAGCCACTAATGATGAACTAGTGGCCTTTTTAGAGGGATTTTCTCATGCCCAACGTGTGGCGAGGGGAGGGGCTATTGTGGTTGATGAAAACGGGGAGCACGTGTCCGAAGCCTGACTCGTTAATGTCAATGAGCTCCTCAAATGTGAAACTCTCGAGGAAGTCAATGAGTACTTGGGTAATGATTTCATCTATTTTGCTTGTATATATTATCATTATTTACTAACATCAGCTCGTTATATTGCGGGGAAAATGTCTTATACTCGAGAGTGTATGATTAAAGCAGCTACTGTGAAAACAAAGAAGGGTAGAATTTCCTCAAGGGAAATTAGGGCGACGCAAGAACGGTACCTCAGACTGAGTTAGACCTCATCAACTGCCTCGATTGTTGGGCATTCATCTCTTCACCGAGATTTTTCCAGGTTCAAGAGGTTGTGTATTGATGATCCCAATTACCTGACAGGGGAGCAGGAAAAATACAAGTTTAAGTTGCCCCCAAGCTTCCATAAAGTAATTTCTTTGAAGGTTTATCCCTACAAGTTCATCGGGAAGAATCGTTGGTGCTCGAAGGACTGGACCATCCAAGAATGAGGGAAATGATAGCCTAGGATTTCGTTGCCCTTATGAGGGTTCTGGGGATGACAGTGGTGCACACCAAAGAGGGGACCACACTAGAGATTGAGCTGCAGAAAGTCCAAACCACTAATGAGACTCTCGAGGAGAAGCTCACCAAGTTGATTCTGAGAATGATGCACTGGTGAAAGTGAGGGAAAATTTGGTCAAGGTGGTCGGGAGCGTGACGCCCTTACATTGGAGAAAAGGCCCTTGAGGACATGGTGGCAATTATGAAAGATGATGCAGCTCCAATCGAGGAAGAACCTAATGAGGTCAAAAGTTTGAAGACCCGGGCTGAGCTAATTTTCTGCCTCCAACTGGTTGTGGATGATGGTCTTGCTGTTGCCGAGGAAAGCTTCAACAATGAGGTGGCCCAGCTTTGAGTTGTGAACCCTGGTGTCAAGTTCAGTATGGCTGGACTAGGTTTTCTTTATAGTGTGGTTGATGGGAGAATTGTCGTTCATGAGTTCTTGAAGCTGAGTGGCAGAGTTAAGGAAACTTTGTGGCCTGTTCTTGAGGAGCGTGCTCGTGAGGAGCCTCAACAGCCCAACAATTGACCATCATTTTTACTGTTCTATTTTTGTTCGACTTGCGTGTCATAGACTGCAATGCTTGTTTTGGGGGCTTATGCCCATTTTGATGTAACTTTTAAACAATTTTGATCCTTATGGTCGTATGTTCGTACTCTTTTGATTGGGGCTTGGCCCTTTTTTTTATAATATCTTGACAATTGCGACCTTCGTGGTCACCGTTTTAACTTGCTTGTTTCACGCTTGTTCATGCATGATTTTACTCTGTGAATCTTTGCACATTTATGTGCTCGTCCTCTAGGGACGTTTACTTCGTAAATTCTGCTAAGTGTTTCGCTACACTTGTTCGGGGATTTGCTCGACATTAGCTATGTTCGCCAGTGTGGGGAACTGGTCAAATGATGGGGATTGTTTTCAAGGTTGAGGCTGAATTCGGATCTCGTTGTCTGAGATCCAAAATCGGCGGTGTGAATCCTTTTATTTCTTCAAATCTCGTCGATCTTTTGGCTACCAAAACGTCGAGCACCCCTTTTCGGGCACAAAAGAGAAACTCTTGTGTTTCCTAACGAGCATGTCGTCGGTGGAGAACTTGAGGAGAATTTACGAACAAAATGATAACACGCGGGCAAAACCAAATGCTCAACGCGAGCATAAGCCAAACTGACTATCATAATCTTGTCATGTCGCGCCCTCCTCGTAAACGAAACCCAACCTATTACGAGCAATATATCGTCACCGCGTTCGCAAACTCACGAGCAAGAGACGTCCATGGAGGGCAACGTCTACGGTAATGCGAGCTCACCATCACGAGCACGGGTGAAATCCCGCTTTGGGGAGAGTCATTGCTCCTCCTCGACGCACAAACTGACTTTAGGTCATTACTCCTCTGCCTAAGAGCAACGACTTGGGGGCTCATGTACTAGATTAGGCATATGGTTAGCCCACCGTCAAGCACGAACCATTCTAACTCTAAGTTGGGGACGGTCCAAAGCTTTGGCCTAATCTATTGGGTGGAAGTGGAGAGCATATTCCTCCATATACTCTTCTACTGAGGAAACATCACCAACTGAACCCGTGCATGTCGTGGGAGTGGAGGAACAATTATGCCCTTCATAAACAGGCAAGTCCACCCACCACCCATGGATAACGAAGTAGTTGACCCAGGACGATAACCACATGTTAGTTATCCTTACTTTTACGTAGGAGTCCTGACAATCATTCGTAGTGGACTTGAACACTCAGTCCACTATAGAGATTGTTGGCCTAGTCCTGAGGGCACAATATACAAACCCTTATATGCATGAGGGTTAAATATTCTACTTTAAACATTTACTCACTACCTCTTCACCACTGACTTAAACATCAAAGTGTTTGAAGATACATCTCTCACCTCTACTAATTGTTCGAGCCTACAAACGACATGCTGGTCACTCTTACTTTTTGATCATTGGTAAGGTCATATTTATTTTTTATAAAATAATATGGTTTTTCCTTTCATATTGGAAGGATTTTTTTAAAAAATAATTGGTTAAATTTTGGTATTCTATTTATGGTTGCTTATGCTAAATGTCAATTATGAGTTTACATAAGAGAAAAATTACGGGGACATTTTTCAACAAAAATGTGATTATAGTGGAAAATTTTAGGGATGAAAATTCAAAATGCTTTGAGATGTGTCTATCCACCTCTCCATTTCACACGTGGGACATCTAGAAAGAAGAATTTTTGTTTTTCATATCGTTGATTGAACACAACTAAAGAATCTTCATTTTTTTGAATAATAAATAATCCCCAACCAGGCTTTAATTTAATGTGTATTCCCAAATTAATCAATGATATGAATTGTATATTTACTTATTCCTCTACTAATGATTGTTTTGATGTTCAAATTAGAAGGGGAGAAAAACAATTAGCTCCGGTCAACTTTGTTTTGTTAGTATTGGATTATATGTCGAAGACAACAAAGAAAAAGCATCATTAGCTGCACTCCCTTATAAAATTAGTGTATGATTAAACACTAATAAATCCACAAAGTAAAATAAATCAAAACTAAATAGTGGAGCCAACTTTTTTTGTCCAATGGAGGTTCACTGAACATCATCATAGTATATACAAATATACAATACCTAAAAAAGAAAAAAAATTCTTGTGGAACAAACGTTTGAACTTTGAAGTAGTGGCATAGTAGTAGAACATAACATACATGAAACCAAATTCATATTACACGTGAAAAAGAATGAGATTGTTGGAAAGACAATGATCCTCATTGAGAAAGAACATTCTACTAGAAAATATCAAGAATCTCAAGAATGGAACGGTTACAAAGTGGGCAGGAGCCTCTGTTCAACCACAGCTCCCTAGAACAAACTCTGCAAAAAGTGTGTCCACACGGAATAAACGCCGCGCCTTTATTCCTTCCCATGCACACGCAACACACCGAATCATTCCCCGCCACACCACCTTCTTTCACCTCTCTCACAGCCTTAACCTCCACCGTGTCACCATTTTCCGTCTCCTCTAACAGCCTCATCAACGACACTCTCCACGGTGTCCCCGGAGTCCTACCCCCTCCGACGACAGTTTCCGCCGCCGGTCTTCGGAGTTGTCGCTCTGCAGCTAACGCCGCCGCAAGATTCATATTACCCGAACTGGAACTTGAATTCGAACTGGAAGCAGTTGGATTCGGGCCAACGCAGACGCCCGGATCCTGGACCGGATCCGTATCCGAAATTTGTTGCTGAGACTGAGGCAATTGAGATGACGAAGAAGAAGAAGAACGGAATCCACGAGTGGCTCCACAGCAACCTATCCCGATGAATCCAAGCCGTTCCTTGAAGCTACGTCTCCTACGAGGAACTCCATCAACACCGTCCATTTGTTCGTTTAACAGACCGAGAATCGTTCTTGACTCGCCCCGAGTTTCCTGCAATAACAAACCGAGTTGACTCATGCCTCTCTCTCTCTCAAAGGGAGAGGTTATGGAAGTGAAAGGGCATTTAAAAGGGAAGAAGAAACGAAACGGGTATTTAGGTGAAAGGGAAGAGAGTTAGGCGAATGGAAATGCGGGTTGAATTAATATTAGTATATTAGTTGGGATCGTCACGCATTGGAAGATTGAATAATAAAAGAAAAGGAAGAAAACAAAAGGGTAATTGATTGATTGGGTGTGAACTGTGAAATGAAATGAAGTCAACAAAGAAATGGAAGGAGAAGATGGAGGAACCGTTTTTTTTTTTTACACTTGTATGTGTGTGATTTTCTTTATAATAATCGAATTGTTTAGGTAAAGGAGCGTGTAAGTTATAATTTTCTTTATCATATTTTCTTTCATTTTTACTCTTATTATTTTATCTAAAATCCACTACTATCTTTTATAATTTATATTAATTTAAAATAAAATAACTATTTATTAAATATCTTTTATATCATTTTAGTTTATCAACTAATTAAACCGTTAATTTAATCAAATACTTCAATTTAACCAAATAGTTCTTTTATTATCATATGAGCTTATAAGTTATAAGTTCAGAAAGTGTCTTATCAAACAGAGTCCAACACTTTTTTTTTGTTTAATATAAGTCACTCTGGTCAATATAGCGACTTTTATTTTTACCTCCTAAATAAATAATGGATATTAGTATCTTTAGTGTAAATTAGTTTAAAATTTAATTTATTTAATTAAAATAATTATAAAAGTGATGTGAAATTACAATATTATGATTTGATTGGGCAATGGTAGTTGTACCCAACTAAGTTTAGCAAATTCAGATTTCATTCTCAAAAACCCTTGATCCACTATGTGTTTCAAAATAATCCTATGTGGCATTTAATAAATGTTGATTGGGTAATTTAATGCCACATAATCAAATATTTCAAAAAAATCTCATAAAGTAGGGTTTGTTGTAGGCATGCGTTCATCTTCAATCTCATAAGAAGGCATTTTTCTTCAATCCTTCTCTTCGACATTGTTCATCTGAGCTCTTGCAATTTAATTTTCCGGTTGGTACGACATAGTTGGAAGCAATTCATTTTCAAGCAGCATCACACGTTTCGTCAGATTTCCAGAGTTACTCGAGCGTGGATGTGATCATGCAATACAAATATGGGTCTCCAAAATAGTTCAAAATTGCAATAATAAGTTCTGGAAATATCGAAATATATGGGTAAAGAAATTGTTTCCGTATATGTTGTTAACAAAGATGTAATAGTTGTTAACAAATGTGTAAATGTTGTTTGTGCCTATAGAATGGGAATAGCTGTGATCTTTTTTGTGGAATGATGAAATTGAAAAGTCTTTGAAGGTGAATTCCAAGAGTCAGTCATGTTGCCACAAGTGTGTATCATGTGATGTAAAATTGGAAACGACATTGAAGAAGTTATAAAAGACAAGGATGAAGGCTAAAGTTCACTTGCAGATTCTTTTGAAGTTGAAGATGATACTTGTGATATCTTGGTTTATTATTGCAATGCTGTTCGAGTTTATGTAATTTAAGATTGGTTTAATGTATTTTCATGGGAATATATGTGATCTTTTTTCGTGGGATGTTGGTGATTATGAAACTATATGTAAAATGCTTTGTATTAATGAAATGCTTGAATTTTCTGTCAACCAATATTTTTTATATATAATTTTGATATGTCTTGTTCATAAGTTGATTAAAAGATTGCACCTAAAATATGCATTAAAGTCATTACAAGATTAATGCTCCAAAATTATGCATTAGTTCTTATAAAATGGCACAAATAAAGTGCATTAGTCATTACAAAATGCAACAAAAATGTGATTGAGTCATTACAAAATAGTTATAATAAAGTGTATTAAAGTTATTACAAATTTGCACCAAAAATATGCAATAGTTCTTTTAGTCTTCATTGTAGTATTTTTTGTAACCTTTTTTATAGGCTTCTTTACATTTTGAGTTCCATTTCCTTTTTGGGTAAGAATATCATCTTCTTCTTCGGTTAAATACATAGGGTGGTATGTGTTTGAACCAAGATCTATTATTGGTTTTTGAAACCATTTTGGTTTAATTCACTCGTGTGACCTCATTCTCATTAGTTTGACTTGTTGATTGACTTTAGTCTTGTCTTTCCATTTGGTACTTAGTGAGATCCTGTCAGTTGTTGGATTTAATGTGTTGATGTCATGTAAGATAGACATCATTTCATCAAAAATATCTCAAACACTCATTCTTGTGCATCATCTGTGTGTGCCGCATCAGATTGTATATGATCATATTGTAATGCATTAGCTTGGTTAATATAATTTTCACAACATTAATTTATTCAACATTTATGATTGCACTAGTGCTTACATGAGTCTTTCTTTTTTTCTAAAAATTAGATTCTAACTAATCCAAATAACACACATACAACAAAGAAACAAAAATACACTAATTATCAGACTCATTGTATAAAGGATATATTTGATCTAATTATTTTTTTCATATGAAAAAATAATAATAGAAATTGTGTCAAAAATAATAATTTTATATTTTAAAAGTTGATTACACAATTTAAGTTTAAGTATTTAATTTATTAACAAAACTATATTTAGTGGCATTTTTTATAGAAAAAATGGGGAATTCTTTTATTTATACGTACTTCTTGTCCATTCCAAACAAAATTTAAAATACTAATTAAAATAATACTATGTAATAATTTACTCTATTTTATAACTTGTTTGTGGCATACGAGTGTCGTAGTTTTGTTGGCAGCATTCTCAAAGTCAAAAGCCGGTGAAAGCGGCACAGCAACCAAGGTTTTGGCCAAATGGCATTTGCACTCTTGCGGCGAACTTGGAGAACTTTTATTTATTGAACACACTTTATTTGCATTATACTCGTCAACACAAGAGTTCCAAAACAGAATAAAATTATATCTGAAATTTATTATATTTCGAATTGACGCCTACTCTTTATATATAGAGAAGAAAATAACATACTAAAAGTTATTTGTTTTTCCTACATCATAAAGTGTTTTTGGCAGCACTACATAGAAAACGTTTTTATTAAAAAGCGTTGCTATAAGTTAAAAAACAATTCGTTTAAAAAATGTGCTGCTAAAGGCCGTACGGAGACCCCACATAAGAAAGCGTTTTTCTAAAAGCGTTGCTAAATGTTAGCCTTAGAAAGCGCTTTTGAAAAGCGTTGCCATAGGCCTTAAATTGGGAAACGAAACTAAAGTGTTTCTAAGGAAAAAGCGTTGTTATTTCAGCACTTAAGAAAACGCTTTCCAAAAGCGTTCTTATAAGACATTTATAAAATTAAAATAAAACATACGAATTTATAATTATTCATATTTTCTTCTTCTTTGTTCGCGCAATACAGTCTTCTCTCTTCTCCGTTCATTTTCCTAAACCCTCTTCTCTGTTCGCCTACTCCCTCCGACTCCGTTCGTTTTCCGGCCGGAGGCGGCACCATTCACGACATACTCCCTCTGTCAGCAACCTCCACCTGCTGTCGTTCATCTATGCTTCTCAGGTAAACAAACATTGTCGTCGTTCTTCTCTGGTTTTGCATTATGTTCTTCTATGGTTCTTCTCCAATTAGGGTTTCTCTGATTCTTATCTAGTATTGCTTGCTTTGTTTGTTATTAGTTTTAGGGTTTCTCTAGTTCTTCTTAGGGTTTCTTAGGTTCTATTGTGGTTTGAGTTGAATCCATTTTATTTGTCCTTCCATGACTTATTGTTAACACGATTTGTGAGTTTTTCCTATGTCACATGAATTGGTTTTCTTCATACATTGGCTTATAATGAAGATATATCAACTTAATTTTGACACTCTCTATCGTTAAGAATGCTTAACAAGTAACAACTTATCACGTTCGTTTTGTCAAGTTTCCTGTGTTGCATTATGCAGCATGATTCTAGAAGGTCAAGTTATTAAAATATTCTCATATGTGGATTTAGGTCATTTAAAATAGTCATAACAATTGAGTGTGGTGTACCTATAAACTGAATTCATATTCCGTGCGCGTGGAACACTTGTTTGAGATTGATTTTATTGAGTATCAACAGATTTAAGAAGTTGCTGCCTGGTTCTTGGTTTAGTCAATTATAAGTTGCTTTGAAAGCGATTTTTCATGTTTTGCACTTAATTTGAATTGTGGCATGAGTTTTGGGATTTCGGTTTCTATTGTGGATTGAGTTTTAAATGTTGTGCCTTTTTATTTGAGATAATTTGAAGGAGTTTTCGTGACGTCTTGGCTGAATTTTTTATTTGAACTTGGAACGATGAGTTCGGTTATGGTGACGTTGTGAATTCTATTTGCGTTGAACACTAGTTCGAGATAATTTCATTGAGCATGATTGGATTTAGGTAGTTGCTGCCCAGATTTTGGTTTAGGGGTTTATAACTTACTTTGAATTTGATTTCCCATGTTTTGAATGTTAATTGAATAATAACTTGAGTTTCTTTGGTTTTAGTTTCATTTGTGAATTGAAATACTTGAATGATCGATTACTTGGTGCTTGTTTATTAAAATGGATTGGTTTACTAGCTTGTAAGATAATTTTGTGATAACTCTGTGGAATGAACTAGCTTGTTGTTTTTGTTGCAACGAAGGACGTTGTGTTGGAATTAAAGCCGCCTCTGATAAGAACAAGCTTTTGGTTTCTGTGTTGCTGCTGGAATCAAGTTGAAAGATCTCCAGGTAATGAAATTTAGTCATTTTCACCTTTGTTATAAAATAAAACCAGAAGAATATAAATAAATTAAAAAAGGTTATTAAAGGGGGTCTGAATACAAAATTAAACCAAAAGTGAGTTGTCATAAGAGTAAACTATTCTCAATGATACTCCAACAAACCATTCATAATTCTCATTTTACTAGTTTTATTTTATTAAAAAGAAAACTATACCTCTATTTTTCACTCGGTGCTATTTTTCAGATATCAAATTGTTCTCTTCAAATTCACAACGAGACATTGTATTTTTAACAAAAACTATTATATTATGTAATTTCACGGAAATCAATGTCATTGTGAAAACTATAGTATGAAACTTCACAAAATCAATGTCATTGTTAAAATTTTCTAAAGCCTCAATATATGACGACAACATAGTAATTAAGATGAGATAAAAAAAAACTACTTAAGTAGTTATGTTCGTAGTAGAGACCTGTACAATTTTTTTCCTAATGATCATATACAATATTACTAGCTACATGCATAAAACGTAGATCAGATACCTCAAATCACTTCTATATAGTTCACTACAAGTAGAAGTAACACTTTATGCATAGGATCATATATATTCATTTCATATTGAACAACTTAAAAAATATAGAATTATGCATCAATTATTATATCAAAACTCAAACATGATACTTAGTACTAAGATTTTGAAAAAGCTACAACGATGACAAAACCAAATTGAAACAACCAAATGGACGAAATAAAACTCATAACAGAAATATTTCGTAAAAACCAAATTGAAAAAAACCAGCATAACAAAAATATGATTCCACTACTCAACATTTGTAAACACAAACAGCTACACAAAGAGAAGAGAAAACTATCAATCATCGATGCAGTAGCCACGCATTTCCGACAAAGTTTGTTAGTGGCGATTCGAATCAGAGATGTTTGTTAGTCGAAATTATTAAGATATCTCATGTAAGATAAGTGGCTGCCCAGCCGGATATTGTTTTAGAGATTATGACTTATCCCGGGTGTTGTTTTATATGTTATGACTTATCTTTGATGTTGTTTTATATACAACGCTCATCCCTGTGTTTTCGTGAGTTTGACCTTCTCGTTTCAACTTCTCGACGTTGTTGTTTGGTAAATCCGAGGTAAATTTCTTCCTCAAATTACTGGTATTGTGATGAATTTTTCTGAAATTGCGTGAATATATTGTGTTTTCTTGCTCCGAATCCATTTCGTGTATACTTTGTATTTTGACAGAAACGCATTATACCATTTTGTGCCGTAATTAGTTGTTTTTGTTTAGCTTAATTAGTAAAACCATGGATAAGACATGGATGTATTCCAATCGATTGTCGAAAGAGTACGAGAATGGGTATCGAAATTCGTTAAGTTTGCTATTGCACACGCTAAAGACCCCAGTCGAATGACATGTCCTTGCTTGGATTGCTGTTATGGGAGTCGGGTTGACATAGCTCAGTTGGCATCACATTTAATACGGTATAGAATTGATAGAAGTTATACATGTTGGAATTTGCATGGTGAGAAAAATAACGGGAATGTTGAATCGAGGGATAATACGATCTATGCTTCAAACGACAATTGCACAAATACATACGATTATGATCGAGTCGAAGAGATTGCAGAAGCACTTGAAGAAGATCTTAAGGATTATCCCAAAATGTTCGAGAGGTTGGTAAGCGTTGTAGAGAAAACGTTGTATAATGGTTGTACAAAATTCACAAGATTGTCTCCGGTATTAAAGTTGTACAACTTAAAGGCGGGCAGTGGATGGTCAGATAAAAGTTTCACAGAGTTATTAGCCCTTATGAAAGATATGCTACCAAAGGATAATGTTCTTCCCAATCGAACGTATGAGGCCAAAAAGATGTTGTGCTCTATTGGCATGAGCTATGATAAGATACATGTCTGTCCAAATGATTGCGTTTTGTTTCGAAACAAGTATACATCGTTAAATGAGTGTCCTAAATGCGGTACCCCTCGATATAAGAAAAAGTTGTCTCCAGCAAAAGTCTTATGGTATTTTCCTATAATCTCGAGATTTAGACGCATGTATCGTAGTGAAACTGATTCAAGACACTTGACTTGGCATACAGATGAAAGATTTATTGATGGAAAGTTTCGACATCCGACAGATTCACCACAGTGGATGAAAATTGATAATGATTATCCTGAATTTTGAAAAGAAGTAAGAAACCTTTGCTTGGAATTTTCTACTGATGAAATGAACCCACACGGTATTCAAAGTATCTCGCATAGCACATGGCATGTGATTCTTATGATTTATAACCTACCTATGTGGTTATGTATGAAGCGTAAGTACATGATGTTATTTATGTTAATTTTTGGGCCTAAACAATCAGGGAATGACATAGACGTATACTTGACACCCTTAATCGAAGATTTAAAGTTTTTGTGGGAGAACGGTGTGGAGGTTTATGATGGGTATAGGAAAGAAAGTTTCAACTTGAGGGCGATGTTGTTTGGAATAATTAAGGATTTTCTAGCATATGGAAATCTATCAGGGTACAACATTAAAGGTCAAAAAGCGTGTCCTATTTGTGAAGATGGAACCGATACGACGCGATTGGACCTTTGTCAGAAGAATGTCTTTCTCGGTCATCGTAGATTCTTAAATTCTAATCATCACTACCGTGGTTGGAGAAAAGCTTTCAATGGTAAGGCAGAACAAGGTAGAGCTCCAACAATGTTGACAGGTGATTAAATTTTTGAAAAGGTGAAAGATGTGAGTACTCAGTTTGGCAATCCTTTTGCACATACACTTGTCAATAGTATATGAAAGAAGAGTTCAAATTTTTTTGAATTATCATATTGGAAGTCATTGTATGTAAGACATTTCCTCGATGTTATGCATATTGAAAAAAAAAGTATTTGACAGTGTTATTGGTACGTCACTCAATATACAACGAAAGTCTAAGGATGAACTTAAAGTAAGGGAGGACATGGTAAACATGGGAATGAGAACTGAATTGGGACCCGTGAAGAAAGGAAGACGAACATATCTACCACTTGTTGTTTACACTCATCTAAAAAGGAGAGCAAAATATTGTGTAAGTTCCTAAGTGAAGTTAAAGTTCCAAAAGGATACTCATCAGATATTAGAAGACTTGTATCTATGAAAGACCTCAAGTTAAAGAGTTTAAAGATGCATGATTGGCATGTTATAATGTAACATTTTCTACCGGTAGGTATACGTTCTATTCTGCCAGAAAAAGTAAGAAGCGCAATAACTAAACTATGTTTTTTCTTCAAGTCAATTTGCAGTAAGGTGACCGATCATACGATCTTACCAACATTGAAAAAAGAAATAGTTGTTACTTTGTGTGATCTTGAAATGTATTTTCCTCCCTCATTTTTTGACATAATGGTTCATCTAGTCGTTCATCTTGTGAAAGAAACACAATTGTACGGATCGACTTATATGAGATGGATGTACCCTGCTGAACGTTATATGAAAATATTAAAAGGGTATGTGAAAAACCAAAGTCGACCAGGGGGTTGTAATGTCGAACGACACATTGTTGAAGAAGCGGTTGAGTTTTGTACTGAATATCTGTCAAATGCTCAATCAATTGGACTCCCTAAATCTCATATTGTTGAAAAAAAGAAGGTAAAACGCTAATTGGAAATAAAGTTGTGAAAGTATCAAGGGTCGAACGGGATCAAGTGAATTTGTATGTTCTGCACAATGAGATTGAGGTTGAGCCGTATGTTGAAATGCACAAGGGTGTTCTCCGAGGTTTAAATCTGAATAGAAATGAGAATTGGATAGTATGAGAGCACAATCGAAGTTTCATACCATGGTTTAAGAAACATATTTATTCAAAGTATCGTTCAGATCCCGCTACAATAACAAAAATGTTGAGATGTTTAGCATATGGTCCAAGTTTGGTTGTGTTTTCTTATAGCGCATACGCAATTAATGGATACACATTTTATACCAAAGAACAAGATGATAAAAGTACTATGCAAAATAGTGGTGTCACCTTGGTAGCTGAAGCAATGCACATATCAAGTGTGAAGGACTTAAATCCGAAATTTGAAAATCTGTCATATTTTGGGGTTATCGAGCGCATTTGGGTGTTTGATTTTGAGAAGTTTCAGATTCCTATATTTGGTTGCAAGTGGGTTGAAAATAATAATGGCATACAAATGGACAATTCAGTATTTTTGCAAGTGGATCTTAATAAGGTGGGGTACAAAGATGAGCCTTTCATTCTAGCCTCTCAAGCTAAACAAGTGTTCTATGTCACTGATCCGACAAGTACGAAATGGTCTATAGTGCTTTTATCTAACAAAATAATTGATGAAAATATTGGAGATCAACGTGATATTGATGTTGAGATTGAATCTTTTACCAGAAATGATCAAAATGAGAATGAATCATGTATTAGAAATGATCATAATGAGGGTATTTGGATCAATCCAACCGTCCGCGTTGCTAAGAGACGAGTAGAACATATTCCTACCCAAAAAAAGAGACGTTAGTGAAAAAGGTAATACTATAATTATAGCCTATATCATTCAATAAAATTTAAATATATGTCATTTTATATATATTCAATATATATATATATATATATATATATATGTGTGGATTATTGATTATATATTTTTATATTTGTCATTTCATTTTTATTTTTTTCTTTATTACAGGTCAAATGGCTAGTAATCAAGAAAACTCACAAGATGCAAATGCTCCAGATGATACGTCATAAAAAGAAATTACACGAGACATAACTATTATGAAGGGAATCATTCGTGATAGAGATAGAGGAGTAACATATAATGTAAATTGGAATGATAAGGACCAGCTAATTGGGCCTAATGTTGCAAAGTTGACAAGCTACATTGGTACATTTGTTCGTATGCACATTCCAATCACCGCTCCTAGATGGAGTATAGAAGAGTTGGATATCGGTAAACAGAAAATTTGGACTGAGATACAGGTACCATATATAATTGTGTTTAAATTACTTATACTAACAAACTATATGCGTATGTTTTTTTGTATAGGTCTTTTAACATTGAAGATAACTGAAAAAAGTATATACTTCAATTGGCCGAAAAAAGACACAGAGGGTAGAGAGCTTTTTTAACAAACAAGTATCTTAAGGATGAGGAATGAAATTTTGTTGAAGCGGATCCAGAACGTCCAATGAAGTATGTGAACTTCATTAAACTGAAGAATGAGTTGCTTTTATAGGCCAAAGAAGAGACGAAAATTTCAAGAAAGTGAGTGCCACAAATTGCGAGAGAGCATCAAAACCCACATATCCATACAAAAAGGGCGTTCAGGATAAGTACGCTTACAGGAAAAAATTGTAAGTATACATAAATGCTACGATCTTATTAGTCATCTCAATGTGTTATAATTGATTATCTTATTATTTGTGTCAATGCATAGTTAGACGAGACGAAAAGTGACGAAACGTTTTGTGGAAGGAAGCTCGTGTGGGCAAGGATGGAGTTGTTAGGGATGATGTTCAACATATTTATGATGAATGTGTAAGTATAACATTCTGTATTTAATATTTATGATGAATATGTAAGTATAACATTTTTATCTCCACTAATAATTTTCGATATGTAAATGAATTTCAGGAGACCATATCTCAATCGGTATCCACAACTTAGGACCAGGATAACAGGATCGTACTTAGTCGAGCACTAAATTTTGGTGAGTATCCCGGTTGGGTGAGGGGTAAAGGACATGGTGTGACTCCAACTTCCTTGTATAAGCATCCAAGGAAAATAAATCCTAGCAATCAAGAAGTGATGCAAATGTTGCAGGAATTACAAGCGCAAGTCCGTGAGTTGCAAAAGGATAAAGAGAGATATATGGCAGAAAAGTGTAGTTCACAGTTGAAAGAAACTAGTGACAAAGCTAGTATCAATTGTGAAAATAAATTTCCCAAGGTAAATATATATGTTATTGTGAAATTAAAATAGCACATTTATATTAATTGACATATA
Source organism: Vicia sativa (assembly GCA_021764765.1). Classification (NCBI taxonomy): domain Eukaryota; kingdom Viridiplantae; phylum Streptophyta; class Magnoliopsida; order Fabales; family Fabaceae; genus Vicia; species Vicia sativa. The sequence continues at coordinate 30,292,407 of CM038792.1, read as the reverse complement.
TACACATTAACAGTAACATATTTATTATTGGTTTAGGGCATTTCATCTTGTCAGCTATACTTATCGACATCGGCTTATCGCCTAGTTGGCAAGGGAAAAATGCATAACACTTTGGGAGATTTACTTCACCATAGACCGCTCCCGGATGGACACATGAAAGTATTAGTTGATGTTGCATTAGATTTGAATGTGTTGCTACCGATACCTAACATTGTTTCAGAGACAACATTGCTGCGAGATGCAATAGGATCATTTGTTGCACGGCCCTCGGACCTCATTTTCATAGATGATGAGGTATGTTGAAAACCATTATGAATCTTTTAGTATTCAAATGTCAATTTTGAACCGTTACATTAATTTTTTTTACATGGTAATTTTAGACTCCTACAAAACTCGTATCTAAGGATAAAGGGATTTTGCAGCACAACGAGTTTGTTGCATCACAAAAAGAGGTACATTGAAAGTGTGAATTATATGATCCGAATCAAAAACTGCATGATTTTATAATTTACCTAAGTTATATGATTTTTAGGTACCTGCTCAAGGGTCACAAAAAGTGAGCCAGAAAATAGGTAGCGTACCAATCAAGAAAAGGGATCTTCCAAGGACCGTGCCAAGAAAAGATGTTTTTGTGCCTCGATTTCGGATGTGTCTTGAAACACTCTTGAGCACATCAGATTTGATGAATGGTTCTATTCGTCAAATGGATATGGAGGAAGGTATCATTGGTTTTTCTTGCACCGAAACAATTGGAAAAGAGGACATGGAAGAGATTTTTCAGCATACCGAATTAGACGTCGGTGTTGTACATATATACATCTGGTAATGCGATCAATCTATTATTTAATTAGCTGACCAATTTATTTACACATTTTAATGAAAATAGTATAATATTTATTATGTTTTTATTTAAGGTTCTTGTATGACAAATTGATGTGCGGGAATCAATTGTCAAACAGATTCCATTTTGTTCTTCCTCCCGTGTCAACGGGCGGACAATTGTTAGTGATCCAGATTCAATAAGAGAGCACTTAGTCGAGAAATTCATGGTTAGCAGTACAAAAAGCTTGTATCTTTGGGTGTATAATACTATTCCTACAGGGTTAGATTTTCATTCTAAGTGTATTCTAATCTTCGTTTCTTTTGCGTAGATAATTTCCATATAAACTTTTGTTTTAATTTATAGACGTCACTTGTTGTTGGTTGCTATGGATCCTTTAAAAGAAGTGGTATATTATCTGAATTCGGTAGATGGTGACTGGAAAAATTATTCGGATATGAAGTTAATGATTGATACATAAGTGAGATTGTTCTAAATATTTGTGTATATTTATATATTTAATTATTTCTGTGAGATTGTTCTAAATATATGTTTTATTTTGTTAGATCAATACAAGTATTCCGATCTCAAAGCGAAGCTCGAGTACCACGGTCTAAACCCAGCAACATTACATTGATCAAAGTGCAGGTACATTAATTTTCACAATTTTGCTTATAATAGTGATGCTACTTGATAAAACAAGACAACTATACATTCTTATTTATTTTTCTATGTAGTGTGCTCAACAGCGTGATCGCGACTTTATGTGTCTTAAAGAATCCAAGGGACTAAATGTCGACCTATCGTTATCTAAGGTTACTACGTAAATCTAAGGCTAATAGAGTAAATAATTGGATTTGGGAAACCTAACTGATTATAATCTAGTTTAAGTTCAAATGGGGAATATTGGTATGTAATGGTCGGACTTAGGGGATTTAGCAACTCATCGACTTAAACTCGTATTATCAAAGCAGTTTCAGTAGGAAATATTTATTAGAAAACCCTCTTCTCACACTCTCGTGTTTATTGATTCAGATCCTATAATCAAACCTAAGTGAGTGCTCTCACTGTTTCAATTAGAGTTTAAAAATACTTTTTGAAAATAAATAAAACCTAATCAACTTAAAAGCGCTCTCGTTGTATTTTAAGTTGATGCACAATTACTAATATCCAGTTATTATCTCAAACTCTCGTTTTATTGATCCTAACTTCTAATCTGTATTTAACTCTCGTAACAAAACAGTTTGCATTAAGAAATAGTAATTGAAACCAGACAATTAATCTTTTTTAAAACGGAATAGATCGAATGGAGTTGTTAAACCCCGTCGGCTATATGACCTTACATACTGATAACTTAACTTAGTCTGGCATGTTATATGATTTCGTTATAGTACAACGGTAATAAACAATATCAGACAGTTCGGATAACACATGCATTTCAGATGATTTAGGCATAAAATAAATAAACAATTCAAATAAGCCAATAATTAAATTAAATAGTTAAAATAAACCTGAAAACAAAAAGGCAGAATATTTGGCAAACTTCAGGTGTCTCCCACAGGTCGGTAAGATCTGCCCTTCGTTGCTCAAAAAATATGCGATGGAGGAAAATGCGCAATTTTAATCTAAGGTAAGAATCGGCAAAGGTTCGCCACAATCTTCGATGTGGAAATTGCTACGAGAAAATAAAGCAGATACTAGACTAAATAAACCGAAACCGGTAAAATAAAACTAAAGTGAAAATAACTTTGGCAGAGTAACAGTAAAGAATACATAAGAAAAAACGTCTCATAAAGTGTAGACTGGCGACCTATTTATAGAAGTAAGGTTGCGCTTGGTAGCTGGGTTGGTTGCGTTTTCTCGCCTCCGATATCTCCTCTGTAGCGGTCGCTACGGACTTGCTGAGTGATGCGTAACGGTCGTTACGCTTTTGCCATGGTGAGGAAGACTCGCCTCCTACTCCGTCGCGGTCGCTGCAGCTCTAGGGTTAGCGTGTAATGGTCGTTACACATTGTTGCGTTGTGGGCTTAGCTTGCTCGTTGGAAGTGGGTTGGGCCTGCTTGAATTCCTTTTTTAATTTGCAAGACATTTTTACTTGCCATACACCCTCTTATTGCCATACACCTCACATTTGCATAAATGTTATTCTTTTGTGGATTTTGAGTACAATTTATCCGACTTTTCTCGACTTTCTTCGCACATGCTTTATAATTAGTAACAACCTAAAAACATAGAAAATACCAGCATAATACGAATAAAGAGTGTTAGTGTTTTTAAGTTGGCATTATTTTTGGTAAAACTAGGCTTTAGCAATGTCATGATAGATGTCATGACATTCAGAGATTGAAGATAAATCCTACCTGCTAAGGATGTTAAAAGACAACTCAGAACTGGAAGCTAAAGCTGTGCTGGAAATTCTGCAGAAAACAGACTGATGTCATAACAGATGTTATGATATTCAGTGTGACATTCTGTTCTGCATAATCTGTTTTTTCCTGAGATTTTTCAGGAAGTTTGTTGAGCTGCTAAATATTGTTTTTCTGTTATTAGAAAGCATGCTCACGTGGCTGCTAGGTTAATCTTAATTAAACCTAAATTGGTTGTTGAAAAGACCATGTTTTTAGGATTAAATTAAGTGAACCCTAGCTATCTTTATGGAAGCCCAAAACTGAAGTTTCAGGACTGCTTCTATAAAAGGAATTCAACCCTTACAACTGTGATGCACCCTTTGAATGTATTGAACAGATATCAGCTTGTGTTTGTGTACTGTTAGGATTTGTAACAGTTGGTATTGTGTAATTCTAGTTTCTCTTGTGAGCCAAGCAACTATCAATTGATAAGTGCATTGGACTAGGATTTGCTGTAAGGGTAGTTTATCACTCAAAGCTTTAAAGCACGAGTGTTTGTCTCTTGATTGAAGCTTTGAAGCAAGATCAAGATAGTGTATTGAAGTGTGTCTTCACAATTCAATTATTCAATAGGTTGATATCACTGCTGTGATTGAGGGGGGGTGAGTGGGTACTCAGATCTAAGTAGGACTTAGGTTGAAGTTGCATTGGGTAGGTTTTAAGTGAAGGAGATAAACTGGTGGTTTATTCCTGAATTAATTCTACTAATAGTGAATTTCCTCCCTGGCTTGGTAGCCCCCAGATGTAGGTTTGTTGAACCGAACTGGGTGAACAACTTATTGTGTTCTTTACTGCTTTCTGTATTTACTGTGTGAACTGTTAACATAGTGTCAGATACTGTGTCATAACATTCTCTGTGACATCACGTATCTGCTGCCAGGAATTTCAAAGAGTAATTTAATTAATTAAAATACGGATAAAATTCATGTAAATTGATTCAAATAATCGATACATTTTCGGATTATCATAGCACAACGATATAGATTGCGGATACTTTGTTATGAGGTTTATGAGAGAAATCCTTTATATGAATCGAATAGAGATTCGAATCACGATATGGATTTATAACTTAGGATTTGTTTAATATTTATCAGACATTTCATATAATTTATTACTTTTAACTAAATCATGCATATTATGTTTTGTTATGTAGTACTTTGATGAATACAAGTGTGCTCATTACACAAAAAATTAGTTGGAAGAAATCAAGGAGAAATTGTGTCAATATTTTATTGAGCAAAGAATCATATAAGGTATGAATACATTATTGTGTGAAGAGTGTTATGAATATATTATTGTGTGAATAGATTATTGACCGTGTTATTATGTTCATACCTTGCAAGACTAGGACCGTCCGCTCCTCGAATTTTGGCGATTTCAGAATTAGGGCTGATTTAGTTGTTGCTAGAGTTGATTTTGTTAGGGTTGATTTAGTTATTGTTAGGGATATATGACTTTGTTATTGTTAAGGTTGGTTTGGTTCTGTTAGAAATATGTGAATTGAATTAGAATGTGTACATATATTTTGGATTATAATGATATATAATGTAATGGTATTATAATTCCTTTTTTGTACATAACTGCTTCTTTGTTGAAATAATGGGATTACAATTGTATATTACAGGTTTATGGGATTACAATTGAATATTTCATGTTTAAATAATGGTGTATATATTTTGGTTTACAAACCCAAAAACGCTGCCCATAGACATAATAGAAACCACTTTCCCTGGAAAAGCGTTGCCTAAAGTATACATTAGACAACGCTTTTGAAAGCGCTGCCTTATGTATACTTTAGGCAGCGCTTTTCCGGTAAAAGCGTTGTCTAAAGTGTACATTAGACATCACTTTTCTAGGAAAAACGCTTTCTAAAGTAGGCCTTTAGTTGCGCTTTTCTTTGAAAAAACGCTGCCTAAAGATGCATATAGAAAGCATAAAAGGCATTATTTAGAAAGCGCTTTTCTAGAAAAAACGTTGCTAAAGGTCTACTTTAGAAAGCGCTTTTTAAGAAAAAACGCTGACTAAGGTATACATAAGGCAACGCTTTTGCCTAAACAAAAACACGCTACTAAAGCCTACAGTAGCGCCACCTACGATAGTGCTTTTAAGCGCTTTTAAAGGCCAAAAAAATGCATTCTTTAGTCTTTTTTGGCGTAGTGTTTTCGTTCTTTGCAGATAATCGTTGATGTGCTTTACGATTATTTTGAGATCACAAGGTTGATAAATTTTGCTTATTATGAAGATTCTAGAAGAAGTGAGACCTTTATCAATTTGTTGGTCGGGTCGGTATGGTTGGCTTGAACCATCTAGAATTTATTTGATCTGTCCATAACAGTTGCCCTCAAGTTTTTGCCATTATATAGGTGGGTGACGGCTTGATATTACAACCCTGAATGCATACCACCTTCTGGTTATTTTGAGACTGATGAATCATGAGGATCATTTCGGTGCCGTAAAAAACTGTGCATTTAATACACCATACTTCAAACGTCTTTTCATAGATATCATCTTAACGACTCTTAGGAACCTAAACTCTCGAGTGTTGTGTGCGAAAGATTTAGATGTGTTTGGTGAAGTCTTTTTACCTTCCCGGACATAGTTTTCTCTTAAGGAATAAGTATTATTTTCCTTTCTTGAGTGTTTTTTTATTCCAATTTAATAGTTTAACTATTTCCTCCTCCTACACTTCATCTCTTACAACAACAAAGTTAGTGCATTATGAATAAGAATTACAAAGAAGTATTGTTAAGTATCAAAAGGATATTCCATTTTATTGGATAAATCTTATTTATTCTTCCACTACTTCTATATTTGTCAAACCGGATGGATTTGACGGTGTTTCTATAAAAGTTGGCTTGTCTTTTGAATAAGGAACATTGATTCTCTCTAAGAAAAAATAAAAATATGCGATAAATGTGACACTTGCACCATTTCTTTCTTATGAATGTCTTTTCTCCATCATGGACATTCATCTATCTTTCATTGCTTTTAAGATAAAAAAAAGGTTCTGAATCATCTGATCATGGTTCCTTCGCAACTTCACCCTTTATGTTAGCCATATATGAAATTTCACTTACACTGGTGTGATTTCTTTCCTTCCGTTTATCATTTTCTTTTTTAAAAACTTTCCCATCTCTTAGATTCAAAATAATGCATAAATTAATTGATAGTCCGGTCCTTATTGAACTTTAAGGAAGTATTATTGAGTTTCTGTCAGTACAAAAGTTCATAGATCAATAACTATGGTAGGTGGTTGGTAAAAAAGAAAACTATGGTAGGTGATGTAACAATCCAAAAGAAAAAGATAAAAATCTATAAAATATGTCCAAAAAAACAAATTATTCAAATTTGATTAACTTATTGGATAAGGAACTGTTGTAGTAATTAAAAAGTAGGGTCATGTTAACATGGACATTTTTCTAAAAAGTATTACAAACTTTGCTTTCTATTTATTCCAAATTTAGGAACTTTTTGTTGAGCTAACCTAAGGTAGGATTTCCTTTTTGAGCTAACCTAATGTATGTAGGATTCGGAATGCATAAAGGAAAATTTACGGAAAATACATTCTATTAACATTCTCATGCGTGTTTGAAGTCAATGCGATAATTTGAATCTTTTATTGAAGCCTAAGGCAACATGACAGCACCTAATGTCGACCTAAACAAAGATTAGATTGGAAGATGCCATGACGTACTAATGCTCCGGTTTTCATTAGTTAGTTGTACCAATGTAATTTTAAAGTAATAGTGCCAACAAAACTCCATAATAATATATAAATTTCCAAATATTTTTAATTCCCGTTTAGTTATTATTGAAAATGAAGGAATAAGAAATAATGAAAATTATTAGACAGAATATAAAGATCAAGGGTGAAATAAAGTCATATGGTACTCGCTGCTTCACATAATCAGCACATCATTTCATATATATATATATCAAGGAAAATGAAAAAAATAAGAGAGAAGATGATATTTTTACTATAATATTTTTAATTATATATTAGAAATGATAAAAATTAAATTAATTAGAAGATAAAATTAGAAAAATATATTAAAAATTAAAATAGGTAATTTATTTTGGGACACTATTTTATTTTAAATGAATCATTCATTGTAGAATATAGAACGGAGGGAGTAGTAAAACTATGTACAATGGTTTCATTATTCAACACCTATTTTTTTTCATTTTTTATACTACACATCATCTTCTCTTTCTTCTACCTAATAATTCAACATACATTTAACTTTTGCTCACTACAATAGTTATGTTTAATAAAATTTAACACTCTATCCCACCACCATTCACAACACACTAAAAATTTAAACATTCAAAACAACTAATAAAGTTTTACAAAGTATTTTACGGGTCTCACTCTCTCTTCATTCAATATGTTGAATGTTTTCAACACCAATTAATTCATCTCATTTTCAACACCATATTCAGCACTCTCATTGAAAATATTCAACGATTGAATTTTTTTTCAACACCTCCATTATATATAGCCTAAAAAAAATCAATTATTTTGTGAAGATTCCAATCAAATTTCGCGAGACCTATATCAAAGTAGCCACGTTATGGTCATCATGTTCATAATCTATCCCTTATTCCTCCGTGACTTGAGCAATGATTATTTAGTTAAATTTAAAGAGAAAATAGATAATATTTTATTATAAAAAGAAATTATATATTCTCTGATCTTATTTATAAATAATAATTTTTATATATTTATTAAATAAATAATATATCTAATTATTATTTAAAAAAAGAATTATATAATATGTCAAAGAGTAATGTTATTTATAACAAAAGAATTTAAATAAGAAAAATAAAAATATACATGCGTTATTAATTTAGTGGATAATTTTAATTTATTATAAATTAAATTTTCTTTTTAATAGAAATCATAAGATAGTTGTGATAAGGAATGGTTGAGATTTATTCTTGCTTTTTAGTTATCATATTTTTTTATTAATAAGTATTTTTCCATGTCAAAATAATATGTTGCTATTGAATAGGAGCAACATGGTTACGTTAATTAATTTAACCATTATAAAAATTGTTTGGTAAACATGGTTGCCTTAATTAATTTATATATATTCCTCATGCATAGTACTAATTGAATAAATGATTGACATTAATTGGTTGGTAAACGAAGTTCAACCAATCAATACATTGTGTTTGACATGGACTTGTGATATTGAGAGAAAAAGAAATCCATTCATACTTTTGTTATTTAAAAGGGAAAAATATAGAAAATGAAAGTTAAAGCGAAAGGAAAGAATGTGAAAGAAATAAAAGGGAGTGAAAAATAAATAGAACTAGAATGAGTATTTAATTGTTAAGAACGAGTGAAAGTTATAGAAAGGTGAAAAGAAAAAGTATATATTTAAAAAGTTAGATATTATCGTTATATTAATTTTTTTAAATAAGAATATTTTTATATTATAAAGTATTTTTATATTGTAAAATATCTAAATTATATAGTATAACAATTATCATGTGATGATATCCTTGAAAAAATAATGGAGGGTGGTTCTTTAATTGTGATTTTAGTTTTTAGAAAATTCTTCTCGATTTGAGTGCAGTGGTAATAACCATTTTCCCATGTTTTAAAATGATGCTTACCTGCAATTTTAAACATTTTCTGACTACTTCGAAAAACTACATGAGAGAAAGTGAGAGAGATTGGAGGCATGTGACTTGTGAGATCGAGAAGGAGGAGAGTAGGGGAACCATACCGTTTGAGACTGTTTTTTTACAATGTTGCCATGTTTTTGAAAATAAAATACCATATTGCCACATTATGAAATTATTTACAAAACTCATGTTTTCACTATAGGGTCGTTCATACGGTGGACGAATGACGGATGCCATTCTATTTTTCAAAGATTCGTCTTTTCAATGGACGAACGTCGGAAGGAATTTTCTTCTTCTTATGTTTTAATGTATTTTTAATTATTATAAGTTAATTTTAATATTTAAATATATAATTTAAATTATTATAAATTAATTTAATATTTAAATATATTATTTTTCTTAATAATATTAATATATTTTCACCTCACTATTTATTTTATTTTATTAAAATTAAACAATTAAAGGAAAAAAAATAATATTTTTAATATTAAAATTAAAATAACTACAAAGAATATCTCTCTCTAATCAATTGGTCAAGTGTCTTATAAATGCTTCAGGGTTCTGTTTATTTTAGATAAGGGTGATCAAATTTAAATCGACTCAATATAAAACCGTAAAATTAAACCAAATCAAATTAAAACCGCATCGTATTTGATTCGAATATATTTGAGTTGTTTTTTAATAGAATTGCAGAGTTTTGTTTGATTTACGGTTTACATATTGCAAACCGAATCAAACAAAACAGTATTATATTATAAAATTTTACTAACTAATATATATATTTTTAATTCAATAGAGAAATCAACGTATAGAATTTTATCATATTCTTTGTATGATATTTATTTTAATTTATAAATGATAAAAAAAATAAAATATTATTCATTTATAACTGTTATTTTCACATAGTATATTTTACCGTATTCTTTGTATAATATTTATCTAAGAATATAAACTTATATATATTATTTCTTAGATTTAGAAAACATTATAATACGTAATTTTATGTATCAAATTATAAATTTATTTTGACAATTATAATTTTTTATAGTAATATATAAATGATTAAATACAAAATTATATTTTTCTCTATGTGTATGTATGGTTCAATAATTTTTATATAAAAAACTGAATCAACTGAAGCAATCCGAACAGCATTAGTTTGATTTGTTTCGATTCAGTTTTATTTTTAAAAATCAATTGAACTAAATCGAACTGCAAAAAAATTTCTCTTGTAGTTTGGATGAATACCCTAGTTTCAGAGAAAGATTTTCATCGAAGACTTTATTGCAGAAAAAAGGTTGAACCTCTTATTTCATAAGTGAAAACGTTGGAAGTACTTCCTTCGATGATGATGATGGAAGTTGAAAAAAATATTTTTTTAGTTTTAAAAAATTATTTAAATATATTATATTAATTAATAAAATAAAAATAAAATAATGAAATGAAAATATATTAAAATTAAAATTAATTATTAAAAAATAATAGGATTTAAATATATTTCTTATTCTTATAAATATCTCAATTTTATCTTTAAACCCCTTAAATCTCTATAAAGTGATTAAAACTGTGTGCAAAAATAATTTTATAGAGATTAAAATTTAACTTTTTTATAAGGTGTAAAAATTATTTTTAATAATTTTATAACCAAAAACATATTTAACCTAAAATAATATTATTATTAAAAATAATATTTTTAAATATTATAATTAATTTATAACAATTATAATTATATTTTTAAATATTAAAATTAATTTATAAAATATAAAACATTAAGAAAAAAGTTCTTCCGTTCGTCCAGACCCTTAAGAATAAAATGGGTTTCTTCCTTTGTCCATCAGATGAACAAGCACACAGTAAAAACATGACAATTTCGTAAAAATCTTTGAGAATGTGGTATTTCTTTTCCAAAAACGTGGCAATATTGTAAAAAATCACCGTTTGAAGACTTATAGAGTTACAACGGTCAAAGATAGAACAACCATATGATACGTAAACAAATTGTCAACACGAGCAAGTCTTCTGAAAATAAAAATATCAAGAAAAAATAAGTCAAATTTTTTATTATTATTAAAAAAATTATCAATTTTGTTTGTTTAAACCCTATGTATTTGGTCTTGAGACCATACAAGAGTTGCTCTGTCAACAGATATCACATGGATATATCTTTTGTTGATTAGGGAAAAGTAGTAGATGTATATATCGTGTGAAAAAGACATAAGTTTGAAAGAATTTTTGGTTTCGTATGATTAAAAGGCGTAGACGATTCCGCAGCACTTTAAAAATTGAATGGGAGATCAAATCGGTGAAGCTACTGTGTCACTGGTTTATTGTTCAAATTACTGGTTTATTGGTCGAACCGCATGATTAAACCGGATTAAATCAGATAACTCGGTTGAACAAACTGCTTTTTTTGTAACAAAACTATATAGATATAAAACTTATCGAACTAGATGACTCAATCTTTATAAAATATAACTAAAACTTAAATTTTTTAAAAATATCATATCATAAATAAATTCGCAATTTAATAAATTAAATTTAAAACATTTTAAAAATATCATATCATAAATAAATTTACAATTTGATAATTTAAATTTAAATTTTAAATATAGATATCATATATATAATTAAATAGTACAAAGTTATAAAGTATAATTGCAACCCAGTATAATTGATTAATTTATAACAAAATAATTTTATTATCTATTTATTTAGTTTTAGGAGTAAAGATTATATCCTTCTTCAATATCAAAACTATTTGTAACAAAATCAATCGGATCTGTAACATTTTCTCTATCAATAATATAATTAATTAATTTAATTTTTTATTTTTTATTTAAATATAATATTTTAATAAAATAATCAAAATAAATAAAAAATTAAACTGTAGATTTTTTAAAAAATTTAAAAATCTTGAGTAAAAAATATAAAAAATAAAAAAATAAAAATGCAGTTGAACCACCGGTTTTAGAAAACCGTCGGTTTTTTTTTATTTTCCCGATTTTCACCGACATCTCCGATATAACAATTGAACCAGACCGATTACCTAGCCTGTTCCTGATTCGATCAGTCCAACCGGCCAGTCCGACTTTTAAAACACTACGATCATGATTGGTTAGAACAAAGCTCAAGAACATATGATTTGAATCATTTAAGACATGGGTTAATATATCGAGTTTGCAAGAGCATAAAGAAATCCACAACATTAAGGCAATAATTCATATTCTACACCATTAAAAACCAAAGTTCAAACCAAAGCAATATAGCAACATACCTAAGCACAGGGATAATATATATATATATATATATATATATATATATATATATATATATAGAGAGAGAGAGAGAATAAAAAAGAGATTACAAAGACTGGGGGACGTAAACCAAAACTAGTCAAAACACGAAACTAACTCGAAAGGGTATTCAGATAGATCCAAAATAACAAAAGTGATTTTGAATTTAAAACTAAAATAACAACGCACACATGATAAACACTATCCAGCGACCCCGATTACGGACGCAAAACCAAATAGCAAAATAAAGAGTCAAGTATGAGCAATCACTTTTTAACCTGGTATACGAATCAACCGCCAACATGACTAATTCATGAACCAACAACCTCTGGAAAAAACCAGCAAGCATAACGACTCTTTCGAGTCCAACAATCCTACATCATATTGAATGATGAAAAAGATATGAAACCAATCTCACATCAAATTCGAAGACTGGTGCGGATAAAAGATTAGTGTCTGCGTAGATAAACAAATCCAATTGTATACCAGAAACACCAATAAGCAAAAGACCTAATGGAGAAATAGCTTCCACAAACCACAGAACATGCGCCCAAGATCGGCAAACTGAATACCACGACCCAGAAGTTAAAAAAAAATGTTACCGAACAGCCGAGAATAACCACCGCCGGAACCAAAACCGGAGTTGAAGAAAGCTAAAATCGGCCAACCCAGAGAGGTCCACCTCAAAGGACCAAGGGGTGTAGCAGCCAAAAGGGCATCACACCCTTGATTCCAAAAGTTACATGGTGGCCGGAAATTTTTGGATTTTGGGATAAGGGTTATGGTGGCGGCGGAAGGGTTTTTTTTATGCAGAGATAGAAGAGAGGGTTTTTTACTATTATGTTATAAACTCCTCCGGAGCAAAGGAATAATAAGCTACAAGGTAGAATAATAGAAGGAAAAATATATGCTTATGCAGGATCGGCCAATCAATACAGCAGTCCTGTTTTAATTTTAAAAATAGGTCTAAAATATTTAAAATTTATATCAAATTTTTGAATAATAGTATAAAAACATAGATTTTAAATAAATTATAATTTTACACTTATTTTTAAAAACACGTATGAAATAGATTTTGAAAACAAGTTATTAATTTACACAATTTTTAAAATAAATGGTGTAAAAGATAATGTTTTAATAATTTAAAAAAATAAGTGAGGCCCCCTAAGTTTTGGGGCCCAGTGTTGTAGCACAGGCTGCACCTGCACTGGGACGACACTGTGAAATAATACAAGGTATACGGATAAAAAAGAAAACTTGAAATGGAGACAAATATAACATGTAACACCCTAATTTTTATTTGCTATTTGATTATATATTTTACTAATCATTATATTATATAGTAATTAATTAAATTGTGTGATTTAGTGAATATTTGAATTATTTGAATATATGTGTTATTTGAACAATTGAGTTTACGAATAGGAATAACACTTATTTAGAATTGGGCCTTATGTTACATTAGAATGGAAAAGTGAGATAAGCCCAATAGAGAAACAAAATGTTAGTAAGGGAAAATAGAATTAGAAGGAAATTAATAAAAGAAGAGAAAAGAAGAGGGAGAAGAAGAAGAAGAAAACCTAGAAGAGTGTCTACATCTAAGGTAAAGGTGGACATTCCTTGATTTATGGGTTGTTATAATGACGGGTAATAGGTAGAAAACATGAAATTATGATTTGTTCTTCAATTTCTAGATTTAACATGTTAGGGTTTGAATGAGGAATCATGAAATTGATGTTTGCAAATCATGTTTTGATGGTTGTAATGTTAGAATTAAGAGATCAAATGGTCAATCAAATATACATGCTCATAAAGTATAACATATAATTTACGTGGAAACTTAATAGTCATACAAGCATGTATAAAATTGAAGGATCGATAAAATAATTTTAGGAATACCTGGATCCATCGAGAAAGTTTCTGTGGCAGTAATCCTGAAAGTGATGCTTGTGTGGTAACTGGTACTCCTAATGCCTTGAATCCTCTTCAGATGGGGAGAATAGGTAATTTGCTTACGTACGGTATATTGGGGACCATGGCCTATATATAGTGTGATGGCCAATTAGGGTTTCCATTATTCCCAAATTGGGTCATCCTGACGTCCGCTCATATTAGAACCCATATCCAATTATTTAATTAATTAATTAAATAATCCCTAAATAAAATCTAAATAGTCTTTTTAACATTATTTGATCAAATAAATATTTAAGGCATTTTATTAGATAAGAATAGCTAATATAATTAAATAAATATATTAGGCCACATAATTATTGGAATGTTAATATTTAATTAAAGAATTAAAATATTCCAACAATCTCCCACTTGGCTAATATATCTTAATAATTACATCATAATTCTTTAGACGCACATCCGAAAGTGATTTTTCTTTAGATTTCAACTTTACAATCTGGTCCACCTCATACATCAATAATGGGGCAATCGCGACTGTCGTCACTAACATATAACGTGACGAAACCCCGACTGCCACCATATAAATGTATTTGATGACATAGATTGATATGGATGAGTGACATGGAAATTTCATGCAATTTGATCTTTAAATTAGGCAAATTTCCAATTGGTCCTACTGGACTCTTTAGTGAGATCAAACTGAAGTTTCTTAGGTGTAATTCAAAATTACAGTATTTGCACTTAACAAAAACATGATACTGTTATAACAATAGTATTTCATAAGTTTTTATTTCTGCACTAAATTAAACATAACATAAAATATGTACCAAAATAAAACTAAAGTGTATAACATAGAAAATAAGAACCAAACTCCCACTAATCCAAGGCAATAAAAAAAACCAAGACCCATGTGACCAACTTTCCCATGAAAAGCCTTAGGTGTCAAACCTTTGGTTAGTGGATCAGCTAGCATTGAGTCTTTCCTTATATGTTCTATCAGAATTAGTTTCTCCTAAACTCTTTTTTTCACAACAAGATTCTTGATATCAATAAATTTTGATTTTGTAGAACTCATATTGTTGTTGGAATAGAGAACAGCTACACTATTGTCACAGTAAACCTTCAAGGGCCTTTCAATACTCCCAACTATGTGTAGGCTTGTGACAAAGTTCCGTAGCCAAATTTCATGATTTGATGTCTCAAAGCAAGCCACAAAATTTTCTACCATGGTAGAAGGAGCCACTAAAGTTTGTTTGGAAGACTTCCAGGAGATGGCTTCTCCAGCCAAGAGAAAGATGTAACCAGATATGGAATTTCTACTATCTGGACATCCTGCAAATAAGTGAGCACAAAGTCTTTTGTTCTCTTTAGGTAGCGCATTACACACTTTAGTGCTATTCAGTGTCGTATACCAGGGTTGCTGAGATATCTGCCAAGAACTCCTACAATGAATGCTAATTCGGGACGAGTGCAAACTCGAGAATACATAAGACTTCCCACAACTGAAGCATATGGAACCTTATGCATCTATTCCTTTTCAAGATCCGTAGTGGGACAATGTTTGAGACAAAACTTGTCTCCTTTAGTAACGGGTGTGTCTCTTGGCTTACTATCTTTCATGTAGAATATATCCAGAACTGTATTAATATAGCTCATTTGCGACAATCCTAAAATACCTCTAAAACGGTTTATAAGTATTTGAATTCCTAATACAAAGGAGGTGTCCCCAAGATCTTTCATCTCAAATTTATTTGTGATAAATTTCTTAGTTTCGTGAAATAAGCCTATATTGTTGCTTGCCAAAAGGATATCACCTACATATAGTACCAAGAAAACAAATTTACTCCCATGGAACTTTTGGTATACACGATTATCAACCAGATTACCCTCAAAACCAAACGAGGATATTACTTGATGAAATTTGTAATACCATTGACGGGTGTCATACCCCAATTTTTGACCTAATATACCACCTTACATCTGCATCATTGCATCAATAACAGTTCAGAACAGAATTAATCAGGTGTAGTTTCTACAGGTCAAAATTAGGGTTTCA
This sequence comes from Vicia sativa, assembly GCA_021764765.1. NCBI lineage: Eukaryota > Viridiplantae > Streptophyta > Magnoliopsida > Fabales > Fabaceae > Vicia > Vicia sativa. Next base: position 30,276,282 of record CM038792.1, on the reverse strand, counting down.
CAAAATTTTCATCTGATTCAAGAGACAATCAATCAAGGTTTGAGTTTTATTCACCTCATTTGATCTATCTTGATCAAACCATCAACCTCTGATCTTCAGATATCAAATTTTTCCTCATGATCTATTGAGGATCGACCAATTAGGGTTTTCATCGAGGATGAGCAATCTCTGCTTTTCTGATCAATGAATGACTTTTTTGATTAGAGATTGATCTTCATATCTTAGATACAACATGTTGACCTAATTTCTGGATTCAAAACATCACGAAGTTCACAGATTTCATCATCGATTTCGAATCATCGATGAAATTTCATCGAAAAGTCAAACTTTGACTTTTGGTCAACTTTTTCAAGACAAAACTTTTTCAATCATCAAAATACTTCAAATGATCCATCATGATCATAAAAAATCAAGAAATTTGGAAAAGTCAACAAAAAGTCAAAATTTTCAACACTTATAAAAATTTTCAAGTGTTAAAATTTCACACTTTCCAAACTTCATGGCATTTTTCACATAGTTCCACTTTGAATTGGAAAAAACTCAAAACATGAAAGTTGTAGCCATTGAAACAAGCTTTCCAAAATGTCCAAGAACTCTCAAATCCATGGAGTCTAGCTATACTTTTGATTTTGAAACATAGAGCTCCAAAATCCTTGATTTTCAAGTACAAAGTTCAAGATTATAGGTCATTTTTGAGTTTCTTCTTCTAGAAGCCATGCCACCTTGCAAAGAGAGTTAGAGCTGATAAAAATCAGATGGAGTAATTATGATGGGATAAGATCAAGTTGAAAAATTAACCATGGTTAAAAGGAAGCTTCCTTTTGCATTTAATGCAAAAATGACTTCCTTGCCCTCTAAGGCAACTTGTAAATACCAAAGCCAGTTCCCTTCCCTTTGCCATTCAGAACTTGTGACCTATAAATAGAGGTCATGTTGGCCAATTCAAACCACACCAAAGCTATGCAAGAACATGCTTTCTCTCTTCTTTCTTAAAATTTAAGAAACATAGTTCAAATTGAGAAATTTTGCATTTTTGAAATCTTGTGAAAAACTATGAGAAATTTGGTGTCTAACATGTCTTAATGTCAATATAGAACTTGTTTGAAACTTAAAATCAACACAAGAGACACTAAAAATCAAATTTTGCATTTCATGTTTCAAACTTGTCCAAAACTGCCTTAAACTTCAAGCTGATAGTTTGGCTCGAGCTAGTTGTGTTTTGATCATCCAAACATCATCAATATACTTCATATGAATGATCCAAACCATCATCTTTGATCTGTAACTCCATTAACCACGAATTCAATTTTCACTTGGAGCAAACTGCAGGTTGACTTGGGTTGAACGATCCAGGCAAATTCATGATGTGCAGACCATCCTCACATGATCCCTGAAGTCCGTTGATGCTATAGGAATCCTCAAAGCACAACTGGAAACGCTATAATACGGATTTCGATCTCAGCTTGAACAGGTAAGAACACGAACTTCAAACTCTGTGATTCCTTGCCTCCAGTCCAAAAAACTCTTGGCCATTTTGTTTCTGCACTATCAACGATCAATAACCCTCAATCAATTAAAAAATTCATCAACCATACACGATTTCAATTAAGATTTTCAGTTTTAGGGTTCTTCGTGTTCTTGAGAAATTTAATCATGTTAGGCTTAAAATAAATGAAATTAAAGGACATCATCATGTTCCTGGGCTTAAAACGATCAAGTTTGATGTTTACATCAAACAATTTCATGGAGAAATGAAGATTCCATGACTGAGTGAAGATTGAAGGAGGAAGATGAACACTGCGCACGTTTTTTTTCAAATTCAAATATCTGTTTTAAAATATAATTAGTTGGTTTAACTTCAATACACGGATGTATTACGCCCATTGCCACTCACTCTTAAGTCATTTATACCATGCCTTGCCTTGAGGTCCCCGGTTCGAGTAGCCTTGGGACCATTTTTTACTAAACTTTGTAATTTTTTTCATATTTTTTTTTACAAACTTTGACTTTTTCAAAACCCAATCAAAACTCCTCATTTTGAGGTGATTTTTTGTACACTTGTCAATTAATGTATCTATTTTAAGATAGTGTCAAAAATTTTCAGAAAAACTTTCATCCGATTATATTTTTATCGAGCCGAAAACGGTACTTTTGAGTACTTTTCAAAACACCTTTAAAGGTGATTTTTTTCAAACTTTTGAAGCCCAATTCTTTTCAAAACTTCTTGTAAGTAAATTTCACTTTTCAAAAACACTTTCAAGATCATTTTTCAAAACCTTTCATCAAACTTACATCCTTTTTTCCATGATCGATCCGATTTAAACGGTAAAATTGAATTCGTTTTCTCTCGAATTTCTTAATCGATCATGGGCCTCCCTCACGGTGTAAGTCCCAAAAATTCTTTTATGTACATAATTGTTTCCTTGTACATATCCAATTCTTTTATGTACACATCTATTTTACTTGTACATAATACGAACATCTTTTTAAATACTCAAGTACAGACAAACTTCGATCGTTTATTTTCATTTCGCTTGTGTATACACTGAATACCATTGGTATTAAAAGGAGCATTACTCCCGGTGAAACTGCTTTTAAACCAATGGGCCTCCCTTACGGTGTAAGTCCCAACCCTCTTATGTACATACATATTTCCTTGTACACAATTCAAACTTGTAAATAATCAAGTTGCGCTCGTTTTAAACGTTCTTTTCACAGACACTTGTTTATATTTCCTTCATAAACTTTTGTAAATAAACTTTACATGCATTGTTTATATTTCCTTCATAAACTCCTGTGAATACATATCACACACACACACACTTGTTTATATAACTGTCTAGTTATAACATAACAACTAGTCTGACCAATAGGTTCCCCACAGTTTTAGCCTCCTCTTGGGCTTTGTACAAGGTAACTCATTTCAACTGAGTTCAGCCTCCTCTTAGACTTCATATAAGAAAACTCGTTCATCTGAGTTTAGCCTCCGCTTAGGCTTCATATATGACAACACTCCCCTGTTGAGTCAGCCTCCTCTTGGGCTTCGTTCAAAAGAACTCCTCATTGAGTTTAGCCTTCTCTTGGGCATCATACAAAGAAAGAGACTAGGAAATCTCTTAACAAGCCTCCTATTGGGCTTCCAATACAAAGAATCACCAGCGTTAGGATAGAACCCAAAGAGTATAATTTCCCGGTGAAATTGCTCTTAATCCTAAAAGGATGGTTTCCCGGTGAAATCCCTTTTAAAGCCAAAGCCAGCCATACCCTATAGCTTCCTCTTGAGCTTCATACAAGGACCCTCGATGACCCTCGGAATGCCTCCTCTTGGGCTTACAATACAAGGACCCATGGGCTTCTTAAAAGCATCCCTTAATCCAATCAATTTCTCCTTGAGATTTAGACGTTTATCATCTCTATGGAAGAAGTATCTTATCTATCACATCACATACAATCAAAAACTTTTCAAAACTCTTTTCAAACAGAAATATCTCTTAATTGTAAGTGGTAGCGCTTGTACACTCAAGCAAAACACCCAATGCTTACAATTAAAAGAATCAATCTTTTTTTCAAAACATCTTTCTTAAACATGTAAGTGGTAACGCTTGTACACTCAAGCAAAACACCCAATGCTTACAATTAAAAGATTCAATCTTTTTTTCAAAACATCTTTCTTAAACATGTAAGTGGTAACGCTTGTACACTCGAGCAAAACACCTATAACTTACGACGAAAGATTTTAATCGGTCAAACTGTTCAAAAATGTATGTGACGAAATAGATTAGATACATTTTTCATTAAGATGACATTTGTCTGTGTCTCTTACTAATATCCTGTTGCTTCCACTAGCATAAGTGGGAACTACGATTGCTCTGACTTTCTCAACATCCTTTTGAGAATACGTGACAAGGTCTCATCCTTGCCGAGCAAATTTCTTTCTCCCTCGGACCAAACAAACCATAGATCCCTTTAGATCCGAGCTACAAATGCTCGATTCCCATTAAGGATATGTGAGAAGATCAAAGATCTTTGCAAGCACAATAATAACAAACACTAGGATCCCCCATAATTTATCCTTCTTAAAATCCAAAGGAGAAACTTTCCCAATCATAGAAATAGCAATTAAAATACACAAACATATCAAACATATTCATATATAAAGCTATAGATAACTATATATATTTAGGGTGCTCCATCTATTCCCTTTATATAACAAACCCCTTATCCGAAATCTCCCCAAATGCGTTATGTCTAGTTCACGCTAGTCGTAATGCATATCATAATCAATTGAGGGTATTAACAGCTTTCCCCTTTTTCATAATCATAATTTCTTGTGTTGAAAATAATAAAGCTTGATGCTCGCGGCATCTTTATAAACAAATCAAAAGAGTAAATCGTTTTGAGCCAGAGAATCCGAATTCAGATTCGATTCCCTCGCGCGTCACTTTTTAACGCGAACAACAGGAAGTCTACTTAAGGCCATAGATGGATTTCTTTAGTTTGCAAACCATAGACTTTGGGTCTCCCGGCACAAAGTTTTCTGGTTTCACCTATATAATGTCTCTTCAATGTTTCCATTTAGAAACACAATTTTACATCCATCTGATGCAATTCTAATTCAAAATGAGCTACCAACGCCATCATAATCCTAAGAGAGTCCTTCTTTTCATGTCATGCGACATTCTTGGAACACTTCTTCTTCACGTGTCCAGCCTTTTGGCAAAAGAAGCAAGTGGTCTCCTTAGGTTGCTTCTTTGCCTTTTTGTTTTGAGAAAAATTTCCCACAAGTTTCTTCCTTTTATTCTGAGAATTGGTAGCCAAGTGAGCACTTTCAGTCTTCTTTCTCTTTAGCCTCTCTTCCTCTTGCGCACAGTGAGATATGAGCTCATTTAGATACCATTTGTACTTTTGAGTATTGTAACTCACTTTGAACTGCTCAAAGGGTGCCAAAAGAGAGATCAAAACCAAGTGCACAATCAAATTCTGAGGAAGTTCTAACTTCAATGCCTTGAGTTTTGATGCGATATTAGACATCTTCATGATGTACTCTCTTATGTTCCCTTTGCCTTTATAAACCATTGAAATGAGTTTGGACAAGGTACTACTTGTCTCGGCCTTATCATTTTTAGCAAAGAATTGCTCCACAATTTCGAGGAACTTCTTGGCACTTTCACTTTCATTAATTGAGCTCCTAATCATTTCGGGTATGGATCTTTTGATCATCATGAGGCACATTCGGTTAGATAGGTCCCATTTTTCTATTTTAGTTTCATTTGCGTTCTCATCAGTGGCGGTGGGACGCTCCTCCCATAAAGATAAGTTCAAATCCATGCATCGAAGAACAATCTCCACTGATTCTTTCCAAGAGTTGAAGTTCATCACACTCAGCATAGGGATGAGTTAATCTGAGCTCCTAATTTTGGAGTGGTGGCAGCAGCAGCTGGATTCATTTAGAAGAACAACAAACATACAATAATATTAGTAAGCATGTCAATTAACCATATAGACATGCACAATATTCTTAATATGCAAAGTAGGTAAGACATATACAAAATACCAAAAAACACCATCAATTCCCAATTTATTATTGCAAGAATTAACTGTAAGCGATACTCTCACGTAATGATCAAACATTAGTAATAAGTCCTGTCAGATAATGGATGCCTTTGACATCAATCGTTATCCACATGGATAACCTTGATAATTATTACATACTTACCATCACTGGTATGCAAATTTTCGGCCAAACTATGTCTTCCTTTTGGCCGACCATAACAGTTCGCATGAAAAATTACACACCATATCTTTTGTGATTCTGATTTAATCAACTTTACACAAAGAGGTCACTTTTGCAACTTGTTATTTCAACCAACCAGACCAAAATCACTAGACAATTCGAATTTAATAAATTAAATTGGAAGGTCTCAAAAAATTAACACAAATATTACCTGCAAATGTAATATCAAAATTATATGCTTACCTGATTGTTTCATAATCAATTAATTATTAAAATATTTTAATTATACAAAAAAAAACTTGTATAATTCAAATTTGGAACTTGAACACATAATAGTTTTTATATTATATACAAACTGATAAAATAATTAGGGTAAAATATATAAACCCTTGTTAGCGAGTTTTCATTTTAAACCTCGGTTCTCACTATTATTTCCTGCGTGGCATTATGTTTTATTTTTTCTCCAAATCTTTGTTTATTACTCCCTCATTTCCTTTTTAAATGTTGTTTTAGCATAAAGCTCTTCAACCAAAATAGTGCTATGTTAGAGTTAATTTTTCTATTATACCCTCATTTATTTTCTCTTTCCTAATAAATTCACTCCTACACTCTCTCTCATTTATTGAGAAAGTAAGGGTATAATTGATAAGTTATGACATTAAATTATAAAACGACACTTAAATAGAAACAAAAATATTCTTCTAAAACGACACTTAAAAAGGAACGGAGAGAGTATTTCTTGCATGGCATTATGTTTTATTTATATGTTTTATTTTTTCTCCAAATTTTTATTTATTATTTCCTGCATGGCATTATGTTTTATTTTTTCTCCAAATTTATGATGTTTTTTTATTTATTTATTTTTAAATATGTTAAAATCCACCTAGATTATTTTAATATAATTATTTTAATTTTTACTCTTTCATTATTTTTTTGACGTTTTATTAAAATATATTTATTAGTATTTTCAATTTTTACTTTTATTAAATTATATTTATGAGTATTTTTTATGAAAATGTATTTATGAATTTATAAAACTATTCTTAATGTATTTATGTAACACACTGCTCAAATTTAATGTTCTAAATGCATTTTCTCTTTATAAACACTAATACTTTGTTCATATAAAGCGATGTGGGACTATCTGGTGCATACTACCACTACCAAACAAGCATCTCTTTTTTTTACCATACATGCACACATGAATAACACTTTCTGTTGTCACACTCTCTCACCTAGCACATCGAAATTACAGTGACCACACCACCACTATTAACCATCACAAAAACCCAACTCATCATAAACATTTCCTTGTGATTGGTATCATCATAAGATACTGAGAAGTCAAAAGCAAAAACATATATTTTACAAAATATATTCCATTGGCCATATTGCCAACTACCTTCACTTACAATGAATTACTGATACACAAAAAATAGTAAGGAGGAGGATAATGACATGCCAATGATACAACCTTGTTGCAAGTGATAAATACAAGTGCAGAGTGATAATTTTAAGCTGCAGCAAGTTGGAACAACCCTTCTTGTCAAACTTGAGGAGCTTCTTAAAGATTTGAACATTTGCAACTAATGAATTGGATGAATCACTAATGATAGAAGGAGATGAATAATCACTTAAATCAGTTTATATATTTGCCACTGTGGCCATTCTCTCATTGGCAGTTTATCAAAACCAAGAACAATATATAAGTGTAGGCAAGAGTAAGTGTATTTCATGGCAGGATATTTTTTGGAAGGATAAAATAGTAGAAAGAATATGATGAGATAGCATGTGGTATTATTCATATTTCATGGCCCTCCTTCACTCATCCTTATTGTTGTGTACTGTATGTTACTAAACCATTTAGATAACAATTGTTTAGAGCAAAATAAGAGCAATGTTTAGTTTAATAAATCCGAATCAAAACCATCCTTATCCAAAGTCCATGGATATGTGACAGTTTTCAAAAGCATAATCAATTGTGCTTTTCTTTTAGTATACAGAAGTTAAAACATAAGGAAGAAGGAAACATGAGAAGATGTGGGACATATGCACATACACCACCGTCAGAGTTCCTATTGATTGCACCGATCGATGACCAAGTCCCATGGTTGAATGGATGAGACTATCATACACCACCGTCAGAGATGCTATGTGATGCTACGTGATCCAATGGGAGCATGAAGTAATGTGGTTTTATGATGGAGACTGGAGCCAAATTGGTTTGGGTTGTCATGAAACATGTTGAAGAAAGGAATGTATCATGCTGTTTCAGGTGTTTGAAACATTATAGTCCAACATCGAAATATTTGTAAGAGTTAAAATTTTTATAAATGATTTTCCATGGTGTATATCAATGTAGTATGTATTGGGTTGTTTTAATAGAAACAAGGTATTTAGGTCCAATTATAATATTTTAATAATTACTAATTAATTTATAAATAAATTATATTATTAAAAGCATTAATAAAATTAACACATGAAAAAAATGCAGTAATTAATTTATAAATAAATTATATTATTAAAAATAAATTTTATTCTTTAATTATTAATTTATACATTATTTTCAACATATTAACAAGATAAACTGCAATAATTTATGATAACAAGATTGTCCGAATGAAATTTTTTAAATATATGGAGTATAAATTTGATCAACCAAGACTAAATCTCTTCAAATTCTCTTGCTATAAACATCTATTTAAAATTTCTTATCAAATAAAAGTTTAGTTATCGTGCAGTTTGAGATAACGCACAAATTATTTCCCAAGTCGGCAAGTCTCGGTTGTTCTCTTATTTTCTCCTTGCAAAAATCTCAAATCTCCACATGGCCTATTTTATGACCACGATAACTACTTACAAAGGCCTTAAAGACTTTTAGTACTATTTTTAGCATTTCCCTTGCATTTATTACACGCCTCTTTCCTTTTCCATTATTTGAGTTTGATGAAAACCCAACTTTACCCTTCTACTAAATATTTTAAAATGTAAATAATAGTAGTATTTTGTATGTTGTTAGTGTTATAATCTAACACTTTCTCTATTGATCTAGTTTTAAATATTTAAAAAACTTCCTAACAATTTTATTAATATATATTTTTTGATTAATAAAAAGTTTTATATTATTGTGCGGCATGAAAATATTAGTCTCAACCAAATTACAAAGCCGTCTGAAAAGAGACCAAAAGTAATGATCGATCCATAATAATGAGAGATATTTGAAATGAGTGTAATCCGACTAAACTAATCGTACCAAGTGACCTTCATCATCTTTGGGTAGCAACTCAAATACGCCACCAACTTGGATGACACTCGTAACCAGAACCCACCTATTCATTGTGACTATCAATCCGACTCATTAATGGTCGTAACGGTCGTCGACGCATTAAACTCAGTGTTACATAATTTTGAACACCTTCATTCATGGTGACGACAACTGTTACACAGTTACAAAGCCCAAGAGTCACACCTTGATTGAAGCTTTGTTGCTTTAAAGGATAACTATATAATAGATTTCCACCAGAGAAATAAGCAAGACATTCATTCTTAGAACAATATGCATCACTGTGGTAGCTCCCAACTCAAATCCCCAATTACTCTACAAAAATTTACCCGTTGTGACTCTCCCTATATCTACAAGAAAGCTACTTATTTATTATTTATACATGAGAATAATTATAATTATAATCCACTGACAATATATTTTTAGATTGATATTAAATATATTAAATTAAACTTTACATTCACTGTAAGATACAATTCACTGACTATAATATTCTCTCAAGAATGCATTTACTAAAATACAAAATTAGAAATATCAAATTTAATATTTCTATTGATATATAAGAAAAAAGAATAATCAAAATCAACGAAATTCTTATGGTCTTTTTCAAAAATCTTTTAGTAAATTAACTTTAGTATTCAACTAGTAAGAAACTGTTCTATCGCACGAATTCCGTCTGGATTTACATTACACGTCTACTAAATTACCATTTATAAAATTTGAATTCATTTTTCAATTTGTTAACATTGACATATTTTTAAATATAGACTAATAATATGTATCAACTTTTAAACATTGACTGTACTTACAATAAATCGTACAACTAACTCTCTAACTTCAATTATATAAAACAACATCAAAAGAAAGATTTAAAAGATGAATATTAAAATGAACAGTCTATAGTTGTATCTTCTTCAATTATATAAAACAATTGCAAAAGATTTAAAAGATGAATAGTAAAATAAATAGTCTACAGCTGTATCTCATAGATACGTTCAAATCTATCCGTAGATCTTCATTACGATGTTAAATTGAGAAATAAAAAGATGGACATTAAAATTAATATATGATATCTCATAGATACGATCACATGTACTCGTGAATTTATACACGTAGATACATTCACAACTAATTAGCTTGTTCCTATGAAACACATGTTTTTTGGTATGATTTTTCAAGATGAATCCATTCTATTTGTAGATATGATTTTAAAAATAGTTGGAACTTATTCACATTTATAAAAATAATTGTAACTTATTCTCATTTATAAAAATAATTATATCAACATGTAAAATTTTTTGATTTATAGGCAAGCGCCTTAAATCCATGTGTCAATTTGTAAAAAGTATTTATAATTTATTTCCATTTATAAAATAATTGTATAGTAGTTAAATTTTTTCCGTTTATAAAAAAAATTATAACGTATTCCTGTCTATAAAAATAATTTTATCTTATTCTATTTATATAAATAGCTGTATTAACATGTAGACTTTTTCTATTTATTAGTGTCTTAAAACAATTTTAGTAACAAAAACATTAACTTAAAAAACATAAATAAATTTTGGCCCAACAAAAACCAATTATGCTTTCCTTCTATAGCCAGTATGAAAAATAAAACCACAAGACAAACTCAACTCTGAATATTCAACTATCAATTCTTAAGTGGATACTATATCGGATTAGACCTTAACAACTTTTCTCTTAAAGATAATAATCAACGTAAAATTTTAGTTAAGTGATAAAACTCAATTCATATTCGGTAATGATATATAATAGTAAAATATCCAACCGTTCTCAACATAGAAGCTTCTCTGAAAATTCTCATTTAACCTAACCCAATATTAATTTCTTCGTAATAAAAATTATCAAAGAATACAACAAACAAACAACAAATTATAACATTATCCCTTATTATAAATCGCAAATCATGAAAAATAGAAATTTTTTTGAACTCCTATTCACGATGGTGTTATAGCAGCAACTATAGCCAATATTTCACGCCATATAAAAAAGTTTTAAAACAAAAATTGAGTAACTCTAACTAAATTTATGAGTAACTCTAATCTAACTCAATTTATGATTCTAAGTATCTCTTTAAGTACCTTGAGCATATAGTGAAAAGCAAACAAAATAGACATGTAAAATTTGTGTATTTAACAGTCACAATTATCTCATGTATTTTTTTTATAAATTAATAAAATATATCTTACTTAATTTATTGAATCAATTTTTATAGAAATAAAATCATATTGTCATCTTCAAATTTAATTTCATTCCCCTTTATAAAGCTATGATATTCTTCATTTTCTTCTGTATATTAAAATACAACACAATATAATAATTTATCTTTAGTTTATAACTGAACTCATTTACACTTTTTAGATCTTATAAAAATAATATAAATCTTTTAAAAAATATGCTCTATTTTATTTGATTTGCATATGCCTAAAATTAAAATAAAATATATGATAAATATTTTTTATTTTATTTTAATTTTTTATAAATAAAACAATTAATTATAATATAGATAATATTTACACTCTGTTATCTTATAATAATAATCACCCGTAATATTTTCACATTTTTTTATTAAAAAAACAAATAAAACTTATTTGCAATTTTTAAGTCTTTTACCAATAATATAGTTATTTTATAATCAATAATATAATTAATAAAAATAAACAAAGATAAAATAATCAATATAATTAATGTAGTTACGAATAAAAATATTCAATTCCGTGTTCCCAAAGAAATTAATAAAAAATAATTAATATAATATACAAAGATAAGACTTGTTACTAATTATTTTTATTGAAAAAAATTCATTAATTTAATTTTAATTAGGAATGAAAGTAAATATGGTAAGATAATTAATAAAAAATAATAGTAATAAATAATTTATTATTAACATTATTTTCTTATTCACGATATTGATATTGGTAGGGTATCATTCTTAATTATTATTATTAATATGAGTAAATATGACCCGAATTTTATAGATAATTAAAATTTCACAATGTTAATTAATATTAATATATATATATATTAATCACATAAAATTACATTTATATTAAAAAAATAAATAAAATAGAAAAATAGAAGAATAATACATACAACATAATTTAATTGATTTTAGTTAAAGGCCAACATTTCAATCCATATATCTCATTTTAAGGTAAACATGTGATAATAGTTATAACAACTATCAAGATACAAACCCTAGTTCAATATCATAGGAACATGAACTCTAGTTCAAATTATAAATCATGAACAAAACGAATCAATTAATAAATTATCTAATACAATTCTATCATATAGAAAAGTATTGCAAAGTATTTGGAACAGACAGAACAGGTAGAGAAGTCAAATTTGATGAAGTTAAAAATAATTATTACCATAATATGATTGTCTTTCTTCCTGATTTAGTTATTTTTTTCTCCCATTCCTGTAAAAATTCACATGCACAATTGGAGTTTAGAGCACTCTCCAACATCCACCTTAACATCCTTCAGTTTTCTTTCTACCTTAACTTCCTTCAGTTTTCTTCAGTTTCAACTTCTCGGCATACATCTTCAGTTATAAAATTACTCACAGAAGTTTATCTTGTAAATAGTGCTTCATTTTCAAGTTGAATAAAACTATACAAAACAACAAAAAGAAACGCTTATAAACATGAAAAACATTATGAGTATTTAGAAAAGTAAAGTAATATCAAAATTTTCTACTTTACCCTTTCATGGTTGGTTCGCTCATTTTTTGGTTTTATTTCAAAGGAGATTTTCAAACGACTAAAAATACACAAAATTACGATCTCGAATCGAAAACAAACCGAATCAAAGGAACGACAATATATGTATACCGTTTCTTCTTCCCGGATTATGAAGAATTGAAAAGTGAGAAAGAATTGAATAGTGTATGAAGAGATAAAGAAATCCATATTTATGGTTGTGTTGGGATCAAACAGGAGTTGAAGCATTATCAAAGTGGTGTGTTTGATGACTGCATTTGAAGTGTTTTCCAAACGCCTCTTTGTTTTCCCAAACGACTCTTATCTATGCAATAATAAATCTGAAGCGTAAGATTGGTATATAGATTTTAATTAGGATTATTATAGCGTTTTAATTTAAAAAATAATTAATTAAATAATACCAACAAAAAAATAAGGGACTGACACGTCAATCATATTAATTACTAAATCAATATAAAGAGAGTTAGAGTTGTTAAGAAAAAATTGTTTTTTTTAATTAGGCTAAGATTAACATTTAATTAATTAGGTTTAATTATAATTAGAAAGTACTTTAAAATTTATATATTGATAATAGATTATATATTGATAATAATTGGGTTTAATTGTAATTAGATAGTACTTTAAAGTTTATATATCGATAATAGATTTTAAGTGTCATTTTAGCATAAAATTATTCGACCAAGATACTTGATTGTTAGAGTTATTCAACCAAAATAAATGTATAATTAATAATTAATAAATAATGACATTAAACTATAAAAACGACACTTATTTAAAAATAAAAAATTATTTTAAAACGAGATTTAAAAAAAAACTGAGAGAGTATTGAGAAAAAATTGAAAACTTTTCTAATATATTAACGGATTAAAAGAATATTTTAATTTTATAATGAAAAAGAAAGGACAAGTTTGTCATTTGATCTCAAAAACACACTCTTTTTGTTTCACAACAACGTTTTTGATCCAAAAAAAAAACAACGTTTTCGTAACCTCAGAATCCTCAAGATATCTCAATTCTGAACCGTTTTGTTTCTTTAGGACAAACAAATCTCAACCGTTAGCAATCTCGTCTCGCTGGAATCTTACAAACCCACCGCTTCTTGCTCCTCTCCCTCACCTCCCTCAATAAAATCTCCATTTTCTCTCTCTTCACTCTCACAACAAAAAATGGCGTCTCTCTCTCACCTCAACCAGCTTCTCCACACCAACACCCTTCCAGTCACACCTCCCAACTCCACACCTTCAATCTCTCCACCGACCACCACCGTCGGATTCCGAAGCAGACAGTTCGGAAGACCGATCACGTTGGCAGATGTTTCGAGGCGGATGGTTTGTGTTCGGGCTAACACGAGCGACGATGAGTGGGGGGCAGAGAAGGAGGTGCCTTCTCCGGCTGTGGCGGTTGCGGAGGTGAAGTTGGCGGATAGTGAGACGGAGAAGGTGAAGAAGGCTTTGGTTGGTTCGTTTTATGGGACGGATAGGGGATTGAAGGCGACGAGTGAAACGAGAGCGGAGATTGTTGAACTTATTACTCAGCTTGAGGCTAAGAATCCAACTCCTGCTTCTAATGATGCTTTGACTCTGCTTAATGGGAAATGGATTCTCGCGTAAGTTTATTTGTTTTACTGTTTGATTTGATTATTGTGTGTGTTTTTAGTTAGCAAACATAGCTCTGTAAACAACTGCATAGACTAATCACTCGAGCTAAGGACGTCTACAATGTGTTTTTAGCTATGAAACATATCTCTGCACGCAACCTCTGAGACTAATCACTTGAGTCGGGGAGGAACTTAATTACCAACTTCAATGATGGGATGGGAACAAAACAGTACTACAATAACTCAATCAGAATTAAGCTTATGATAGTGCTAGTTATCAGTTAACAATAATTGCAGTGTATAGTTTGTGTTATGCTGCTAACACAATTATGGTGGAATTCATGGTTCCGCAGGTATACATCCTTTGCAGGTTTATTTCCATTGTTGTCGAGTGGACTGCTGCCATTGCTCAAGGTTGAAGAAATATCTCAGACTATTGACTCTGAAAGTTTAACTGTCCAAAACTCTGTTCAGTTTGCTGGTCCATTGACAACCACCTCCATTAGTACCAACGCCAAATTCGAAATTCGAAGTCCAAATCGCTTGCAGGTCTGTTCATTCTCCTTATCTATTACTCCCTCGAATCATAATTCAAGGAATCTAAAAAGTAATTTTTTTTACCTGAAAATGTGAACTTTAAGCTATTGGTGTCATCTCGAATGTTATTTTTTAGATCAAGTTTGAGGAAGGCATCATAGGCACTCCACAACTGACAGACTCATTAGAGATACCAGAAAATGTGGAATTCTTGGGCCAAAAAATCGATCTATCACCATTCAAAGGCATACTTACTTCTGTTCAAAGCACTGCTTCCTCGGTTGTGCAAACAATTTCCAATCAGCCTCCATTGAAGATTCCAATTTCCAACAGCAAAGCTCAATCCTGGTTGCTTACTACATACCTTGATGAAGAGCTACGTATCTCAAGAGGTGATGGTGGCAGTGTGTTTGTTCTTATCAAAGAAGGAAGTCCTCTTTTAACAATCTAAAGAAATTATATATTGGTTTTACTTTCTTGGTCATTGTATATGGAATAATTTCCGGGTGTTCGGTTGTTCTTATATATTCATAATATTCATAATAAGCAACACTGGATTAGATACAAATGTATTATAGTACTTGATAATTTGGGAATTAAGATCTGAACTAAAATAGAAAAAATTGTGGAAATGACTTGGTGTCTATGTGGGACTTGCAGTTTTTTGTATTTGTACCATCTACATATTTTAAGTATATAGTTTTGTTTTTGTTGAAGTAACAAAAGGGACTTGCAGTTATATGTTTCAATAAAATGACTTATGTTGTTGTTTAAATGCTCTTTTCCACTTCGACTTTTTATCCCAACAATCATGTCTAAGGCCTCCTGTCTTCATTAAAGATTTGCATGGTAATAAAAGGTTCTGAGTTCGAATTCTATAAGTTGTTAACAATCTTTGTGTGGGTCAGTCCATACAGAACTATGTTCTGGCTTCAAATGGGACCGCAAGACTGAATCCTAAGATTTTCAAAAAAAATAAAAATATAACCACACAATTTCATTAGTTTATTCCAATTAATTATGCACAAGAACATACACCAACCAAAGTTATTGTTCTATGTCATAAAGTGTGCTTATAGTCTTATATAAACATTAACTTTGAAAATATATGATAATTTTCTTCATATCAACCTGTTTTGTAACAAACACACCATTCAAACCGTATGTATTCTTTCATTGTTACTTTGAATATACTCCGTAACTAATTTTGCCAATGTTATGATATTTTTCTACTCCGTAACTAACTTTGCCAATGTTATGATATTTTTCTTCAGCTTCAATCTGTTTTGTAACATAGCAAAATGTGTTAATGTATGAACCATGCCCAATCTACTTATATGAGCTGCTTTGTCCAGCCAACCACTTCCGCACAACAGAACTAGAGTCCAAATGCCAGCTCAATCAATACCCCTACCAAGAGGTTTATTAATTCAGTTGCTCTTAAAGAGATGTCTGCATGAGTCCTTAAATAAAAAAGAATGAGAAATTATCTTTGTCACCCCAAAATTAAACATGCCATCTCAAAAAATTTATATTTTAAATTTATCCCAGTTGAAATTTTCGGTATTCTCGATGAATTTGCAAATATTTTAGTGATTTGTTTTTTTTTTCAAAAATTCTGTATTTCTCTAGAAATTTCGTAAATTTCCAATATTTTTTTTTGAAAATTCTAAAACAATACTAAAATTTCTGTTATAAAATTCAATTTTTTTGAAATTTAATGATTTTTCACAATAATATAATTGTAAAATCATACCCTTATAGGGTGGCATGTATAACCTGAGGGGTGACATGATAATTTCTTCAAAAGTCAGTTACGGAAGTTAAACATGGAAATAAGAAATGATCAAATGTGTCTTTCAATCACATCATTCAAATCTTCCTCCCTCTATTGTTTTGTTGGTACTTTAATTACCTATGTACTCCTTCCGTCCCAAATTATAAGACATTTTGGAGAAAAAAATTGTCCCAAATTATAAGTCAATTCACAATTCCAATACAACATTAATGATGTTTTTCCCAATATACCCTCTATTATTTATTTATTTTTCTTCTTTTAATTCTCTTAATTTCTCATTCCTCTATAATTAATGAAGGACAATAGTGTAAAGTCATACATAATTTCTTTTCCATATGATAATGATTACTTTTCTTAATACGTGTGAAATGCCCAAAACATCGTATAATTTAGGACGTAGGGAGTATGTAACTTGTAAGGATGAAATTCAAGTATCTATGACTTCACCTACCTATGATGATACAATTACATTGAATCTTTTGCTATGGTTATTAACTTTATTTCTCTATACGGTCAATATGGTGTATAAGACTATCCTTCAAATGTATTAAAATGATCTTGTGGTGAAAACGATGTCAAAAACATAGTATAACAATTTCTCTATCGGCGAGAAACTCATAAGGGTAGAAAAAAATATTGTTTACATTCTCTTTGAAACAAGATTACAAGTGTTACAAAATAACAAATAATATCTTTTATCCTAATTAGGATTTGTAGTGTTGTCATAATGATAGACTATTATGCTATTTATAAGAAAACTAACACACTAAACTAATGGACCTTTACACACAGACTCATTACAATCTAACTTAGAGAACAAGTTAAATTAAACAATTGAACTTAACAAACAACTCCAATTTCGACCTCCCAACAATTCTAACATTTCGACTTGCATATTTGAGCATACTTTAATTACAATACTGCAGAGCTTCGACTACAACATGAAAATAAACAACATTCTAAGTTCAAGATACTTTTGTGGATATATGTGCATGCAAGTATGAAGTTTATGATTATGCTTAGAACCATTCTAATATTTTGATGATGATAACCCCAATAATTGTTAAAGTCGATGATAACATTTTCCCAGCTCTCTTATGATGGTGACCAAACTTAAAGAGATCTCAAAGCTCATTAAGTAGGAGAATTAAAATTCCATTAAACTTCATATATATATATATATATATATATATATTATCGGAGTTTTGTGAAAGTATGAGAATAACTTCTAAGATATTCAGGAAACTCATACGCACACACACTTAAAATCTCTTTTGAAAACCTTTTTAACTATCAAAACTCTTAAAAATATTTTCAAACCCGAGCTAATTGATTAGGAAACTGTTAGTTTATTTTAAAGCATTTTTTAAACTACTCAATCGATTGAGACCTTAAGCCAATCGATTGGAAGATTTTGTTAACTACCAAATTGACTGGGGTCTTAAGCCAATTGATTGAAAGAAGGAAAATTGATTACATAATCGATTATGATAATATTTTGATGACTGGAAACTATCTATATCCAAACACTCCAAAATGGGTCGTGAGAATTTATTATTTTGATAATCCAATCGATTGGGACCTTAATCCAATCGATTGGGCCATTAAAATTGTCCATGAATCATTTATTTTTTGAAAATTTCACTTTGTACCCCCACATTTCAACCTGTACCCCCGCTACTGTAATTTTTTGACGAAAATACCCTCATATAAAAAGCATAAGATTTAAAAAAAAAATTCATTTTTCACATCTATTCTAAAAGTGTTCCGAATTCTCTCAAAGTACATTGCATTCCGGAACAGTTTGGCCAAGTCTTCCGGTTCACAAAAAAGCACTCCGGAACACTTTTAGAAAGTGTTCCGAAAATTTTACCAAACCGGAACACTTTTAGAAAGTGTTCCGGTTTTATTTTTTTGTTGTCTTTTTTCGGAACACTTTTAGGAAGTGTTCCGGTTTGCAATATTGCATTCCGGAACACTTTCTGGAAGTGTTCCGGTTTGGTAAAATTTTCGGAACACTTACTAGAAGTGTTCCGGTTTGTTATACAATTTGGCATTCATTCCGGAACACTTGCACAAAGTGTTCCGGAATGGTTTTTGTGAAATCCGGAACACATTTAAAAACTGTTCCGGTTTGTATTTTTACATACCGGAATACTTGCTGGAAGTGTTCCGGAATGTGTTGTCTTTTTCGTAAATGGTAAAAGTCAAATAGTAAAATAATTAAATTATATTTAGGGTAAAATTGTCATTTTTAAAAAAGTGTGGGGGTACAGGATTAACTGTGGGGGGTACAAAGTACAGTTTTCTCATTTTTTGTTTATCTCAACTCCTATATAAAGGAGGCTCTCTCCTCTTCATTTCACACAATTTTTCGAAACTCTCTATTTTATTTAAATTTATCTCTCTATTTTCCTCCTCTCTATAATTTTTTCTTTCACTTAAATTGTTTTAGTCCTTTTGAGTGAAAAATTACTTGTGAAAAAGAAATTGTATAGGTCGTGATGTTCTTATAACTCTCAAGGGTGTGATACTTTTGAGAAATCGAGTTTGGTTCTTAAGTTAAACCAATCATAAAATCTATATTTTAGTTTTAGAACTTTGGTAGAATTTTTTTTGTTTGGTTATTGAGATAAGCGTGAAAAATGGTTCATTAGCTTAGCCTAGGTAAAAACTTTCATTTTGGTGGAAATAAGCCTTTGTAAAATCTCAAGATCAACTTGTACTAATGTTTGTGGGCAAAATCTGTAAAAAAAATCAAGTTTATAGTCAAATTTTCAAGAAGATCTCTTGGAAATAGGAGTAAGCCAATATCCGATCGAACCTGGATAAATCATGGGTGTTACCTGTCTAAACTATTATCTTTTAATTTTTGAAATTTACTTTATTTTTTTTTATATTTCCGCTGCTAATTTCTCTTTGATATCAAAAGATAGTAACATAATTTATTTTTTAAGTAACAAAATTCATGTTCCCTCTTGTTCTTGAAGTCACATGTCCAACAAGTGACATCATATTCTATTTTTTGTTCAATATTAATCGTCCCATGAGAAAAATGACTTCAAGCTATTAACTAAAGAAACCTTCGTCATTTAATAGAGAAAGATATAATTATTAGGAAGAGAAAAAGAAGTTTTTTTTCATAAAAAGGATCGATGGTGGTATTTGAAAGGTCATGAAGGAAGGTCCATTTGTTCCTACACACAAAGTTAGCCATGTTGTAGAATTTTTTTTGAAAAGGATTGAATCAAAGATGATAAAGAAAATGTGTAGCGCAATTTGAAGGCAAAAATTTTCGTCACTACCTCTCGGTCTTGATGAGTTTTTGTGAGTTTATCACTACGAAACTACAAAAAAAAAGTGGGACATCCTTCAAGCTACCCATGAAGGGACTAATGAGTTAAAGAGAGAAAGTTTAGGTACATTAACTCACAAGTATGAACTCTTCAGAATGAAACCTGAAGAGATATAAATAAAATGCAAACATGATTTACTCATATCGTGACTCATATGAGAACTCTAAGAAAAATATTTTCAAAAGAGGATCTTGTTGTGAAAATTCTTAGATGTTTAAATCGTAGTTGGCAACCTAAACTCACAATGATTTGTGAATCTATGAATCTAGCAATTATGATCACATACATTCTTTTTGGTAAATTGTTGGATCGTGAGATGAAGCTGAAGAAGCTTGTTGATTATGAAAAAGATGATGCGAAAAAAGAAGAAAGATATTGCACTAAAAGCCACAAGCATTAAAGATATGGATCTAGAAGATAAAGAATGTCAAAGTAAAAGTATTGAGTTCACGAAATTCATGTTTCAAAAATTCAAGGAATTCCTGTAGCATGAAAGAAAAACTTAAAGGCTCCATAAGCAAAGTGAAGAAAGTTCCTCGTACATTCCTACATGTCATCAATGCGGAAAGAACTTGCACATAAGACTAAATTACCCTAAAACTACATAAGAAACCAAAATAAAATAAAGTTCGAGAAATCCCAGAGAAAAGCAAAGAGAGCTTACATATCTTGTGATAACGATGATATGGAATTCTCAAATAAGGGGAAAATAAACACCTGTCTCGTGGAAAATCATCAAGACGATGAGGTAACCTCTCACTTTTCTTATCAAGATTTATTTTGCATTTTTAAGAGGCTAACAAAATAAACAATTAAATTAGAACAAGTCATTTTTACTTCCAAAGACACAATTTATTCTCTTGAATTAAAAAATAAAAATTTGTTGCAAGAAATAGAAAGTCTTACTAAGAAAAGCAATAGGAGCAAAGAAGGGCAAGAGAAATATATGTGCTCATAATATTTATTCCACCAACATCAAAGGAACCCAAAAGATTTCAGTATCAAAGGTAGAGATTCAAATTGTTATGCAGATGATGATTCCTATAATTGCTCTTCAAATCACACAATTTAAGAAATAAATATGTTATGTTGTTTCTCTCCTATGATGGAAGAAATATTTTTTCATGATAAAAACAAGGCAAAATAATTGAACCTTTGATTTTTGATAAGATCCCCAATCTTATCCTTTAATTGCTCTAATTAATTAAAACTTTATTGCACAAGTTACTTAGTAAAAATACATAAATCTAATTACGATCTCGAATCGAAAACAAATCGAATCAAAGGAACGACAATATATGTATATCGTTTCTTCTTCCCGGATTATGAAGAATTGAAAAAGTGTCAAAGGAACGGCAATATATGTATACCGTTTCTTCTTCCCGGATTATGAAGAATTGAAAAAGTGAGAAAGAATTGAATAGTGTATGAAGAGATAAAGAAATCCATATTTATGGTTGTATTAGGATCAAACAGGATTTGAATTTGTTTTCCCAAACGACTCTTCATCTATGCAATAATAAATCTGAAGTGTAAGATTGGTATATAGATTTTAATTAGGATTATTATAGCGTTTTAATTTTAAAAAAATAATTAATTAAATAATACCAACAAAAAATAAGGGACTGACACGTCAATCATATTAATTACTAAATCAATATAAAGAGAGTTAGAGTTGTTAAGTAAAAATTGTTTTTTGTAATTAGACTAAGATTAACCTTTAATTAATTGGGTTTAATTATAATTAGAAAGTACTTTAAAATTTATATATTGATAATAGATTATATATTGATAATAATTGAGTTTAATTGTAATTAGATAGTACTTTAAAGTTTATATATTGATAATAGATTTTAAGTGTAATTTTAGCATAAAGCTATTCAACCAAGATACTGAATTGTTAGAGTTATTTTTTCTATTATACTCTCACTTATTTTTTCTTTCTTAATAAATTCATTCCTACACTATCTCATTTATTGAAAAAATAAATGTATAATTAATAAATAATGACATTAAACTATGAAAACGACACTTATTTAAAAATAAAAAATTATTCTAAAACGACATTTAAAAAGAAACTGAGAGAAGAGAGAGTATTGAGAAAAAATTCAAAACTTTTCTTAATATATTAACGGATTAAAAGAATATTTTAATTTTATAATGAAAAAGAAAGGACAAGTTTGTCATTTGATCTCAAAAACACACTCTTTTTGTTTCACAACAACGTTTTTGATCCAAAAAAAAAACAACGTTTTCGTAACCTCAGAATCCTCAAGATATCTAAAGAAATTATATATTGGTTTTACTTTCTTGGTCATTGTATATGGAATAATTTCCAGGTGTTCGGTTGTTCTTATATATCCATAATATTCATAATAAGCAACACTGGATTAGATACAAATGTATTATAGTACTTGATAATTTGGGAATCAAGATCTGAACTAAAATAGAAAAAATTGTGGAAATGACTTGGTGTCTATGTGGGACTTGCAGTTTTTTTGTATTTGTACCATCTACATATTTTAAGTATATAGTTTTGTTTTTGTTGAAGTAACAAAAGGGACTTGCAGTTATATGTTTCAATAAAATGACTTATGTTGTTGTTTAAATGCTCTTTTCCACTTCGACTTTTTATCCCAACAATCATGTCTAAGGCCTCCTGTCTTCATTAAAGATTTGCATGGTAATAAAAGGTTCTGAGTTCGAATCCTGTAAGTTGTTAACAATCTTTGTGTGGGTCAGTCCATACAGAACTATGTTCTGGCTTCAAACGGGACCGCAAGACTGGATCCTAAGATTTTCAAAAAAAATAAAAATATAACCACACAGTTTCATTAGTTTATTCCAATTAATTATGCACAAGAACATACACCAACCAAAGTTATTGTTCTATGTCATAAAGTGTGCTTATAGTCTTATATAAACATTAACTTTGAAAATATATGATAATTTTCTTCATATCAACCTGTTTTGTAATGACACACCATTCAAACCGTATGTATTCTTTCATTGTTACTTTGAATATACTCGTAACTAATTTTGCCAATGTTATGATATTTTTCTACTCGTAACTAACTTTGCTAATGTTATGATATTTTTCTTCAGCTTCAATCTGTTTTGTAACATAGCAAAATGTGTTAATGTATGAACCATGCCCAATCTACTTATATGAGCTGCTTTGTCCAGCCAACCACTTCTGCACAACAGAACTAGAGTCCAAATGCCAGCTCAATCAATACCCCTACCAAGAGGTTTACTAATTCAGTTGCTCTTAAAGAGATGTCTGCATGAGTCCTTAAATAAAAAAGAATGTGAAATTATCATTGTCACCCCAAAATTAAACATGCCATCCCAAAAAATTTATATTTTAAATTTATCCCAGTTGAAATTTTCGGTATTCTCGATGAATTTGCAAAATTTTTGGTGATTTTTTTTTTCAAAAATTCTGTATTTTTCCGGAAATTTCGTAAATTTCCAATTTTTTTTTTTGAAAATTCTAAAACAATACTAAAATTTCTGTTATAAAATTCAATTTTTTTGAAATTTAATGATTTTTCACAATAATATAATTGTAAAATCATACCCTTATAGGGTGGCATGTATAACCTGAGGGGTGACATGATAATTTCTTCAAAAGTCAGTTACAGAAGTTAAACATAGAAATAAGAAATGATCAAATGTGTCTTTCTATCACATCATTCAAATCTTCCACCCTCTATTGTTTTGTTGGTAGTTTAACTACCTATGTACTCCTTCCGTCCCAAATTATAAGACGTTTTGGAGAAAAAAATTGTCTCAAATTATAAGTCAATTTACAATTCCAATACAACATTAATGATGTTTTTCCCAAGATACCCTCTATTATTTATTTATTTATTTTCTTTTAATTCTCTTAATTTCTCATTCCTCTATAATTAATGAAGGACAATAGTGTAAAGTCATACATAATTTCTTTTCCATATGATAATGATTACTTTTCTTAATACGTGTGAAATGTCCAAAACATCGTATAATTTATGACGGAGGGAGTATGTAACTTGTAAGGATGAAATTCAAGTATCTATGACTTCATCTACCTATGATGATACAGTTGCATTGAATCTTTTGCTATGGTTGTTAACTTTATTTCTCTATACGGTCAATATGGTGTATAAGACTATCCTTCGAATGTATTAAAATGATCTTGTGGTGAAAACGATGTCAAAAACATAGTATAACAATTTCTCTATCAGCGAGAAACTCATAAGGGTAGAAAAAAGAGAAGCAAGTAGAACACGGTAAAATTGGTTATAAATTGATATTGTTTACATTCTCTTTGAAACAAGATTACAAGTGTTACAAAATAACAAATAATATCTTTTATCCTAATTAGGATTTGTAGTGTTGTCATAATGATAGACTATTATGCTATTTATAAGAAAACTAACACACTAAACTAATGGACCTTTACACACAGACTCATTACAATCTAACTTAGAGAACAAGTTAACTTAAACAATTGAACTTAACAAACAACTCCAATTTCGACCTCCCAACAATTCTAACATTTCGACTTGCATATTTGAGCATACTTTAATTACAATACTGCAGAGCTTCGACTACAACATGAAAATAAACAACATTCTAAGTTCAAGATACTTTTGTGGATATATGTGCATGCAAGTATGAAGTTTATGATTATGCTTAGAACCATTCTAATATTTTGATGATGATAACCCCAATAATTGTTAAAGTCGATGATAACATTTTCCCAGCTCTCTTATGATGGTGACCAAACTTAAAGAGATCTCAAAGCTCATTAAGTAGGAGAATTAAAATTCCATTAAACTTCATATATATATATATATATATATATATATTATCGGAGTTTTGTGAAAGTATGAGAATAACTTCTAAGATATTCAGGAAACTCATACGCACACACACTTAAAATCTCTTTTGAAAACCTTTTTAACTATCAAAACTCTTAAAAATATTTTCAAACCCGAGCTAATTGATTAGGAAACTGTCAGTTTATTTTAAAGCATTTTTTAAACTACTCAATCGATTGGGACCTTAAGCCAATCGATTGGAAGATTTTGTTAACTACCAAATTGATTGGGGTCTTAAGCCAATTGGTTGAAAGAAGGAAAATTGATTACATAATCGATTATGATAATATTTTGATGACTGGAAACTATCTATATCCAAACACTCCAAAATGGGTCGTGAGAATTTATTATTTTGATCATCCAATCGATTGGGACCTTAATCCAATCGATTGGGCCATTAAAATTGTCCATGAATCATTTATTTTTTGTTTATCTCAACTCCTATATAAAGGAGGCTCTCTCCTCTTCATTTCACACAATTTTTTCGAAACTCTCTATTTTATTTAAATTTATCTCTCTATTTTCCTCCTCTCTATAATTTTTTCTTTCACTTAAATTGTTTTAGTCCTTTTGAGTGAAAAATTACTTGTGAAAAAGAAATTGTATAGGTTGTGATGTTCTTATAACTCTCAAGGGTGTGATACTTTTGAGAAATCGAGTTTGGTTCTTAAGTTAAACCAGTCATAAAATCTATGTTTTAGTTTTAGAACTTTGCTAGAAATTATTTTGCTTGGTTATTGAGATAAGCGTGAAAAATGGTTCATTAGCTTAGCCTAGGTAGAAACTTTCATTTTGGTGGAAATAAGCCTTTGTAAAATCTCAAGATCAACTTGTACTAATGTTTGTGGGCAAAATCTATAAAAAAAATCAAGTTTATAGTCAAATTTTCAAGAAGATCTCTTGGAAATAGGAGTAAGCCAATATGCGACCGAACCTGGATAAATCATCGGTGTCATCTGTCTAAACTATTATCTTTTAATTTTTGAAATTTACTTTATTTTTTTTTTTATATTTCCGCTGCTAATTTCTCTTTGATATCAAAAGATAGTAACACAATTTATTTTTTAAGTAACAAAATTCATGTTCCCTCTTGTTCTTGAAGTCACATGTCCAACAAGTGACATCATATTCTATTTTTTGTTCAATATTAATCGTCCCATGAGAAAAATGACTTCAAGCTATTAACTAAAGAAACCTTCGTCATTTAATAGAGAAAGATATAATTATTAGAAAGAGAAAAAGAAGTTTTTTTCATAAAAAGGATCAATGGTGGTATTTGAAAGGTCATGAAGGAAGGTCCATTTGTTCCTACACACAAAGTTAGCCATGTTGTAGAATTTTTTTTGAAAAGGATTGAATCAAAGATGATAAAGAAAATGTGCAGCGCAATTTGAAGGCAAAAATTTTCGTCACTACCTCTCGGTTTTGATGAGTTTCTGTGAGTTTATCACTACGAAACTACAAAAAAAAGTGGGACATCCTTCAAGCTCCCCATGAAGGGACTAATGAGTTAAAGAGAGAAAGTTTAGGTACATTAACTCACGAGTATGAACTCTTCAGAATGAAACCTGAAGAGAATATAAATAAAATGCAAACATGATTTACTCAAATCGTGACTCATATGAGAACTCTAAGAAAAATATTTTCAAAAGAGGATCTTGTTGTGAAAATTCTTAGATGTTTAAATCGTAGTTGGCAACCTAAACTCACAATGATTTGTGAATCTATGAATCTAGCAATTATGATCACATACATTCTTTTTGGTAAATTGTTGGATCGTGAGATGAAGCTGAAGAAGCTTGTTGATTATGAAAAAGATGGTGCGAAAAAAGAAGAAAGATATTGCACTAAAAGCCACAAGCATTAAAGATATGGATCCAGAAGATAAAGAATGTCAAAGTAAAAGTAATGAGTTCACGAAATTCATGTTTCGGAAATTCACGGAATTCCTGTAGCATGAAAGACAAACTTAAAGGCTCCATAAGCAAAGTGAAGAAAGTTCCTCGTACATTCCTACATGTCATCAATGCGGAAAGAACTTGCACATAAGACTAAATTACCCTAAAACTACATAAGAAACCAAAATAAAATAAAGTTCGAGAAATCCCAGAGAAAAGCAAAGAGAGCTTACATATCGTGTGATAACGATGATATGGAATTCTCAAATAAGGGGAAAATAAACACCTGTCTCGTGAAAAATCATCAAGACGATGAGGTAAACTCTCACTTTTCTTATCAAGATTTATTTTGCATTTTTAAGAGGCTAACAAAATAAATAATTAAATTAGAACAAGTTATTTTTACTTCCAAAGACACAATTAATTCTCTTGAATTAAAAAATAAAAATTTGTTGCAAGAAATAGAAAGTCTTACTAAGAAAAGCAATAAGAGCAAAGAAGGGCATCCTCCTTTACACTTTTATAAAGAGCCTCGTGAATGTAAAAAGAGAAATATATGTGCTCATAATATTTATTCCACCAACATCAAAGGAACCCAAAAGATTTCAGTATCAAAGGTAGAGATTCAAATTGTTATGCAGATGATGATTCCTATAATTGCTCTTCAAATCACACAATTTAAGAAATAAATATGTTATGTTGTTTCTCTCTTATGATGGAAGAAATATTTTTCATGATAAAAACAAGGCAAAATAATTGAACCTTTGATTTTTGATAAGATCCCCAATCTTATCCTTTAATTGTTCTAATTAATTAAAACTTTATTGCACAAGTTACTTAGTAAATTGTGTAACAAGTGTAATAGAGTATGACCAATTCTTCTATATGTATTGTCTTTAAATTTTTTAACATAAAATCTTTTTTAAAACTTCCTTTCGAAAGACCATGACTATAAAAGAACTCATATATATTACCTTTGGTGAACTAACCCATAGTAAGTAAAAGTAAAGGTTGTTAATTATCCTAGTATCATTATAAAAACATCCATGGAAGATGATGATCAAGGGAAAGAAGAATATCAAAGACAAGAGGAAGTCGAAATTCCAAATGGAGAGAATCAAGTTAAAGAAGTCAACCTAGAGACTTAATATAGTGGAGGACCATTAAAGACCATCCCACCAAGTTATCTTATTTGGCATGTCTGGGAACCTGATTGGCATCTTGGTTCAGTTGAACTAGTTCCATATCCCGTCATTTGGCTCTTGGTTGTTCTCGAGAACCCTAGGATCTTGGTTATTCTCAAAAGTCCTACTTTCCATAAGGTTAACCCTTGAGGGATTGTTAGATGTTGAGGCTGCAGGTGCTGGTGAGGCACCAAAAAATAGCAATGCTACCTATTTGTTGGGCCAATTGTTGATAACATTGGGTCGTGTTTTCTATTTGATGGTTAAACATAATGCATATTTGTTGCATGAGCATTTTGACCATATCATAGCTACTCTCATACATTTGCTTCCTCATAACTTGGACGAAATTATTGGTTAAAGGTGACATACTTGGAGGGAAATATCCCACACCTCCTGGTAGTTGTCCCGTTTGACCAAAGTTTTCCATAGTGGACCCTATGGCCCAATATAAATTAAAAGGCAACAACATAGCCACCATATTTTTTTTATTATATTAATGTTGCATTAGGGTGTATGCCTTCCATCATTGTAGTTGGCATGTCGTATAACTGCTCTTTCTGAGGCAGTGTGAAACTTAGGTAAGAAGGCCTTAGGTCTCATAGGTTCCACATTTCCCTAGAAATTGGTAGTATTCTTGATGCTTGTAGTGATGACTCCACCATGTCTGGAAGTACAATCGAAAGTATCATTTGGCTGATGGCAGTAGGGGTTTCTTTAATAGAAGTTGGAATCTTAGAACTTCCAACACTTGTTGTTACCAGTTGATCTCTAGGGTTCATAGAATTATCTTTGGAAGGGGATTGATTTCAACGAGACATTTCAGAAAATTTTCTACCATTACTCAAAAACATAAAACCTCAAAACTCATAAGTTTTATGTTTATAGGAAAATTGTCCGAAGAAAGAAACATATGAGCTATTTTCCTAAAAAAAACATAAAAAATGTTTGCACAAAATAGTCCTGCTGGGTGTGTAAATTTGTTTACCGGTGTTTTTGGTAACCAATCACGAGTTTGAAAATCTAGAGATTAACTCAAAAAATCTCCAAAACAATTTGTACAAATAATTTATATGAAAACGTGTGTGTGCGTGTGTGTGTGCGTGCGTGTGTGAATTAAATACAAATGTCCGTATGATGACGACGAAAAGACATTGTTTAAATGAAGAAAAGTTTTGATAAACGACGAGAAGATAAAGTACGGTAAATGAAATTAAACAAAGGTGAAACCTAAGACAGAAAAATTAAATGCTTTATTTAAGGAAACAAGAAAAAATGAATAGACTAGACGCAATACATATTTCTCGCAAATTGTTTTGCTCTTTGACTCAGGCACTCCAGTTATATGAGAGAATGTATGAAATTTTGTGACCTTTGTTACAATGTATGAGTCTGCTATTTATTCTATTTACACGTAACTATTGATGAATGTTCTAAGCACTAGGAGACTACTGCATTTCATCCCACGTTTAGGCTCGCATCAACGTATCTACATGTCACCCACGATCTACTGCTTGTTTATAACCCATGGTGAGATAATTGTTCCAAACATCCCCACTAGCTTTAGATAATAACTACCAATATGTCATTTACATCATCTTTATTTGATGCTTATGTTTTGAAGAATTTTGCTAAGTCTTGAAACTCTTTATGGACATCGATTATCATTCATGTCGACACATAATTCTTGTCGACTACCCTAAATCTTAATCTTGTGAATCTTATCTTGTGATTATTATTAACATACCATATATCTTGATGGGCTTTTCTTTTCCTTTCTGGCTCTAAGCCCATTACTGTATGCATATATAGCCTTTTTGCTTCTTTGTATTTTTTTACTTTTTGTAAGATTACATTTTCTCATTTGATAAATTCAAACAATACAGTTGCCGCCAAAATGGTTTCTTCTCTAATTGTTTTTCCTTTCCACTGTAATACATTGTAATATGGTATCAGTGACATAAACCTTCCTTTCTTCTTCTTTCATCTTTTCTTTCATAGTTTTCTCCTTTCATCAATCGCAGAATCTACGAATGAAACACCAAACTCACCTAAACAACCACCCAAAACAAATTCCATTGATCCAACCCTAAATCCCAGAAACCCATACTATATGCATCCTGGAGAGAATCTCGGAGCCACCATCGTTGCACCACCGCTTGACGACAACAACTACCACAACTGGAGAAAATCCATGAAACGCGCCCTCACTTCCAAGAACAAGATTGCTTTCATCAATGGCTCCCTCCCCAAACCCGCTGCCTCTGACCCTAACTTTGAACTCTGGGATCGCGCTAACAGCATGGTGCTTTCTTGGATCAATCAAACCCTCTCAACACATATTTCTCAAAGTACCATTTGTTTCGACCTCTGGGAAGACCTTCACGATAGATTCACGAAAGGCAATCATTTTAGGTTTTCTGACCTCCTTCGTGAATTACACTCCATTCAACAGGGAGATCGATCTCTTTCTACATACTTCACAAACCTCAAAATTTTGTGGGATGAATTAGAGGATCTTCGTCCCACACCCTCTTGCACATTCTCAAACCCCTGCACTTGCGATTTGTCTCAAGCTGTGCACAATTTCAAACACATGGAATATGTTACCTGTTTCTTGAAAGGCTTGAATGAAAATTATCACAACATACGCACCCAAATCTTACTTCTTGATCCCCTTCCCAGCATTAGCCGTGTGTATTCTCTGATTGTTCAACAACAAATTCCCACAAACCCTACCTCCAACATTCTTTATGCCAACAACAACAACAATACTCGCAACAAAGGCAAAACTACCAACAAAAGCTCTATGTTATGCACAAATTGCAACAAGACCAACCATAACATCGAGAATTGCTACTTCAAGCATGGCTTTCCACCAGGCTACCGCAACAAGAACCCTAAAAATGCTCCAGACACCAAATCTCACTCTACACTTGACAAAGACAACATTCTGACCAAAGAAGATTACCAGCAGCTGATGCTTTTGTTACAACAATCGCACAAAGATCAAGCTCACTCCAAAAATGACAAGGCATCCACCAATGACATAGGAGTCATATCAGGTATGTCCACAGCAGGTAACTCCATTCATACAAATGCTATTTGGATTCTGGATTTA
Organism: Vicia sativa; assembly: GCA_021764765.1. Lineage (NCBI taxonomy): Eukaryota > Viridiplantae > Streptophyta > Magnoliopsida > Fabales > Fabaceae > Vicia > Vicia sativa. The sequence goes on along the minus strand of CM038792.1, from coordinate 30,245,155 downwards.
GGAGCCTCTCATCATGTATGTCCTCATATTCACTGTTTTTCCAATATTTCCACAATCCAACCCCTTAAAATATATCTCCCCAATGGTGTTTTCCTTACTGCCTATTATTCAGAAACTATCATATTAAATAACCATTTCAAATTGCTTAATGTGATTTACCTACCTGCCTTTAGATTTAGCTTAATATCTATATCTAAACTTTGTCAAAATTATACTTATAGACTCACTTTCTCACAACACTCCTGCTTTATCCAGGATGTGTCTACACAACAGATGATTGGTCAAGTAAGACAACATAACAATATATACATACTATCCCAACATACTGTGCACAAATTCATTCCTCCAAATAACTGTCGTACTGCCAATACCACTAATTCTGTCAATGCTGGCCTAAATTCATGGCATCATCGCTTAGGACACCATTCCAATGATGTATTGCACTCAATGTCTAAAAGATTTCCTATTATCAAACACTGTAAAGTTTCTCCTTGTAATACTTGTCATCTTACAAAACAATGTAAACTCCCTTTCAATAATAGAAAATCTGTTACTTTACAATGTTTTGACTTAGTGCACATGGATATATGGGGACCTATAGCTATCCCATCCATGGATGGCTTCCAGTATTTTTTTAACTGCCATAGATGACTATTCTAGATATACTTGGATATTTTTAATGGCTAATAAGTCTGACACAAGACTACATATCAAGAATTTTCTAACATATTGCCAAACTCAATTCTCCTGCACTATGAAAATCATCAGGAGTGATAATGGCAAAGAGTTTCTGATGCCCTCTTACTATGCCTCCATGGGCATTGTCCATCAGAAGAGTTATGTTGAAACACCTCAACAAAACTCCACTGTGGAAAGAAAGCACAGACACTTACTTAATGTCACTAGATCTCTTCTATTCCAAGCCAATCTTCCCAAGCATTTCTGGTCTTATGCTCTTTGTCATGCCACTTTTTTAATAAACAGAATTTGTAGTCCCACTATCCAAAATCACACACCCTTTGAGATTATTTTCAAAACACCACCAAATTATGACAATATTAAAACCTTTGGATGCCTAGCATATGCCTTCACCCTAACTAGACACAAAGACAAACTAGATCCTAGAAGTACCAAATGTCTCTTTCTAGGCGTTACCTTAGGCATCAAAGGATTTCTCCTCTTTAATCTTACCACTAGATCTATTTTTACCACAAGACACTGCACATTCTATGAACACATATTCCAATATACATCTCAGCCACACCCTCAACCACAAAATCACCAAACTATTTCTCCAGAGGATCATCACATTCCTTCCTATTTGACTTTCCTACTGAGACTAATAATGTTGCTGACCACACTGATAATACTTCTAATAATTAAACTGATAATAGAAATAACAGTGTTGATCATGATACTGATAATGCTGCTAATTCTGATTATAATGATAACACTGCTGATCCGACATCGCTGATCCCGACATCGATAATGCTACTAATTCGATAATCGATAGTAGTGCTCACAAATCGATCATGATCGATAATTCTGTTGATAATTTGGATAACCCTGGTTGATAACAATGAGGATACAGATGATGACACTAGTAACACTCTAAGAAAATCTACCCGTATCAAATCTGCTCCTAGTTACTTACAAGACATTATCTGCAGTAATTCTTCTATCCCATACGATATATCACATTACATTTCATATAAACTTCTGTCACCTGCATATCATTCATTTATTTCAAATATTACTGCCACTTGTGACCCTACATCATATAAACAAGCACACACTGATCCAAATTGGATCAAAGCTATGCACACAGAAATAGATGCCTTACTTGCAAATAAAACTTGGTCTCTTACCACACTTCCTCCTGGCAAGAAAGCCATTGGATGCAAGTGGGTTTATAAAACAAAATTTAACTCAGATGGCACAATTGAAAGACACAAGGCTAGGTTGGTTGCCCAAGGATTTAAGCAAATACAAGGTATTGATTTCTTATCTACTTTTCCCCCTGTTGTTGCTAAACTCACCACTGTCAGGTTACTTCTTGCCCTCTCTTCATCTTTAAATTTACATTTACATCAATTAGATGTCCACAATGCCTTTTTACATGGAGATTTGGATGAAGATGTTTACATGACAGTACCTAAAGGCATGACAACCACTCATCCAAATCAAGTTTGTAAACTATATAAATATATTTATGGATTAAAGCAATCCAGCAGACAATGCTTTGACAAACTGTCTAAAGTTCTTCTCAAAAACAATTTCAAACAATGTTCTTCAGACCATTCTTTATTTATTAACAAAACTGGTGAATCCTTTACTTATATTATGATTTATGTTGATGATCTCTTACTTGCAGGAAACAACTTACAGGAGATTGCACACATCAAGACTGTTTTGCAACAAACTTCCATATAAAAGATCTTGGCACACTCAAGTATTTCCTTGGTCTCGAAATAGCCAGAAATGCTTCTGGAATCAACATCTCCCAGCGCAAATACACTCTGGATCTTCTGCACAAAATTGGATTACTAGCTTGCAAACCAGCATCTACCCTTATGGCACGCAACACACGCAGTTCACCCACAGATGACATTATACTGCAAGATCCCACAAAATTCAGAAGACTCATAGGCCAACTGATATACTTACTCAATACCAGGCCAGACATTTCGTATGTTGTACAACAACTCAGCCAACACATGAATCAACCAACAACAACACATTATAATGCTGCTCTCCGCATCCTTCGCTACCTCAAAACGTCCCCAACTCAAGGCATTTTCTTCCCCATCAATTCTCCTCTCCAACTTAAAGCCTTCTCTGATTCGGACTGGGCAACATGTCCAGAAACAAGGAAATCCATAACAGGTTTTTGCATCTACCTTGGTGACTCTCTCATATCCTGGAAATCGAAGAAACAAGGCACTGTTTCCAGAAGTTCCACAGAAGCTGAATATCGCTTCATGGCCTCAACCGTTTGTGAACTGCAATGGCTCACCAACGTACTCATTGAACTTCACATACAGTTCAAACAACCGGCTCTCCTCTATTGTGACAATGCTTCTGCCAGACACATTGCCAGTAACTCATCATTCCACGAAAGAACAAAACATCTTGACCTTGATTGCCATATCGTTCGTGAGAAACTCCAACAACAACTATTTCACCTTCTCCCCGTCTCTTCTTCCCAACAACTTGCCGACATCTTTACAAAACCATTAGACGCCACGCATTTTCGCTCCAACATGACTAAGCTTGGTTTACACTCCATTTACCCTCAAGCTTATGGGGAGTATTAACAGACCATATATCTTTATGGGCTTTTCTTTTCCTTTCTGGCTCTAAGCCCATTACTGTATGCATATATAGCCCTTTTGCTTCTTTGTATTTTTTACTTTTTGTAAGATTACATTTTCTCATTTGATAAATTCAAACAATACATTTGCCGCTAAAATGGTTTCTTCTCCAATTGCTTTTCCTTTCCACTGTAATACATTGTAATAATTATTTCAAACCGTAACTTCCACGTTAGTTGGTTTCTTGGTCGATGCTCTATCAGTGCTTGATAATTACAGCTTTAAGATAGTCGACATTAATGCCTTTAAAAGATTTAATATTTTTCTTAAACCATTGATTAATGTATCGTAACCTTGAATGTCCCTTCATTACGACATTATTCGTTGACTTTTCTTTAGTTAAATATCCGAGTGTAACAGTACCTCTATGGGGTGGGTGTTCATACCGTTAAATGCTTACAATTGTGATCCTTCGTATGTCAACAAATTTTCTTTCTTAATGTCCATCTTCCTGAATAGATTCGAGTATATTATATCACAAGAGTTGTTGTCGTGAATAAGTATCAGTGACACATCAAAGTGTTCGAATATGGTAGTGATGACCATGCAGGAGATTTCTTTGGTGTTCTTCCAAATTTCTCACTGTCTTAGAACCCAAACATTAGTCTGTTTGGAGATTTGGTTGGGGCACCCCCATATTTCTTATGGACGACCATCAATACAACAATCTTTCTCTTCATCTTCCTCTTCAATAGGGCACTTTCTTGAGGCGCTCCACTAGTAATGGTTGCAAAATGTGAATGCTTCCCCTTACCGACTACTTTTTCTTCGTTGTTGGTCCTTTCACCGCTAGCCACAACATCCAAAGAATTCAATGAAGACTTGTGCTTCTGTGATTGTTCCATATCTCGCTTGCGATTCTTAGTATATTCGAATAAGTGACCCTTATTTATCAAACTTTCAATGGCATATCTCAGCTGGATGCATTCATAGGTGGTATGGTCGTGGCATTTGTGGAAGTGACAATATGTGGTTTTGTTAGTCGTAGATGTTTCCTATACTATGAAAGGGCATGTAATCATGGACTTCAGGAATTCCGTGTTGGTGCACTTCTGATATATATTTTATCTAGAAGTGTTCAGAAAGGTGTACTTATCATATCAGCCATGGGTTCCTCGATCAGATTCATCTATTTGCCTATTAGTGTCTTTCTCGAGTGTATGCCAAAAGTTTGCATCTGCTGTGGCTAGATTATTGAAAGGTCAAGGTTTTCATTTTACCCTCCAGGTTGATGAAAGGTTATGCTCTGCTCAGTAGTTCTTTCACACTACAGGCCTCCTTGCACCCCAACTTTTGCATGGAGGAGTTGTTTGGTAATAGGTCGTTCTTGAATATCCAATATTTGAAACCTTCTTTAGCTCCCACTACTTCCATGACTACCTGCGTGAATCAATTGATGTACGATTGTAAGCTCTCATTCTTTCCTTGTGTTATCCCGTTTAGGGAAATTGTCGTCACAAACTACCTTTTCCAGGCATTAAAGTTAGCAGTGGATATCTCGCATAAATCAATCCATAACTCAATACTCGCATCCAGTACAGCTTTGAACTAGTGTCTGGAATATCTCATCAAAGTTAGTGAAAATAGTTTGCACTTGGAAGCATCATTAACATGAAAATAGTTCAAATGATCATCAATGAGTTGTATATGCTCGTTCAATCTCATTTTCCGTCATACTTTTTTAGCTTATGAGGCTTCTCTATTTACTTTTGTATTTGACTGCCTAGGATGCATGAAAGTAAATGATGCTTATGCAGATTCTTTGTTGGTGGCTTCTCCAGCTGCTCCTGAGGAGAAACATGGATACCTTGGTCTCCCATGAGGCTCTGAGGAGGATGTTGATGCCTCTTTCTCTTACGGTGATTCTGCGATTTTGGGACTTCGTTTCTCCTTGACGTGGTCGACCCAAGAACAACAATTTGGCTTTTCTCGGAGACTTCTTCCTGCATGGTGTTTCCCTTCGGAGGCGAATTGTGCAAGTTTTCTTGCAGACAAAATAATCTTTTCTCTAACTTTATTTAGTTTTGTTGTTGAATGATGTTATACATATTGTTTAACAACTCATTAGCGCATTATATTTCTAGGTTAGACTGCAACTGGAAATCATACAAGTTTTTCGGCCCTAAGGTTGGTGGTGGTACTACAGGTCTAAGTGAAGACTTGCATTGTTGAAGCTGGAGAATCTTCCGATTTGAGGAGGTTGAAGTAGAATCTGGATGAAACAATGTGTTTCAACAACTTGATCTACATTGTCTCAAGGAGGAGGTTGATTTGTAACATCTTGAGTGACAACGGTAACAACAGATGTTTTGCGTAAATTGGTGAAACAAGTAGCTTCAGATCCATCCATCATTGGAAGTGTTGGAGATCAAAAATTCTAAAACTCTGAGAATCAAAGTTGATCTACTACTGAATCAGATCGAAGATAAGGGATCTTATATTCAATCTTAAGAACTTTGATCTGGTAGGTTGAGAGAGTTTTGGATCAATGAATAAATCCAGAATGTGCAATCGTGAAAAATGCCAGAATTAAAAGTTGATTTCCACATATGGCACCACTGCTCCATTTTAGAAATAAAATTAATCGAAAAATAATGGTTGAAGTGAGCAATGACATACTGTAACTTCAAAAGCGGTGAAGAATGAGTTGACCTGCAAGGATCACACTCTCACGCTCAAGTCATTATGTGAAGGAGGAGATTGAATGTAGTTTAAATTTGAAATGTGTACGTAAAATTAGCGCGCTTTCCCTTTATATAGTGGAGCAGTTATAACAACATACTATTCTCGAGGCGTCTGATGCAGAAATCTTGAATGTATCTTGACCCTGGATCTTCTATACTCTTCTGTAGGGTAGTTCCTAGGGATGTCAATAGGGCGGGGTGAAGGATACATTCTCATCTCAATCCCTGCCCTCGAATTTATTTCCCATCCCCGTTTCGGGTCCCCGCCACAGGGGATTTTGTCCCACATCCCTGTCCCCACGGATCCCCACGGGTCCCCACGAATCCCCACAGTTTTTATGGATATCTATAAACGTAAATATACTTATTATTTTTAACTAATTTAATAGAAAAATTCAAATACTAACGACAATAAATTAGTAAACAAATCATCTACGATAAATATATTATGTTAACAATATATAATCTTGAGATTCATGAACACAAAATTTTCAAACTTTAAAAAATTAAAACAGTCATTTAGATCTCTCTATTTTACGAACAAGTTATTTAAAATGATAAATAAACCTAAATAGAAATGTTAAACTATACATGAATTAACGATATTATGAAATTCTAGTGCGAGGCGGGGACTCCACAGGGCGGGGGACATGTTCGCCATTCCCATTCCCAAAGTGCTCCAGGGGGACTTTATTCCCCATCTTTAGGGCCCCAGACGGGAAATCCCTGCGGAGATCCCCACTAACAGGTGAAAATTGACATTCCTAGTAGTTCCCAACTGTTGTAGGCAATTTGAGTGAATCATTGTTTCTTCTAGACCTAATTGATGATCGTTCCAATCAGCCCAAAACATTTTGGAAGAGTTTCATCATCCTGTTAATTATTAACAAGATACTTGTACTCCACACAAGTATTGAAAGTAAATAATAATAATTCAAATGCATTTAATGAACTAATGGAAGTATATTGAGGTTTCAGCTTCTCAAATAAGCATTTTTGGAGGTTAAAATACTGATTTCGGGGCGGTAACTATTACAGTAAATAACGTAACTGGTTACAACATAGTGTATTTTTTATATTTTTAGTCGTGGTAATCAATTACAGTGTTTGACGTAACCGGTTATCAACCCGTATTTTTGGTTTTTCAACTTTTTTTTAAAAAATATTTTTAAATCCCAATTTTTGTAGTTTGCTTGTATAGATAACCTACGTGATATAGTGTGTAAAATTAAAGATAATTTATCTTCTCATCCTTAATAAATTTCTCTCACTTTAATTCTCTTATTTTTCCACTTTATCTTTTTCACAGACACAAAATTTTGATTGTTCTAATTGAATGTTCTAACATCTAGAACATTTGCTCAAACCTCTAACTACAAAAGACCTTTGCCACACAAAGGTTTAAACTTGGGCCTTGTTAACTTGAGCGTATCAGACAGCTTGGCTAGGGGACGTAACTTTAGCTTCACCTAACTCGTTTTTGAAACAAAGACATATTTTTTGAAATACCTTTAGTTAATGATAGGTACACCAAACAAAGGTTTGTGCTTATTGTTATTGGTGTTAGGTGGAGATAAATGGCTTCACCTACCAATCTCTCAACTTTAGGAATGCTTTTGATATGGGTAAAGCGGCTTGTGCTCTAAAACACATAATTACTTTGTCCTAACATTACCTGTGGCAAGTTCAATATATTGCAATCTCCTAAAAAAAAACCATAAAAATAACAGTATGCTGATTTATCAAAACAAAATCATAAATTGCAAGTGTGATCCAAACTCTGCAATTATGTTCAAATGTGCTTTTAAATACCTTCTCATGCAAATGTTATAACCCAAAATGTTAGAGAGTATGGGAAGCAAAGATGGATTAATGGATTATAACCCAAATGATATGTTAATCACTAGTTTGAGATACTGATCTTAGGGAGATTAACCACTGTGGTATGTGATGTGCTTTGCCTTCCATCTTTTGTACTTGAGTGCTCTACCATCTATATTATATCCAACTTAACATTATCATAAAAATGATCTAATTTAATTTTTCATTTCATTTAATATGGCACATTTCAATATCTTTTATTTATATACTTAGTTGATATTTCATATTTTAATTTCAAATTTGTATTGATATGATATATCCAATTAATGGATCTTAACATAATTTTTGATAATATATCTTCTCATTTCAAAATATGTTTCTTTTAAATACTAAATACTAGTATATGTTTGCAAGTTGATTTTTAGAGAAGAGTATTTTAAAAGATTAAGGTGGCAAATGCAAGCTTCCTTAGTTCCCTTAGAGCATCTCCAATGGTGCAACTCAATTTTGGGTTCTTTGCGGGACCCATTAAGCAATGTCAGCTTGAAGCAACTCAACTAGTTCTTCACTCCAATAGTACAATTTTAAAGAACTCATAATGGGTCCCACAACTTTACTTTATATATTAATATTTTATTCATATTAAATTCTATATCATTTAAAATAATAATTTTAATTATTTAAATTAAAATTTATATAAAATAAATAAAATTCAAATTAAACTTATAATTTAAAATGATAATTAAAATTAATTTCAAATACATTACATATAATTAAAAACAATAAAAATAAATAACATCACATAAATTAATCAAACTTAAATTTCATCATCTTCATGTCCAAAACGTTCCCAAATATACTCGACTAGATCTCCTTGAAGTTGACGATGAACTTGTTTTTCACGAATATTTGCTCTTCTTTGTAGTCTTGTTGCAAGATTCGGATGAGGACCGCTAAATGTTTCAAATTGTTGAGTGATTGTTATCCACATTATCATAAGAGTAATCAAAATTACCTCCATATGTATGTCGCTCATCTTCAACAATCATGTTGTGCAATATGATGCACGCATATATGGTATGTTTGAGGGTGTCCATGTGCCAGGCACGCGCTGGGCCACGTATAATTGCAAATCGAGATTGAAGCACTCCAAATACCCTCTCCACATCTTTTCTAGCTGATTCTTGATGTTGAGCAAATAATTTTTTCTTCTCTCCTTGTGGCATTGAAATGGTCTTCACAAATGTAGCCCACTCAGGATATATACCATCGGCTAAATAATACCCCATATTATATGGTGTTCCATTGATTGTATATTGCACATTGGGAGCATGTCCTTCCAAAATATCGTTAAACACGTTGGATTGGTTTAACACATTAATGTCATTGTTTGAACCAGCAATACCAAAAAAAACATGCCAAATCCATAAGTCCTGTGATGCCACTGCTTCAAGCATGATTGTGGGCTTTATATGATCACCTCGACAAAATTGTCCTTTCCATGCAACAGGACAATTTTTCCACTCCCAATGCATACAATCAATGGAACCCAACATACCTGGAAAGCCACGTGACTCTCCCATTTGTAAAAGATGTTCAACATCAGTGTTGTTAGGCTTTCTCAAATACTCAGCCCCAAATACAGCATTCACGCCCCGAACGAATCTTTGTAAGAACTCAATTGAAGTGCTTTCACCTATTCGAACATATTCGTCTACAACGTCAGCAGGAGACCCATACGCCAACATACGAATAACAGATGTACATTTCTGCAATGGTGAAAGACCCATTTTACCAGTTGCATCAACCCTCATTTGGAAATATTCATCATGATTTCCAAGGGCATCTACAATTCGAAGAAATACATGCCTATGCATTCTGAACCTTTTTCGGAATTGAACATCTGTGTATACTGGATTTTTCGAGAAGTAGTCATTGAATAATCGATTGTGCCCTTCTTCACGACTACGATCTACCATTGTTCTTCTCTTTGGCATAAATGAACTTCCAGATTGACGTTCATTTTCAAGCAATTGTTCTTCATCACTATCGTCGATAAATTCTTCTTCAATCAACTCCCAAAATTCTTGGTCGAAATCATCTGAATTGTCTGAATCCATTTTAGTGAATTAAGAATGATAGAAAAATGAGAGAAGAATTAGAGAAGTATGATAGAAGAATAAGATGAGAATGGGAAAACAATGACATATGTGATAGTATATATAATGGTTTGAATAACGGCTAGTTTGAATAACGGCTAGTTTGAATAACGACTAGTTTGAATAACGGCTAGTTTGAATAAAGGATAGTTTGAATAACGGCTAATTTGAATAACGGCTAGTTTGAATAAAGGATAGTTTGAATAACGGCTAGTTTGAATAACGGCTAGTTTGAATAACATAATATTTATTATAATTTAAAGTGGTACTAATGACCATTTTACATAGGTGTTGATAAATTAAAGTGGTACTAATGACCATTTTACATAGGTGTTGATAAATTAAAGTGGTACTAATGACCATTTTACGTCAATGATACTAACTACATTCCATATTTTTTTTCATCTTATTACAATATTTTTCATGAATATCTCGTTGATTATCATTCATAGTAGAAGTGTCTTTCACGATGATATTCATTGCCTTTAGTTCTAGCTCGTCCTCCTTACATTGAGCTAGTCTTTCCATTGCTGCTGCTCTTTTAATCCTTGCATCTTGCATTGCATTTGGAATTTCCTTTGCCTTACCCTTCCTTTTTCGCTTTTTGTCCCATTGGACGCCCATTGGTGATGATGAGTTAAACTCATAACTTGAAGGTGTATTTGGGTTATCCGATGATGCCCCACTAGCGAGCTCTTTGTAATTTTGAAGAATTTCAATCGATTCTCCCATCCATTTAGGTTCATCTTTTAACAATCGCCATACATACTCAAGATTGAATGTTGTACCTTCATCCCGAGCAAAAAAGCATGTGCAACAACCATGATATCGTTCTCCGATGTCCCACTTTTTTCCCATTAATGACTTGTTTGTAACACCCAACAAATTTTTGAACCAAGCCATTTATTCGATGCCATCAACATTTTAATTGCCCGCCTAACTTTTCCCGCGATTGCCCACGATACTGGTTATAATTGGCAGCGATTCTTAACCAAAAACTCTCAGACTTTTGATCAACTCCCACAATTGGATCCTTTGAAACATTGAGCCATGATTGGATAAGCGATATCTTCATCCCTTGTAAATTGCTCTCTAGATTTTTTAACGATAACCCTTTCTTTTTCACCAACTTGAGTAGAAACTGGTGGAACTTGACATCCGGACATAAACCCAATCGGTGTTTCCGGAAAAAATATGGCGGGGTTTGTTGGCACAGATGGAAATTTAGAATTTTGAGGATTAGGATTTTGATAATTTGACATGTAATTGAACATAGCTTGTTGATAATGAAAATGATTAGGATCCATTTGGCCTAAACAATTTTAATTTAAAGTAGGAAGATGATATTGTGAGAAAGAAATAAAATTATGAGAGTAAATTGTGAGAAATAAATAAAATTATGAGAACAAATTGAGAGAAAGAAATAAAATTATGAGAGCAAATTTGAGTATACAACTTATCACTTTATCATATTTATAAAGAAATAAATTATTAAAATAAAATAAAAACAAAAAAAAAAATGAACCGTTATGCAACGACTAGTTAATTTATATTATTTTTAATATAAGGACCGTTGCTTCAAAGTAATACGTTCTCCACTTGGAGAACTCTTGCAGCTACTTTATTTAACTTTAATGCTGTCAGGTGGAAAACTTAACATAAGAACCCAGCATTGGAGCTGGTCTTAGTACTGTCGGTGAAAATCTGGGCACATAGTTGAATGTCTAAACTTAAAACTTTACTTTCACCTAATAAAAATCAGAATTTCTTAATAGATCTTCAGAGGTTTTTAGAGATCTTTCCGTAATATAACTTAATTCAAATATGTATATCTGAACTTACCATATTTTAATTTTTTATCGAATATATTCAAAAATACATATTCGAAACCACCAAATAATATTCGAATGCACTCAATATTTTATTTTTCATGGAGTTTTCAAATATACTTATCCGAAATAATTCAATATTTCATTTTTAAGGAATTTTCAGATATGAATATTCAAACTAATTCGAATCAATGTGTATTAATTAGAATCAATATATCAATTATATTAACTTATTATATATCATTTATATTCATATAAATATATAAGCTGTATTATTAAACATATATTATAATTTAAAAAATGATTAATAGCCATCTATCCCTGTCATATAAACGTATTTTAATTTTCTCCTTTTAAAAAAAATTGTAACAATTTTATTAATTCTGATATATAAACACCAACAATTTTCCTCAAACAATTGATGTGGGACTATATATGGTTGAGTTCTAAAACTTTAAATTCACCTCTTTCAACTCTGCTTTGTTGTCGCCTTTCTTCAACCTTGTAACACCACCATCTTCAACCACCTTCACACAACTCCAACCCTCCGTAAGCTAGTGAACTAAATATTGGAAATGTTAATTTCTACTTAGGCAAGAAGAAAAGAAACGCATACCTCAGTCCCCTTGGGTAAGTGTTGTAAAGCACGTACTGATGCCATCCTTCCCTCAAAAGCCAAAACTGAATTGGGCAAGCAGCTATTCGGTTAAGTTTTGAAGCATAAAACCTTGGAAAAACTTTCTTCAATCTCTGTGTCTGAAAGAATAATTGATTGGAATTTATCAACTAATTTAAGTTTTAAAGCATGAAACCTTGGAAAAAATTTCTGCAATCTCTTTGATATTAATTTCAGACTATTGTAGTATCAAGTGTACAAGATTAGTATCTCTGCTTACAACACGAACACGAGATGCTCAAAAATAAAATTTCGCAAGAATGAATATCAAAATTATAGGGTGGGTTAAAAAATTCACAAATTTTTTTTTTAAACTATAAAAAACGCACGTAAAAGAATCATATATGATAGATTAGATTGGACATTTTTTAATATTAAAAAAAACAATAATATATAACAAATGGTTTTTAACCATTTAACATGTAGCGGTGTTTATTTGATGAATTCAAATATGATTTTTGAGATGTGAGGCTCAAAATCTTTCATTTCTATATTTTTTGAAATTTTATGAAATTACTTGTAGATATTTTTTATTTTTTAAAATATAGTTTATTCATAGAATTTTAATGTTAAATGAGTCAAAATTCTACGTTCCTATAAAAATAAAAATAATTAATTATAATCATATATATTTTAACTTATTTATTTATTTTTAAAATTTTAAATTATATATAAAATTAATTTAAAAATATTTCTAAAAACCAAATAATTTTATCAAACAAATTAATGAAAATTATATTTTCCAACAATAACATTCCTAAAAATAACATTTTCAAAATTATAAATTTAATCTATCAAAGACATCTAATAAAACATTTAGCATAACATAATTTTAGCATAAAACAGTTATATTAGATAAAACATTTATCAAAAAGTTAAAAATAATAATTTTAAATGATTAACAATTTTTTTATTTAGTTAAACAAAATTCTTTCTATACTTAAATTATAGTCAAGTTATCCAAATATATATTTTTTTGACAATAGTTATCCAAACATTTTAAAATAATAAAAAGTGAGTAATTTATTTACAAAATGATCTTATCTCCATTCAATCAAAATCAAGATCCAAAAATATTCCAAAAGAGAAAGATAAGACTCTTTTTTCAATTGACAATGACAATAATAGCAAGCTAAAAAATCGGCGGGTCTGTATATTCGGGTTCGGAAAGTGTTTCTTTTCATGATTTCCTTTTTCTTTTTTATTTTATTTAAATTTGTTAGTACACTAGTACCCTTTTCAAACCTACTTTCTCATCTCTTTGAAAAAATAAATAATCAGTATCTAGATTCACGCTTCACACACTTCTCAACAACAACACACTCTCTCAATGGCACCATCTTCCATCGTAAGTAACGGAACTGTTACTCCCACCGTCACATCTCGCTTCGCTTCCGTCTACAGCGAGGTCCAAAACAGCCGCGTCGATCACAAACTCCGTCTTCCCTCCGTTCTCCAAGCACCGTTCGCCATTGTCGACGGTCCTAAAAGCTCCGCCGCCGGAAATCCCGGTAAATCTTCTTCCCTCACTTCGATCTGTACTTGATCTGGTTTTCTATTGTCGTGAACTATCTTCATTGCTGATCACTTTGATCTTTTTTTTATGCAGATGAGATCGCGAAACTGTTTCCGTTTTTGTTTGGACAACCTTCCGCTGCTTTGGTGCCGTCTGATTCTACCAATGCGCTTCCGCATCGGAAGTTGAAGATTGGCGTTGTTCTCTCCGGTGGTCAGGCTCCCGGAGGTCACAATGTTATATCTGGAATTTACGGTAACAAGAGAATGATTTGTATTTACATATTATATTCATACATATTTGTATTTAGTAGGTTTTGATTTTGATTTTTGTGTTTTAGATTATCTTCAACAACGTGCAAGTGGAAGCACATTGTATGGTTTCAATGGTGGTCCTGCTGGGATTATGAAGGGCAAATACACTGAACTCAATTCTGACTATATTTATCCTTACAGAAATCAGGTTTTTATTATTTACTTTTTTTAATTACTAGTTTTTTGGAATGTATTGTATTTGTTTAGTTGAGAATTTGGAATTTTTGGTGATTTTTATTGTTTGATTTGTTATCATATATTTCTTCACTTAATTGATGCATATGCATTGTCACTTGTGAAATCACTAATCAGCTTTTGTTTTAATAAGAGGATATTTGAAATAGATTTTACCTGTTGTAGTAATGTATACTTTCTTCATATTGCGACTTTTACATGTTTCTAATTTTGGCTCATGCATGTCAATATTTTTATTATTAACATGGTTATTGCTCTTTCTTACTCATGACGTGTTTGTGTAAATCCTGATCTTGCAAAATGATTACGACTTTTTGATGGTTAATAATAATATTTATTTTTCAGGGTGGTTTTGACATGATTTGCAGTGGGAGGGACAAGATTGAAACTCCAGAGCAGGTAAGGGCCATAAGGCTCTGCATATTTATTATTAGAGATATCATAAGTTTTTTTATATGTGCTTAGAATGTAATTTTAATTTACTTGATATAGTTTAAACAAGCTGAGGAAACAGCGAAGAAGCTAGATTTGGATGGGCTTGTTGTTATTGGTGGAGATGACTCCAACACCAATGCATGCCTCCTTGCTGAAAACTTCAGGTTTGTCTTGTAGTTTTAATTTTTTTTTGTTAAAACCTTACTTTTCATGTTGGTTTGTAATTTATATTAATTGATATTTTGACCACTCTGTAGTGTCTATCATGTAATTAGTTGATATATTAATTTGAAGGGAAATTTGTTCTATTTATTTTATGAAAATTTAATGTTTTTCTCATACTTTAATTTGGATTTGTGCAGAAGCAAAAATTTAAAAACACAGGTGCTTGGATGCCCCAAAACCATTGATGGTGATCTGAAAAGTAAAGAAGTTCCCACAAGCTTTGGGTTTGATACTGCTTGCAAGGTGAATGGAGATACACATCTCAATTGTGCATGTGTAACTTTTTATTGGTCTAGCCTAGTCCATTCTTAAAACATTTCAAATGTGTAGTTTTGTCTTCTGACCACACCTATAATTTGCAGAGGAATAGATGTTAGAACCCATTTTTCATTTTCATCCGTGGTAAATGGAAATATCAAGTATATTAGTATTCTTTTGAACGAACCAGGTGCATTGCAGTTTCTCTAGCAGTACAGATTTCATGAATTATTCTGTTCTCCAACCATCATCATCAATTTCAAATATATAGTTTTATTTTTTATCTTAAAAACCTTTGAATTGTCATAGGTTTTTCTGCCACTTTTCTTGTGTTTGGTTTATAAGTTATTGCAGTGTCATTATGATATTAATAATTTATTTAATATTTTCTCCCAGAAATATTCCTAATATTACTTTAGCAATGCATTTTTTTTCCTATTTCCTACGTGTGTTGCATGTTGCATATTCACATGACTTCATGACCTGACTTATTTTCATGTTTTTATGTTAATTTGATTCAGATATATGCAGAAATGATTGGAAATGTTATGATAGATGCCCGATCAACTGGAAAATATTATCATTGTGAGTACATGAAATCAATAAACTCTTTTGTTTGTCCAGCAATTGAAAACTAAAGACTTTGCAAGGTTGCACATATCAATGTTTAATGCATTTCCGTTCTCCAGACAATGCTTGCTGTTAATATCCCATAATCTATGCTGCTTCTGTTATTTACATCATGTAATGCTTTACTTTTATAAACATTTTACCCATCGGCCCTGCTGCTATAATCTGTTCTAATTATATCATATCAAAGCCTGGGGTTTGTTTTTTCTATTGTTTTGTACGATATCAGTCATTATAGCTTTTAGTGAGAAATGATGCATTCACGCACTTGTGATTTGTGATATGAACATTTCTCTTGTAATGTTATTTAGCCGAGAGATGATGCATGCACGCCCTTGTGAATTGTGCTATGAACATTTCTCTTGAAATGCTATTTTTCTACTACTGAAGCAATTCTTCTAAGTAGTAGTACTACCCATGTTTTGTACTGCGGAAGGGTTTATCTAATTTCATGGCACTTTATCTAGTCTTAAAATGAATAACAACTATGCCCTCACCTCAACATTATATTGATAGAAAATGGTTCTGTACTTCTCAGAGCTTTTTACATTAAATTCCTTAATAATATGTAACTTGTCCTAAAACAAACAGTGCTTCAAATCTTCAATTCATATGGTGGATGTTAGGCATCACATTTGTCACCAGCTAACTGTCCTCTCTGTTTGCAGTTGTGCGGCTTATGGGGCGTGCAGCTTCCCACATTACGCTGGAATGTGCTCTACAAACTCATCCAAACATTACTATTATTGGAGAAGAGGTTTGAAATAAATAAATTCAAAATGCTTCGATGTTTATGTTGTGGTTGAAGCTTGCTGATTGGCCAGAAGCTTTTTATCAATTTTTGAACTGTAAATATGCATTGCAGGTGGCTGCAAAGAAGCTGACATTGAAAAATGTCACAGACTATATTGTCGATGTTATCTGTAAAAGAGCTGAAGTTAATTATAACTATGGGGTCATTCTTATCCCTGAAGGTCTAATTGATTTCATTCCCGAGGTGCCTATCACTCTGCATCACAATTTTCACTCTTAAGGACTTGTAATTATGTATGAAAATTTATTTATAAATTTATTTGTACATGCTATTGTTCTACTTGCAGGTCCAGCATCTTATTGCAGAACTCAATGAAATTCTGGCTCATGATACCGTAGATGAGGCTGGTTTGTGGAAGAAGAAACTTACTGATCAGTCATTGGAGCTTTTTGACTTTTTACCTCAAGCAATTCAAGAACAATTGTTGCTTGAAAGAGATCCACATGGAAATGTTCAGGTACCTAAAGTTGCATAGCACTATATTTTGTGTTTATTTGTCTCCTTTATGCAATTTAAATCAGTATCATTGTTAACATTGGTATATTCGCCTTCAGGTTGCCAAAATTGAAACAGAGAAAATGCTTATTGAAATGGCTGAAACTGAGTTGGGAAAGAGAAAACAAGAAGGAAAGTATAAAGGAGAATTCAAAGGGCAGTCTCACTTTTTCGGGTAATTTATCTAATTTAATAATATTATTCCATGTTGTAAACTCTATTAAACATTTATATGATGCATGGTTATATATACATAGCTTTTTATAACACCATTAACTTGGATTAATTTTTCTTTTGTTCTTATGCATGGTATGCATGTTCTTGCCAGTTTGACTTCATTTGTTAGAGCTTGTAGTTACCCAGATTTGTTTAAAATATGCAGTTATGAAGGTAGATGTGGGTTGCCAACAAATTTTGATGCTAATTATTGCTATGCTCTTGGTTATGGTGCTGGATCTCTCCTTCATAGTGGCAAGACTGGACTAATATCATCGGTTTGTGCTCTTATTTATGCCTTTATCTTTCTTTATCAACTTAAAATTTTCTTCTAGATTGATATTTATAATTAATTGCAATTTCTAATTGTTAGTTTTTCATATATACTGAACTCATCAATTTGATTGATTTTGCTATGATACTTTGATTAGGTTGGAAATTTATGTGCTCCAGTAGAAGCGTGGACAGTTGGTGGAACTGCACTCACCTCACTCATGGATGTGGAGAGGAGACATGGTACACATTTTGATCTACAGGAGCTTTGTTTTCCATCAATACTTTTTCATTAAATTCAATAGTATTTTGTTACTCTAAAATTGTAGAAAGTTTTAGTATGTTGCATTATAATTTTGTATAAATGTCTTTTTCGTTGTTTTGCTGTGCATGAATATGTAATTTTGTTTGCAGGTAAATTTAAGCCTGTGATCAAGAAGGCAATGGTGGAGCTTGAAGGTATATATTCCTTAAACACTTAATGTTTCAGGCTTGACACACACGCCTCCCTAAAAACATTGACTTGTAACTTTCTCCTATACTGACTATATTCCATGTTGGATTGTTCAGGGGAACCTTTCAGAAAGTTTGCCTCCTTGCGTGATGAATGGGCCCTGAAGAATTGCTACATCAGTCCAGGTTTGTACTCACTGGTTTTTAATCTTTTGTTTTGTCCGCATCTGCCTTCACTTGTTTAAAATTGACAGTTTAGTTCAGTGTGCTTGAATGATTTCATCCTTCTTATGTAATAAGTTCGGTTCTCGTGATATTTCTTTGTAGGTCCAATTCAATTCTCTGGCCCAGGATCTGATGCAGTTAGTCTCACTCTACTCTTGGAGTCTGGATTTCAAATTTAAGCATAATTGGGGCCTTGTTTTACTGGAGGCTATTCATTTTTGTGGCATCTTACGAATATATTTTATCGGATATTAGTTAGGTTTTTTTTTGGTTTACTTTTGAAATATTCCAGAAAATGGTTTATGAGTGGGTTGGTGTTTTGAAATTAAACTCTGATGTTGCATTTTACGTTCGGCAATCTATGTTTTTAATAATCATTGCGTAGTTTAAGGAAACGTGTTCTTATTTGCTTGATGCTGTTCACTCAGGTATAAAGGGTCTTCATTTTCCACCGTCCAAATCACTTTGGAAGTGTACTCTTGGATTCCACCATTTTTATCTTCCGAAAATATACACAGAATAAAAGTGCAAAGAATTTTATTCTCTTGCAAATTCAAACACGTGTAAAATTTTAGGAGTACAAAGAAATTTTATTCTTTTACTGGAATTTGAAGATACCATGCTATATATATATTTTTTTATAATTTTTAGTTGAGTAAAAGTGCAAACAACCACGTTGAAAACGTTAAAGGTGACCGAATAAATTTAAAATTCCAACATCCGGGAAAGATGGGATCATTTTCTATTCAATTGGGACTTATGCTAGGGGTTTTCAATCCATGCATATACTTGCATGAATAGAAAGAAATTTTTTGTTTGGGAGAATATTTGAGGGTTTGTTTTACTTTATATCATCCATAACTTTTAATTTTAGGAATTTAAAATTTGTATTGAAAGTGTAACCAAAAAAGAAAAAAATTTGTATTGAAAGAGAATTTTGGAAGACTTACACAAATAATTTAAATATAATTTATGTTATAGTATCTTAAAAATTAAAAATATATTAATAATAAATACTACTATTTTATTATTATAAACAAATTTTTTTTTATAGAATTTTTTTTTATATTAATTTATTTTAAAGTCCCCTCTTCTCTCCTCCAAAGTCTTAAAAATCAATTTTCAAGCAAAGCCTTATTATCAAGTTTTCCTTATTCAATTGCTATTTGCTATTTTTTATTTATTTTTAAAAGTGGTCTATTATGTGTTTCATACTTTTATCTTCAAGTTTTCTTTATTCGATTACTATTTTTTATAAAAGTGAAACAAATTCAACATTGAATCTAAAATTAAAACTTAAATTTGTTAACTCTAATTCAAACTATGTAAAGTTAGTTATTTTCTAGTAGTTGATTTGGTTAGAAGTTTGTTGGTTAGGCTAGAAGTTATTTTGCTTTACTTGCATTATAAGTAAACCACTGTCTGTCGGGTAGTGGGAAAACATAACTGAAAGAGGTGGCTTATGCTTGTAATGATAATTCAATTCATTATACTTATCATTCGATACAACATTCTTTCTCATTTTCTTCTTATACTAAAATTACATCTTACATCATTAATCAATCCTATCACTGATCCTATTTATAAAAAAAAAAATTATTTTTTAGATACTGTTCAAATATATTAATTATTTAATATATTTAAAAAATATTTTGTTCCTTATAAATAAGATCAGAGGGAGTAACTGTTATAAATTTCAATGATATCCTAAAACTTATATGATCTTTTAAAGGTGTGAAATGAGGAATCATTGTTTGAGAAAATTGTAGTTTTCATGCTAGTTTTCTTAACGAAATTCAAGTGTAAGTGATTAAATCTCACATCGACTATAAATGGAGAAAATGTTTGATACATAAGAAAAGTAAATCATATATCTAATGCCTTAAAGTTTAGATGAATATTTGATATCAAAGTCTCTTAGATCTTGGATGTTTAACCCATTAATACTCTCATCCTTCTTTGAACTCTCTCCAAGAAGTGGTATCCCAGCTAAGGTTGGACTCTATGGTAGGAGTGAGAGTGAGATCCTAAATTGAATCAATGCTAGTAATATGGATGATTCACTCTTAAGAGGAAATTTCTTGGAATTTAAGATGAGTGATTAATCTCACATCAACTAAAAATGAAGAAAAATATTTGATATATAAGAGAAACATCCCATATACCTAATGGCTTAGGCCCATTTTGTGAGTTAGAGGGGACTTCTGAAAGTTTACTTCCGGTTTTGGGGAAGAACAAAACCAAAACTTTACCACCAGATTCTGTCTGCATTTGCCCCCCTTTTTTCAACTTTAAGTCATACGCTTACGTTTATTTTGTACTTCTACATGAGATATGAATGAAAGACTGTAACATTTGAGGCATAGGAGGGTTGCACAACATGCTTCTATGAAGAGAGAGAGAAGTCAGGCAACACATCCTCCTTCGACACTCGGGCAGGCTATGCCAGATGCACATTCTTCTGGTTCTGAGTCTACTCCTTCTACATCTTCCTTCCGTAGCGGACGAGATTCTCCAATCCATCCTTCGCCGCCTCTATCCTACCGCAGACACACATCCTCACCACCTAGGATTTTTGAGATGGGATCCTCATCTACTTCACAGGTGCAACCATTAGAGATGAGATCTGATGCTACACCCCCAACACTTGATGCACCGGTGCCACCCGAGGCACCAGAGATACTGGAGGCACCCTAGGCCCCTCAGGTCTTTGGAGGGGAACCTTCTGACTTATCTCCGCTCCCTCTTTATCTCATCCATGTGGCTATATATATATATATATATATATATATATATATATATATATATATATATGTGTGTGTGTGTGTGTGTGTGTGAGATGGACATGTGTGTCTGTGTGTGAGATGGACATGTGTGAAATTTACATTTATATTACAGTTATGAATTTTCTTATGAATATTATTATGAATTCTAACAATGATTTTTTTCTTGCAGGATCACGATACGCAGAAGATCATCAACCATGGGATGGAGATCAACAGACTTATTACCCCTCCCTAGCCATGGTTTGATGATCTTCTATGCCTTACAGAGTTGAGAGGTTTGAGCCTTTATGGATATAGTAGGGTCAACTGGGGGATGATCAACGATTTTGTAGAGAGGTGGCACCATGAGACGTCTTCATTTCATCTACCACATGGCGAGATGATGATCACACTCGATGATGTCGCGTGTCTGCTTCACCTGCCGATTAGAGGGGCAATTCTGGATCACCAGAAGTTGGATAAAGACGAGGCCATTACTTTGTTGGTTGAAAGGCTGAGAGTTACCGTGGATAGGTCCCTGAAGGAGGTCGATAAGACACGTGCTTTCCACGTGAGATATAGCTGGTTGGCAGAGGTGTTTACAAACGAGCTTGCGCGTGCTACAATTGCTGATGCTGATCCCAATCAGGTTACCCTTCACAGGGGATATGCCATGAGAGCATACCTCTTGTATCTTGTTGGCACACAAATATTTGTGGGCACCAGTGCCACTTACACTGACATCATGTACCTTAAGTACTTTGGTGATTTTGAGGCGATCAATGGGTGGAACTGGGGGGATGTCTGCTTGGTTTATTTGTATAGCAAGTTGGATGAGTGGATTAAGTGGAATACGAGGCATATCACCGGAAACATGTCACTCATGACGGTATAAATTATTTATCTTAGCGGCCTTTTTTTAATTATTCTGATTCTGAAACTAACTAACTTAATTTTGTTATTTCAGGGATGGATCCTACATCACTTTCCCCACATTTCTGCAGCGTCACTTACTGAGGGTTATACTGAGGATATGTCGCGTGCCTGTGCATACGAGCCGCTCAAAGGGAACCAAGAGACACTGCCGTTCCAGGTTTACTTGGACCAGATAGTGCATGAGAACATTCACTTCAGTGCCTACACCGACCACCGTGAGACGATACTGTTTGATGAGGTTTTGCTATTTACAGGTTGGTTGGCCTGCGGGACTTGCAAGACTTCTCCTTATATGCCCGAGCGAGTGATGCATTAGTTCGGGTTTACCCAGACCATTCCTCGGCATCCTGTTGTATGTGCTCCTTCGATAGTGAAGATGAGGGATATGGATGAGCTGTTTGATGATTTTGAGAATTATCTTGTACCTGATGAGGCCAGGAGTATCGTGGCTCCTGACGACTGGAGTTACGAGTACGATTACATGATATGGTTTTTCAGGGTGTCTCATCCATACATGGTGGAGGATGCTCTAGGGAACCCACCCAGGTCAGTTCTTCAGGAGATCCTAGAGGAGGAGCAAGCGATGATAGATCACGCTCATGATGTGCTACCTAGTTGTCGCCGTATCATGGAGCTTGCTAGGGATGACATTGACATAGGGCTGTTTCCTGATGGATCCGATGTTAGAGAAGTTTTGGAGACCATCATGGTAGAGGTTCGGGGTGCTCTATTATACAGGAGACAGTGGAGGGACGCCTCTAGGGTGACAGGTCGACTCATCATCCACCATACCCAGTAGTTTAGGTTGATCATCCACTTGTATTTTGATTTTAGTTTTTTAATTTTGTATTGTATCGATTTTGTATTTTGGATAACATTTTTGGTCTTTTGTTCGATTTATAAATTGTATAATTTGTTAAATTTCTAATTTGTATAACTTTCCTAATTATTACTTTTGTTCAATTTTTCTGCTAACTGTCATGCCCAGAATCAAAAGTATACATCAGGTATGGAACCGAAAATATACTTCCAATTTTGACTCAAATATTTCAGAAAATAGTACGCACCACAAATATATTTTTGAAGAACATTTTGAAAAATACATATGGTTTAATTCAATCCCGGAGGATGGATTAAGAAATTCTCTTCAATTTATTTTACTCATAACTCATAACTTAACACAGCAACGTCTCTCATTTTCTTATAGTTGGTTTATAATCCAACAAACTTTATATTAAATCTTGATAATTGAAATACCCAAAAAAAATGGCATACAAAAATGTAAAGGGGAAATCATAAGATTCAATGAATTATGGGCATTATCAAATTATTTACTTTCAAATCAACATTTAAAAATTGTTGTCTGGCTCATCAGTCACACTTGGATTTCTATTTTCCTATGCTGAGCTGACTACACATTATAAGACATTGATGATAAAAGGTGGTGGGGCTTGTAGTTGAGTGAAGAGAATGGAGTTTTAGCAGCTGGCTTTCTATGTGATAAATCAATCAAACCATCTATAATTTTATGTGATAAATCAATCAAACCATCTATAATTTTTGTTTGGTATTAGTCAGAATACACTATGCGCAACTGTAAAGATTAATCCCTCAAATTTTGTAGGATCGTAAAGACGAATCAACTCTTCCCTTTCATAGAACACCAATTCATAATGTCATGCACATAAAGACATAGATGTCTTACAAAGAATACATATGACATACACCGTGACATGGACAACATGAATCAAGTCTTGTTAGTTTAACCAAAACCATAAAAAAATAATTTGGAGGCTAAGTATAGATAACCATAGTTTAAGTGTGGAAAATATGAGCCATATTTTATCATGGCATTGCCTCTCACTAACATTTAAATTCAACCACATTACTGTCTCAATTGTTATTGCATTTTTTAAAGTTTTTGTTTGGTTGTGACTCAAATAAATGTGTATAGTATGAAATTTATTGAACCATGCACATGACCTAATTCACATGTCTCACCAATATGATGTTAAAATAGGGTCCATATAATACTGTAAGTTCATGAAGAAATGGTTAATGTCCAAAACAATACCTAGCCGTATTACTTTGGAAGCTAATAAAATATACACAAGCATTCAATTCATGATCTCTCTCAGCTTTTCTCTGCTTCACTTATTTTTCTTTCCTTTTACACCAAAATGACATCTTTTGTGATGTGCACTCTTGCTTTGAATATGCTGAACCGAAAAGGATAATCACTTTTTGAGTTTTTGTGGAAGAAACTGCATGCGATATTTTTATCTACTTTTTTTGATAATACATAGCTTGTTCCTTCACATGTTAAGCTTTATATCACTTTTTTTGGACTGTTCCACTTACCACGTTATGGAACATCAATGACAACTGCATGTAATCATGTATGTAGTAATCTGTCTTTTTATCATCACAACTTTGTTCTTGTCATGCCTATAAATGTGCAATGGCGCACGAAAACAAAAATTAAATGTGAAATGATGGATCATTTTAAGAGGTTACCACTCTACCTTCGTACCGAATTTCCGTTTTTTTTTTGTGGTCATGTACCGAATTTCAGTTGCCAAAATGTCATTTGTGATGAGATCATGATTTAGTTTAAGCTCTAAAATGCAGTTATTTTTTCAAATAAAAATCGCCATAGCATGGCACAATTTTTTCAAGTGATAAAAAAATTAAAGAAAATGAAAATGTATTTTCAAGATGACGTGGTCAAGAAAATAGTTGTGAGATAAATAAAAAATTTGATAAGTATTGATGATAATATTAAGTTACTTTGTACTTTTATATGGATATTTATGTGGTATTCATATATATGGATGTTGATTTGATGAATATTTTAAACATCACTTAACTAAGTTTATGATGACTTTCTACTTATGTTATGTAGCTTTTATCCATTACATCCTTTTATAAAATTAAAACTATAATACTGAAATATAGACCGTGCTGGCCCGTCGGGTTTCACGGACCTTTGAAAAACAGGTTGGACTCATTTTTTTATAATTTATTAAGCAATCGAGCAGAGAAAATTTTACCCTATACCCCTACTCTTATTCCGATACCCTACACATTTTTTAATATTCCAATTTTATCCTTTGGATTTTTTATTTATTTTCACTTTTTCTGAGAGCGTACGGAAAAGTCAAAGGGAACAGAAATTTAACAAACCGGATAACCCAAAATGGCTACATCCGGTACATATTTTTTCAGGAACCGGATAACATGGGGTATCTACATCCGGAATGCATTTTTCTCCGGAAAACCCAGCCATAAGTTATCCGGTTAACAATATTAACAAACCGGATAACCATGCATTTTTCTCCGGAAAACCCAGCCATAAGTTATCCGGTTAACAATATTAACAAACCGGATAACCTTGATATGTGTATTCCGGTTTGTATTATATTGCCAACCGGATAACATGTTGTGCAGTTATCCGGTTCGTTTTTTTTTAATTTTTTTTTAATTTTTTTTAACAGGTGTTATTCTTCAGATATACAATAAAAATCATGCGTAGATACCACTGATCTGCAGAACGGAGATTGATTGTGATAAAGGTTGGAGATTAATTGTGATAAAGGTGGAAGAAGTGATAAAAATAAATAATTAAAAGGTTGATAAAAAAAACATTCAAATAAAATGCACTATAATATTTAGTAAACCCAACCAAAATGTATAAAAATATTTTACTGAAATGACTAGCATTGTTATTGTAACTTATATATAAATTTGATGTTTGGCAGTTCATAAAGCTTAATAAACTTTTTTCATGATCTTTATCACATTTAATTTATAGTAATTTTATCATTTAATTTAGCAAAATTAAAGATATTATTTATAAATATAATATTTTTTTCTTCCTTTTTATACTTTGTAATCATTATAATTTCCTAACTTGAAATTAGTTTACTATCTCAGTTATAACATTTTATTAATAAAATATAAAAAAATTATCACTTCTATAATAATTAATTCAATCTATTAAGTATGATTTCTCTTTGATAATTGAATATTATATATTTTAATAAAATGATATTTATGTCGGACAAAAGAATATATGATATTGTGGCATGATACAACAAAAAATAAAATTGATTTGAAAAAATATTACCTTGTTTATGAAATAAAATGTTAACATTTATACTAAAAATTTGATATAAAAATTTGTGATTATTAAAAATCATGAGACAATTATGATTGATGGATACACAAATTTCTTATGAAAACATTAATTTGTTATTGTTTTATATTATATATATATTTTTAATCATCACTATATATTATAAACAAATTTAAATATAAGTTACAATAACAATGCAAGTCATTTCAGTAAAATATTTTTATACATTTTGGTTGGGTTTACTAAATATTTTAGTGCATTTTATTTGAATGTTCTTTTTTTATCAACCTTTTAATTATTTATTTTTATCACTTCTTCCACCTTTATCACAATCAATCTCCGTTCTGCAGATCAGTGGTATCTACGCATGTCTGATTTTTATTGTATATCGATTTAATAACACCGTTAAAAAATTAAAAACGAACCGGATAACTGCACAACATGTTATCCGGTTGGCAATATAATACAAACCGGAATACACAGATCAAGGTTATCCGGTTTGTTAATATTGTTAACCGGATAACTTATGGCTGGGTTTTTCGGAGAAAAATGCATTCCGGATGTAGATACCCCATGTTATCCGGTTCCTGAAAAAATATGTACCGGATGTAGCCATTTTGGGTTATCCGATTTGTTAAATTTCTGTTCCCTTTGACTTTTCCGTACACTCTCAGAAAAAAGTGAAAATAAATAAAAAATCCATATAAAAAAAAAGTAAAAAGGATAAAATTGAAATATTAAAAAATGTGTAGGGGTATCGGAATAAGAGTAGGGGTATAGGGTAAAATTTTCTCGAGCAGAACCGAGCTAACCCATTTAACACTTTGGTCCACTAGATCGAAGCGGGCTGGATCGAACCGACTTATTTGACAACTCTAATCACTAGTGCAGACTATTTAAGATGAGTATAATAATAATAATAATAATAATAATAATAATAATAATAATAATAATAATAATAATAATAATAATAATAATAATAATAATAATAATAATAATAATAATAATGATGATGATTACATAAAAAAATAAATATTAAATCATAAAATTTTTATTATTTGTAATTACATAAATTACAAACACGCTCGTTTTCAGATTCAGATTGGCCAAAGAAACAATATGATCGGTCAAATTCAAAGGCCTAATCTAATCACAAGCATATGTTCAGCCGGTGAACAAGTAAACGTCCACATCAAAGCACCATATTGAAGTAGGATTCCATTTGTATCCCAATTGTTGACACCTGAAATTTTCATCCATACTCGCACTAGTAAATTTTAACTCTTGCATTTTAGTAATTTGAACATTAGAGTGATAATTTTGTAGGTGTCTCTATAATCCGTCTTTTGTTTAGTACATAATAGTGACACCATTTGTGGGAATCATCTTCAGATTTTTGCAAATTACCATCATATTTTTTCTAATTTCTATCGTTGCTCCACCGCAACTACTTCTGTTTACTATTCGAGACAATGTAAATGTTTGTGTTACAGAATTTTGATCACTGTTAACCACTTTTCAACCATTTTATGCAATCATCTCCAATCGAAGGATCTAAGGTGACTCGATCTACAACTCACCACAACACAATTCCCACACTTGATAGCTAATCACCACTCTGAATGCTCCAAGTCCTCATCGCACCGGTCATAACTATCATGATGGAAAACCTCCTCAACAACAAGATGTACATTTTCTCAATTGTCATTGATGACTTTTTAACAAGTGTATAAATAGTATTGAAGTAATACTAAAAGATATTATCTCCATAGGAATTACTATTTAACCAAACTACGATTGTGCGCATAATAAATATAACTATAATGGTTTTTTCTCAAGTTTTAATGTAAAAATTAAACATGTTCTAAAATTATTTGTATTTGTTCTAAAATAATTTCGATCATTGTAAACCACTTTCCAACCATTTTAATAGTAACAAATACGAAGTCTTCCTTTTCTAAAATTATTTGTTATTCATATTTGTATTTGTTAATAAATACGAAGTCTTCCTTTTCCGAGTTATTTGTATTTTAAAATATTTTAAAAGAAGACTTCATATTTGTTACTAAAAACATTTTGTATTTCTCATCTTATTTTATCTTTTTTCTGCTAAATTCATTGTCTATTTATTACTATTACTATTATTGAAGAAAATTTATTTTGATTGTCAGTATCATTGTCCTCACATATCGAATTCTTTGATGTGAATTGAACTTTAACATTATCAGAAGACATATAATCTTTTATTTGACCATAATACCACCAAAATAAAACAAAAATTATTTTTTTTCAAATTTAAATTCTCTTTTTTTAAAAAAAAAAAACTTTTGCAACAAATTTAAATTTTTATTGAAGATTTGCTAGAAACATGGGCGATTTTATAGTCCAGCGAGCATGGGCACGTGTCAGGGCTCAACACCTTTTTTTTTTGTATTCTTCCAATTTAATAGTCGAATTTTAGACAAAATCAGAGAGAAAATTAGTAAAAATAGGTATGAAAATTAAAACAGATGAATAATCAATGGTCTAACTTCAACCCAATTCATAAGTTCATAACCAATGGTCCAGGCTCAATCCAATTAATTATTTTTTTCAAATTGTCTAAATTTTTTGACTCCGTCACTAATTAAAATAACATATATTTTCTAGTAAGTTTCACTTTCATTAAATTCATACATTTTTACTGATTATTTTTATAAAATATCAAATATTTAAGAAAAGACAAATGCATTTTTACCGGATTTTTTAAAATCTTGCTACCAAATTTATAATTTTATGTCAACAATTTAGAAATATCCTGAAAATGCAATATTTATGTTGGACCCTCATTAAATAGATGACATCATGATGATGTGGCACCTAATATGACTAACCAACACCAAATTGCATATGGTAACACTTCTTTTTTATAATCTCATATGTTTGGTAAACTCAAATGATAAGGCCTATACCATGTTATTGTGTATAGCACACATTTCTTAGGGTGGATCAATGCAGATTTTAATTTTTGTTTATTTATTATCGTTGACATTATTTTTCGATTCGTAATAAACTATTTGTATTTTGTTGACACTTTATCTTAGTGTTTTATTACATGAAAATTATCAAATTATTATTATATTATTGCAGAATAAATATACCTTAACATGAATATTACTTAAATATTATTAGATTTAAATATTTTTAGATGATTCAAGACGTTTCAACATCTTTACATTATTGTTATTAGATCTCGTAAGTGTCACATCCATCTCAATTGAATCCTTTATTTTATATTAGTGAAATTTGCTTCACATAACTCTTAAATGTTTATCCGTCTTCAACTCAATATTGTTGAAATCATATTTCCTTCATTATCAATCTTTGAATGGTATTCAATCTTAACCACCATTCTGTTGTTTGAATACTGCAAAAGATTATCCAGTTTGAATTTTAAAACATCAAGAGGAATGTCATAAGTGCGCATAAAATTATTAGGAGGATTCATGCAATTAAAGTACACAAATACAAGATACTAAAATTGAGATATTGTGAGATGTTTTTATTAACTGCATGAGATATGTTTATATAAATTTTAAATCATTATAGATTAATATCGGTATAATTATAACTCTACAAAAGTGTCATAAAATCACAATCACACAAAAATAACACTAGAATATTTTTAGGACTGGAAATTTTTTGATATACGAATATTTTTCAAAATTCCATTAAACCTTTACTTTGCCCTGAATATTTCATTAATTAAGTAAAATAATATACAAAATTTTTAGTGTGACTATCGAATTTTTCGCGTCTAAGATAAAATTTTACTAGACCAAAAAAATGAAGGATTTGTGATATTATCAAAGTATATCGTAGGGTCGGATCCAACTTGGTAACTTGGTAGTGACAAATATATTCTTCACTTTTTTAATTCTTCGGAAGACTTGATTCCGGTAAAATGTCCAAGGGGGCTCAAACTTCTTAGAAACAAACCATGTAACTATTTATTACTAATTTTTGTTTAACACCTAGGAAATTAAACCGAAAGTTTAAGAACTAGATTATCCTAATTTGGTCACCTTAATTATACCTTTACAACTCGCTTAAAAGTTAATATTATCCTAATCTCTTGCAAGAATATCCATGGTTAGGGTAAGTGATGAATTACATTATTTATTCTCATTTTTCTCAAGGGTACCTAATTGTGTGGAGGGAAGGGAACACAAAGGAAAGTGATTGGAACTTGAGCTACATATGAATCATGATCGCATTATTCTCATATATGAAATCTATCTAAGTTAATTAAAGGTGTTGGTCACCGACTGACACACTACCTAATTGCAATTGACAATTCAATTTGTGTTATTTTATGTGCCTTAGTATTGTTAGTTATGATGTTTTTTTATGAAAAGAAAATCTGAAAGATATGTTTACTTTGTACCAGGAACTAAATTCCATTAGTTTTTGTCCTTTTTTCTTGTCTTCATTACTAGGTGTAATCAAGGCTTCCATGATTTAACTTGACTTATGTTAGTATAAATATACGTTAAAACATTTTATACTACTGTATTGTATTAATGATAGTATAATTTCATAAAATTTATACTATAATAAAGTATTGAAATAAAGTTGTATATATGTTTGAACTTAATATACGTCATAGAGATTTTGTATGTAGATAAAATTTAGCTTGGACTATTTTAGAAGGCGTTGAAATCGCTTAATATCAGAACTGATTTTAAATTGGACAATATCGATGGTATAAAATTTGTGGATTTTTTAATCCACTCTATAATCTTTTATCCATCTCTGCGAAATTTTATTTTTGCTCCTGGGAAATCGGAAATAAATTTTCGGTTAACACCCTATATCATGCAAAATTATGTCAAAAAGGGTTGGGTGTGAATCGGAAATATATTTTTGGTTTTAAATTCTATGTAATATTTTAATAAAGCGTGTATGTGAGACCAAATTTAGAATAAATTTGGAACCGAAAATATATTTTCGGTTTTCATTCAAATATTTCAAAAAATTGTATGCACCAGAAATATATTTCCGATTTCCAGAAACATTTTTGAATTTTCACGAGATGTATCTTACTCTTATGGAGTGAGTTAAAAAATCCACTAAAAGTAGTTTTGTATGTAGATAAAATTTAGTCTGGAAAAGAGATCTCATAGTTTGCTCCATTGGTTCTCTTTCACAAATTAATTGCCACAATAATAATTGATTTTGAAAACTTAAAACTAAATTTTGAAGATATTATTGAGATTAATTATTGAATATGACTTATAGCTATAGAAGATGGACAGAAGAGCCGAGTTAAAGTAGTGATTTGAGACTTTTTCTTTCTCCTTTTCTTTTCTTGCCCTTGTATTTGAGGAGGGAGGAACAAAAATGACCATTAACCACGACAAAAAAAGATATTTGATTTGATTAACACTTCAACATTTAAGTTAATATTTGAGAGAGGTTAAATTATTTTTAGTGTGAGTGAATAAATATCTAGACATAACTCAGACACACTTATATATGAATGATAATAAGAACTATCCATGTTGATAGGACTTAGATTGAAGATGACTGTTAGTTACTTATCAACGGTGAAGATTGAGAGTCGTGCTTCTGTGCGAGGTTCTAGAGTGGAGGTCCACATGTACGTTAGTAAATTAATTGGTTTGGTTGAATTAGGCCAATTTTATTGGATCTTAGGCTAGCCTAAAATAGTTGTCCATTAAATCCTTTTTATAAAGTGAGTAATATTTATGCAAAATCTTTTGAGACTGATTCACATATGTATAGTTGATGATGTAATCTCGATCCACATATGTATAGTTGATGATGTAATCTCGTCGAAAAGGTGCCTTGAGGAAGAGAATAAGTTTGTAATGTCGCTGACAGAGAATACTTAACTTTGAAAACATGTGCATTTAATGTCCATTGTTAGGGCTGATTCAATTAATTTAGAGGCTCCATTATAAATTAAAAAATGAACTTAAATAAAAAATACAAAAAATGAACTTAAAATAAAAAATACAATTATAATAATTAAAAATAACGCATAAAAATATAATTTAATAAATTTTTTATTTAATTATATATTATTTATACTTTTGCTCGATCTCATTTTTATGTATTAGGTTTTTATTATACCATTTTTTAATGTATTGAGCTTTATTTTTTTTAATGGGGCCATGTGGAGAGAGAGAGAGAGAGAGAGAGAGAGAGAGAGAGAGAGAGAGAGAGAGAGAGAGATATCATTAACATTGATTGAGATATCCATTGGGTACTTATACCAATTACAATGGAATGAGACCTAAGTAACAAAACTGAAACTAACTATCTGTGACCAGTTACGTCAAACTCTTAACCAATTACAACTGTTTTTAAAAACAATTTCAGTACAATGGTGACCGATTACCCAGACAAAGTAACTTGTTACATATGTTTCAAAGACTAAAAATACTACACCTTATAACCATTACATGATGACAGTAACCAGTTACAACACTTGAATTATTGATTTTTCACAGCACATTACCTTAATTCAAGTGCTCCAAGTCTTCTATACCCATGTTCTTCTTCAATTTCTTGAACACTATAGTTGTGACTCATTTGGTCTACTATTATACTATATCTCAATCTCAACCTTCTTTCACTAACAAGTTCAGTGAAACCTCATCTCAATATGTTTGCTACTCCCATGTGCAATTGGATTCTTAGCAAGGTTTATATCATAAACATTATCAACCATGAGTGTTACAATGCCACCCTCTTTACTGCTCAGCTCCTTCAATATATTCATTAACCATATGGCTTGCTACACACACAACAAAGCGACAATGTACTCGATCTCAAAATAAGAGAGTGATACTACCAGTTCCTTCGAACACCATGAGATTGGTGTTTCACCAAACATAAAGATGTATACAGCCGTAGACTTATATCATCTTTATCTTTGCACCAATTAGAATCAATAAAGCCAAGCAAATTGCATTTTCCACCCGTATCCATTGCGGGAAAGAGAGTTTTGCAGTCAGTTGATCCTTTGATGTATCTTAGAATCCTCTTGACTTCTTCCAATTAAGATACATTTGGTTTATCCATGAATCTATTCACAATAGTGACACCAAATGTAAAGTATGGTCGTGTATTGCACAAGTAACACAAGGATCCAATCATCCTCATATACTGAGTTGGATTAACATCTTGATGATCCTCAATCTTTGTCAATTGTAACCTTGGTTTAGCTTGAGTAACAGTTTCATTGTAATGCTCCATTTTGAACTTCTTCAAAATCTCAACTGCATACCTCATTTAGTGCTTGTGCAGTCCCTTCTTGGACATGTGGAACTCAATGCCAAGGAAGTATGTCATGAGGCCAAGGTCTGTAATGTCAAACTACTTCATAAATTCACTCTTAAACTTAGAAATTCACTATTTGTCCTTGCCCTTAATCAGGAAATCGTCTATGTATACACAAATAATTATCACCCTTTCACTTGTATACTTCTTCACATACAAACCATATTTTGATGCACAATTCTTAAAGCAAATATCCTTTAAGAAACCATATATCCTCTTATTCTAAGCTCTTAAAGCTTATTTCAAATGGTACAACATTTTCTTCAATTTGTTGAACTTTGACTCTTGGTTTTTAACATCAAAATAAGGGGTGATTCTACATAAACCTCTTTTTCAAGCATTTTATTCAAAACACATATTTAACATTCAATCAATAGATGGACCAATCTTTGTTGTTTGTAATCCCAACAAATAGCCTAATAGTTTCAATCCTAATGGTTTATGTCTTCTTTTTGCAAAAATATATTTGCAATTAATCGAGTCTTATGCTTGATTATTTCACCTTTGGGATTTCCCTTCACTTTTTCCACCAATTGGCTTATTTTCTTCTGGTACTATCTAGTACTACCTAGTTTTAAAAAAACACACAGGGAACAATCCGTAAGTGCACTTACGAATTTACCTAATTTAGTGCAATTCATTAGTGTACTTGCGAAATGTGACCTGATAAGATTTCTTTGGTCTGTATTACTCCAACTTTGCTATAAATTGGTTCTAAACCTCATGTATTTCCCCATCACAAACAAAAACCAGAAAAATAACACAAACCTATCCATAAATTGTGTTTGTCTACTTCACTGCTGCGCTTGCACCAGTTCAATTCAGGCTCTCGTAGGATATCCCGTACGACGAGCACATTACGACACTACATTCTTTGTTGCAGTATCAAGATAATAGCAAGGTGGTCAAGCTTGAGTACCGTTCACCTTCACTTGATGCTGAAGGAAAAGTCAAGTTCACCCGGTTTCAGCTGAAGAACTACGACGACTTAGAGGTTATATGGGAGAACTTTCATCAGTACTCGACAAAGGGTCCAATCAAGATGGATGTGTCGCTTCGTAGGTCAGCAGAAGATATTATCAAGATGTTGCAACGTCCACAACTTCTCGTTTATAATACTATATAATCTAATTTTCTGCATCCACTATGTAATTTCATTGAATGAATTAAGTTGAATGAATGGTATGAATTGTGATAAATGTTTCTGATTTCTTCCCAGACATAAATTCGTAAGTGAACTTACGAATTCATCCATTAAGGTGAATTCATAAGTTCACCTATGAATTCACCTTATTTTCAAAAAATAAGGTGAATTCGCAAGTACACCTACTAATTCACCTTATTTTTTGAAAATCTTGGATTATTTCGCAAGTGAACTTGCGAAGTCCACCTCCGAGGTGAATTCGTAAGTGCACTTATGAAACCTGGAGGTATTTTTGATTTTTCACCAGAGGTAAAGAAAAAACCCACTAGGTGGCTAAGGAGAGGAGCAACACATTCTTGTTCGAAAAAAACTTCTCAGAATTGACCTCGCATAGTGAACTTTATACGTGTCTATACCTGACAATGGAAAATTTTAATAAAACTCACCATGTACCGGTTGAAAAATGGATGTGCTTCCGTGAAATGGGACATCTAATAGCAAGTGCTTATAACATGGTGTGCATCGACTTGACAAGATATAATTTTTCGGAAACTTTTTTTCCTCTACAAGCTCCACCGCCTAATGATCCATCTGGAAGCATTGTGTGTGTTGGCTATCTACGATCACGTCATTTTGTTCGAGTATATTTGAAGTCGGGTTGTCCTATTCCGGCCACATCCGTGGAATGGATGGAACATCACAAAAAAGAGGCGGAAACTTGGTCGGGTCATTTTTTGGAGAGTATGACGGAGCTTACCCATTTGATGGATCTTGAGAGAGAATTCAATAGGATAAATCAAAGAATGATCTGGTTTTAGAATTAAGCGGAGACAATTTTTTGGTTCGTTTTTTTTTAAACAACACAAGGAACATTTCGTAAGTGCACTTACGAATTTACCTGATTTAGTGCAATTCGTTAGAGTACTTGCGAAATGTGACCTGATAAGATTTCTTTGGTCCATATTACTCCAACTTTGCTATAAATTGGATCTACAACTCATTTATTTCTCCATCAAAAACCAAAACCAGAAAAATGGCACAAGCCTATCCACACCTTGCGTTTGTCTACTTCATTATTGTACGCGCGCCAGTTCAAGTCAGACTCTCGCAAGACACCCCGTACGACGAGCTCATTACGATACTGCATACTCTATTGCAATACCCAGATAATCGCAAGGTGGTCAAGTTTGAGTACCGTTCACCTTCACTTGATGCTGAAGGAAAAGTCAAGTTCACCTGGTTTCAACTGAAGAACGACGACAACTTAGAGGTTATGTGGGAGACCTTTCATCAGTACTCGACAAAGGGTCTGATCGAGATGGATTTGTCGGTTCGTATATCGATAGAAGATGTTATCGAGATGTTGCAACGTCCACAACTTTCCGTTTATGATAATATGTAATCTAATTTTTGCATCCATTATGTAATTTCTTTGAATGAATGGTATGAATTATGATAAATGTTTCTGATTTCTGCCAGACATAAATTCGTAAGTGATCTTACGAATTTATCCATTAAATTGAATTCATAATTCACCTACGAATTCACCTTATTTTCAAAGAGTAAGGTGAATTCGCAAGTACACCTGCTAATTCACCTTATTTTTCAAAAAATAAGGTGAATTCGCAAGTGCGCTTGCGAATTCACCTTATTTTTTGAAAATCTTGGATTATTTTGCAAGTGCACTTGTGAAGTCCACCTCTGAGGTGAATTCCTAAGTGCACTTACAAAACCTGGAGGTATTTTTGATTTTTACCAGAGGTGGAGAAGAAACCCACTAAGAGGCCAAGGAGATGAGCAACACATTCTTGTTCGGAAAAAACTTATCTCGAAATTGGGCTTGCATAGTGAACTTTATGCGCGTCTATACCTGACAAAGGAAAATTTTAATAAAATTCACCATGCTCTAGCTCCAAGTGTTACCGTCCATGCACCGGTTAAATAATGGATGTGCTTTCGCGAAATGGGGCATCTAATAGCAAGTGCTTATAATGTGGTGTGCGTCGACTTAACAAGATATGGTTTTTCGGAAACTTTTTTTCCTCTACAAGCTCCACCGCCTATTGATACATCTAGACGCATTGTGTGTGTTGGTTATCTTTGGTCACGTCATTTTGTTCGAGTATATTTAAATTCGGGTTGTCCTATTCCGGCCACATCCGTGGAATGGATGAAACATCACAAAAAAGAGGCGGAAACTTGGTCGGATCATCTTTTGGAGAGAATGACGGAGTTCACCCATTTGATGGATCTTGAGAGAGAATTCAATAGGGAGAAATCAAAGAATTAACCGATTTTAGATTTAAGCGGAGACAATTTTTTTGGTTCGTTTTAGAATGTAACCAAACATTTTTTGTATGTATTGTCGAAACATTGTAAAATCCTAGCGTTTCAATACACCCACACACCCACAGATATATATATATATATATATATATATATATATATATATATATATATATATATATATATATATTGAAACAACTCTGAACGTCATCGTATAAATATATCAATGAAGTCGCCATTGAACTTTTTTTATCCCGTGAGAGGAAAGGAAAATGTGCACCCTCTAATACCCATAATATATATTGCACAATCAGAGTAAAATTAGAATGCATATCAAGAGGGAATTACATATTTCTTAAAAATAAGATAATACATACAATTGGTCATAATCATAACACATAATCGAATCTCATGCTTTAAACCAAATCATGCATTTCACAACGGATTATTTCATACACACAGATATTATCAATGATTACATCCCATAGTATAATTATTAGATGAAAAACAATGAACCCTTAGCATAAATGAGACATAAGAATTCATACATCGGCACAAAGGCCACATCAAAATAGTATCTCAACATACAAAAAATATATGAGAATACATAACAAATATCTCAGAAAAGTAGAAATTTAGATAATCATCGTGTTACATGACCAGAGCAACGACTCACTACCTAGTGTAAGGAATAAACTAAGTAAACTCCTTCAACTAGTGTGCATAGCACCACTATCCTCGGAACCTGCACATTACCCTCATAGAGGCAATATCACAACAGAAGGGTGAAAATTCACATCATTATCCAAATGTATATAATTGGAAGTAATTAGAAACAATATCTATTAATGAATTCCACACACTTCAAGTGATATTCCAAAATAATATGATTATACAAGCATTTCAAGTATAACATAATCATATTTATTACAATTAGCATAATGTCATCAATACAATCAATTCAATTATCCACATAATCAAATATCATAATCTAACATACAACAATTCATTAATCTATGACTCATGAGACAACAATGCAATGTGACTCATGCATGTGGTACCGTTTGGGAACATTTTATTCACCTCGCTTCCGATTTAATAACTTAGAAATCAAAGCCACGCTTCCGATTCGGACAAGACCAAAGCCATCAGTGTGAACCCAAAATTTCACCTCTACTAATCCATTCAAGAATTGAGTCACATTGTAAATCCAAAGTTTCACCACCTCATATTTCAAGGTCAACCATGTATGCATGTGCAATTCATCAACATCATATGCAAATTAAGATTATCCACCAACCTCAATTATTCAAGCATATCACAATAATTCAACTCATGTGAACTATCTACCAATTGCACAACAACATGTTTCAACAACAACAAGCATCGCATATAGCATTTACATATTACCACATATCACAAATAACATATAGCATACAGTTCCATTCATGTTATTCGCAACATTTAACCAAAACAAGATTCATACATACTAAACACAAGTATCAAACATACATTGAAATAGCATATGAAACCAATCCAAAACGCATTTAATTATAATCGGATCTATTAATCACATACATGAAAATACTCCATAAAATATAATCATATAAGATTTCATGTCAAAAGATCCTAAAAATAACATATTTGATTCCAGATCACGCTAAGCCCGACCTATCGCATTAAGCGCCCTTTCCTGAACAAACAACCCCAACTTACAAAACTTTTCGCGCTAAGCCCGGTCCTGATGGCGCTAAACGCGGTATGCGAAACAACACTTTTCTGCTACGAACCAGCTTCTTTCTCCCACAAAATTGCCACACAAAACCCATTCTAATATGCCAAATAACATCATTAAAGGGTATCCTGGCATGTTTCTAGTCATGGGTCATCATTCTAAGTTGAAAAACACAATTTATCTTCAAACCCTACCATTCAAAGATTCTAGAAATTGAAATTAAACAATCTAGCATATTACTAATTACTACCCACAACATACAATCAAACAATAACATGGATTCTCCCCCTTACCTCTTGAAGATTCCTCTTCTAGTGTATCCTCTTCACTTTTCCTCTTCTCATCTTCTCTTCTTTTCCCCTTTCTCTTCTTTCCCCAAATGAAAATTCTAATTATGATTCCCTTCTAACTTTTTACTAACTAGTAATTTCTTATTGGGCTTAACACTTAACACCTCTTTATTATTTCTATTCATAAAATTATGCCCAATACCAAATGACCACATTTCTATTCATGAAACACAATTATTCAAATAAAACTCATATTCAAATAATTCAATTTTCATTTAAATCACCCAATTAAATTAATTATCACATAACATAATATATAATAATAATTAATAATTAACTATTAAAAAATTGGGATGTTACAGAAAACAACGAGTAAACCTGAGAAGGATAAATCACGGTCTTACGACCGAGAGATCGGGGTAAGGGAGTCTATTACGCGAGGGGAAAATATTATCACCCCACACGCCCATAGTACTCTACGGTGTCCACTTCTATTTTCTATCTAAGGGGTGTATTATATCTATCTACTGCTTAATCGCTACAATGCATGTGAAAGAAAAGAAAATAAAGAAAACACGGGGAAAAGAAGGAAGTTTTTACAAATTTTTGCTCGATCGAGCCTCGTGACAAGATCCAACGTATTCCCTCGTGCAATGGGAAATTTAGAGCGTCGTAGTTCAGCTCACTTGTTTTGGTGGGTTGCAGTTATTTTTATGGAAAGTTCGATTCTGCATTCTCACAATTGCAACTCGTGCTTGGCGTTGCATCTATAAGAAGTCTTATGCTCGGCCGCTCGCACAGTTAGAAATTTGTTTGGATTTGAAAGGGAACACCTTTTTTGAAAAGGTTTTAAACACAAAAAAGCGTCTGTAGGCGAAAAAGATTTGCAGTGAGGTTGGTTGCTTTTACCTTTGAGAAAGGAGTTTAACCATTATTAAGTGTTTTGATTTGCAAAAAAAAGAAAAGAAAACAAGTTTTAGTTTTATTACATGCAAGGATGCAAAAAGAAACATGAAAACATGTAAAGGGAGACTAGCTAGTTCTATCCTAATGTTATCATGCAAAGTTAGACATAAGATTGAGGATGTTGACATGCAAGGGATGTAGATCCTGATGTCTAGGCTCGAGAGCTATCCTAACCGAGCGATCCTAAGGAAAAGCTATCCTAATATCCATCTTGGTTGTAGAACCAGGGGATGCAAAGGGATGAAGCAACCAAGTACTTTGGCATAAGCACACAAATAGTGCAATGCACAGACAAATGATCACACATACGCAGGAAAAGAAGGAAGTCCCATAGCCTACAACAACACCGATGTACTGGAAGTAACCAGGAGGTGACACATTCGATTCCCGTGAAATGTATCACATCATGACATGAATTGTCAAGTGTGTAGAGCAATGAATGCATGTATCAGCCGTAAATGCGAACCTCAGGAGAAGGTGTGGAGAGTTAGAATAGGGGACTCTTGCCACTTTTATTATTGACTCGATAAAGGAAGCAACATGATTCGCGTGTGTTGAGCTGACATAGACTAGAACTGTGTGGGGATTAATTGGGAATCCTTTTTGCGTGCCCATCGTATCATTATCACATAAAACACATGTAGATCTCATCAAAGCGGGACTTTGCTTGGTGGTGCCACTCTGGGTTGCCTAACCAGTCATGACCTATGCAAGCACAAATGTAAACACTTGCTGAGAATTACCTCCCTATGCACGAAAAAGGATTTTAAGTAAACCACACACAAGTAGCACACAAAATCACACTAAAGGGTCTTTAAATAAACCAGAGGGGTTCCTGAACATGATCCAACTACGGAAGCCCCATCATGCATCTCTAATCCTACTTCTCATGGAAAAATAAAGCGGTAAAACCCTACTTCTCATGCTCTCTAGAAAAGCGATAAAAGAATGCGGTAAAAAGGTATAGCAAATACCGAACGGATAACAATCCATAAGCAATAGAAAGCTAAAAATACTTCGGAAAACTTCAAGTATTGTTGCCAAGCAATAAAGAAACCAGTGAGTAATGCACTGAAGCATCAAAGCATGGGCAGAATGTGCGTTCGTATACATCCGAAGCTGATAAACCTGCAAAAGGTTGCAATCCTGACAATACAGACAATGGAATACACATTCGTGCGTAAAAGGTATCAGAATGTGCGTTCGTACACATTCAAAACCAGATAAACCTGCAAGAAATCACAATCTAGACAATAGGATGCGCATTCGTACGCAAACCAGTATTAGAATGTGTGTTCGTGCACATTCAAATCAAATGAACCTGCAAGAGAACACCCACAACAACCAGACAATAGAATGTACACGTATGTGCACAAGAAATGGAATGCGCATTCGTACACATTCAAACAATCGGATAACCTGCAAGAGTGGCGTCAATCCATAACAATTAGCCAATAGAATAAACACATATATGCACAACCAATGGAATGTGCGTTCGTACGCATTCAAACAATCAGAT
Organism: Vicia sativa; assembly: GCA_021764765.1. Classification (NCBI taxonomy): domain Eukaryota; kingdom Viridiplantae; phylum Streptophyta; class Magnoliopsida; order Fabales; family Fabaceae; genus Vicia; species Vicia sativa. Next base: position 30,203,434 of record CM038792.1, on the reverse strand, counting down.
AACCTGCAAGAGAGGTGTCAATCCACAACAATCAGACAAATAGTATGCTCGTTTGTACGCATACAAACAATTGGATAACTTGCAAGAAGAGTGTAAATCCAAACAACACACAAGTAGTATGCGCGTTCGCACGTATTCAAGATTGGATAACCTGCAAGAAAGGTGTAAATCCAACAAACAGACAATAGGATGCGCGTTCGTACGCAAACAACCAATAGAATGTGCGTTCGGACACACTCGAACAATCGGATAATCTGAAAGAAAGGTGTGAATCCAAATAACCAGAAAAAGTGTGTGTTTGTACGCAAACAGGCAATAGAATGTGCGTTTGTGCACATTTGAACAATCAGATAACCTGCAAGCAATGTTTTAAAAATCAAACCAGAGAAAGAACCGTTAACACATACGGTTCAAGGTTCAATCGGGGTTGAACCGTATATTAAATTTAAACTAAAAATAAATAAATATATTATTAAACATCCTAATAAAATTAATTTATATCACAATTTGTAAAATAAAATTCTTTAATAAATACAATACTAATAAACAAGCTTATAAGAGAAGAAGAATGCAATATAAGCCCCAATAATTGGTCCCAATTTTATGATTATTTTGATTTTTCGTGATTCAAAAAATTTTATCCCAATTTTTTAGACCTAACCGTTTAATGGTCCAAACCGAATCGGATTAGACAACAGTTTAAGGTTGAACCGATTAAACCGACCGGTTCAATCTGGTTTTTAAAACACTGCCTGCAATAAAGGTGAAAACCCAAGCAAGCAGATAATAGAATGAACACGCATGTATGCAAGCGCAAAATAAGGATGCTGCAAATCCAAATCTCAAGTGTAAGTGTTCAATGTACCTCGCACATGAAATAAAGTGTCAGAATTAACAAAGCAAGTGCTAGAAATAAAGAACCAAATACAAAACCGATTGTAGATATGTAAATAAGCTAGTATGAGCATGTAAGAAGTGAAATAAAATCATAAAAATCGGCTTGGGAAGGCGGTTTTCCGAAATCGGAGCGAAAAAGTCAACTTCTTGGAATCAATTGAAAATCGCATGGTTTCTTGCAAAAACGTCAACGGATTCAAAAACTTGAGCATTTTTAATTAATTCTGAGTGGAAGTGACGTTTTTCGGACCTTAAAGGAATGGCGCGACGATAGCATTTTAGGAATGTTGCACTTGAAATTTGGTTCCGAAACCATCACCAATGGTTTTAAAACGTGGCAAAACATTGTGAACAACTATCGTTACCTTGGACCTTTGAGGAAAAATAAGTTCTGATGCACAAAGACGTTGAAAAACACTAATGGAACAATGAAATTCATGTACCGAATTAAATTCCAATTCACTTTTGTTTTGGTTTTGAAATGAGAAGTGAAATGGAATTTAATTCACCTACATGTATTCAACAACTCAAAACAAACTAAAATGCAAGTTATGCACAAAATTCAAAGTTGTTTGAATGAGAATGAATGCAAAAATATGCATGAAAATGCATGTTCATTTACACATGTGATGAGGTTTTGATGAATGAAATGCAAGTGAATGACATACCATATGTACAATGCATATTCGATGTTTTACTTCATCTAAGAATTATGAAAAATATGGATTAATATCAAGTGCAAACAAATGTGTAATGTATAATGATACCTCCATTATGTATATACAAGAATGCAACATGCTCATAAAAATGTGACTCCGACACACTTTAACATAATTAAAATCAAGTTTCGAAACTAAGTTCAATCCAATTATTCAACAAGTTTATATTTTGATGCATGAGGATGCAAATTATGTCTTAAATGTGAGTTTAAATGCATTATGTACAATGCAAATTCTTATGTATGTAAAACAAGCCTTAATTCACATGATTCAATGCAAATTAATCAACCTATATGCTATCTAATGCATGGGCATGTGATAGGTGATGTCAATGTTCAATTAAAATGAATAAAATGAAAAGAAAATGAACTACACAAGTGTATGTATATGTTATGTACAATTTTCCTTCACATCGACACAATAACGTTGCAAAATCGGAGGCAAATCAATTTATTCACAAATAAAAATTCAAGAATTAGAATCCACACGAAAAATGCAATTAATTCGACTATTCAATTTCAAGAAAAGTCAAAAGTGGAAAATCACTTAAAATAAGTGCTTAATTTAATTAATCACTTACTTGATCTTGAAGTTGGAATTTGAAGAGGTAGCCTTGATCTAGCACAAACTAAGCAAGCTTGTGGAGGAAGGCCAAAAAACTGAGCTCAAGGCGTTGGAAGGAGGAGTAGGTCTGGCTATTTTTGAAAGGGAGGAGCTCCGGTCAGCTTGAAGGAGGCCGCACAGTGAAGGAAAGCTGGCGAAAGGATATACCAAACGCGGAGGGAGGCCAGTCTTAGAGGAAGCCAGTCGGAGCTTGAGGTGACCGAAAATTGGGCAAGGCAGGCCGGAAAAGTGAAGGTTGGGCGGTGGTTGAACGGTCGAAAGTGGTTGCTGTCTGGTGAGGGAGGGAGGCACACAGTTGAGATGAGGGAGGGGCGAGGCTGTTCGTGGTGGAGGAGCTTGGCTTGGAGGGAAAGAAAGTTCAATTTCTTTTGATTTTGGCTTTGTGAGTTGAGAGAGTTAGAGAGAAATTCTTGAGATTTGAGAGGAAAATTAAGCAAATGATTGTGTGTCCTCAAATTGTGAAGGGGAAAATTTATTTATAAGTGTAAAAAATTGGGCCTTAAAGTGCCTTGGATCCACAGTTAAGCTCAAATCGCGATTATCCGAATAATTTTTGTGTACAGTCCAAAACAGCCAAATCCGTGTGAAATTTAAAGTTGGACTCTAAACGAAAAATGTCTGGAACACGATTTTGCTTGCATGAGTCAAAATTTCGACTCAATCGGACGAGTGGTCCATGCGATACGAATTTTCAAAGTTTCAACACACTTTTCAGGCATCTGACACGTACATAGTTTTTATTGCGCTCTTCGGAGAGATTGCCTCGGACGAGGATCTTCTGATCAAAATCCAAACTTGGTGCCTCCGTGACAAATGAAGCCAACAGAATTTGTGAACTTTTGGAACATGCCCCACCTCGTTTCGATGAAAATCGAGTGAGATATGGTTTTTCGAACTTCGCGTATTAGATGAAAAATGCTCGGTTCGTCTCAAAATCAACTCCAGAGAATAAAAAATGCTCTTAAATAGTGAAGAATTGGATCTGGACTTGTGAACAAAAGTTGTAGGGGACTTTGATACGGAATTTTAAACATCGTCCTGGCTCAGTTTCGATGTTCCAACTACGAGTTATGACCTTTTTAGCGCACCGAGAACACGGTACAGCACTGAAATTCAGTTTATTCCACTTAAAAGATCAATTTCTTTGAGGACTTTCTTCATACAATTTGCTTCCGAATTATGGACGAAAGTTGTAGATAATAGTTACATGGACTTTCCATTCGAAAATCATCAAAAAATACCCGAGGAGATGCGAGTTATGCCTTCCGGAGCACCCGAAAACACAAAATTCACTTTATTGAGAAATAAGCAAATAAAATCTTTTTCTTGACGAAATGGCCTCCGATCTGAACAGATGAACTGAAGAATATATTGATATGATCCCAATGCTCATGGAACCAAACCAAAAAATCTTGCATCAAGCATACGAATCAAAGAATATCGATTTTGGTTCCAAAACAATATGAGATAACCGAAACACACAGTTTCTTTCGTAAATTAAGATACTTAGAACCCGGTAACCATGCGATCAATTCTATGCATATGTATGCATATATAATTATGATAATGCAATTATAAGCCAAAAATATTGAAATAAAGAGGGTAAATTTTGGGTACATATATATATATATATATATATATATATATATATATATATATATATATATATATATATATATATATTATCATATTCCATTTTATCTATATCTATTACTTTTTGAATGTCAAAAACACTATAACACAAAATTCTGTTTCATCCAAAATTTGGTTTTGATCTGTTCCTGCATAATCCACAAGTTAACTTGTGAATTCCACCTGGTGTTTAAAAAAACAACACAGGAAACATTTAGTAAGTGCACTTACAAATTTACTTGATTTAGTGCAATTCGTTAGTTTACTTGCGAAATATGACCTGATAAGATATCTTTGGTCCATATTACTCCAACTTTGCTATAAATTGGGTCTACAACTCATTTATTTCTCCATCACAAACCAAAACCAGAAAAATGACACAAACCTATCCACACCTTGCGTTTGTCTACCTCACTGTTGCGCGTGCGCCAGTTCAATTCAGGCTCTCGCAGGACACCCCGTACGACGATCTCATTACGACACTGCATTTTCTGTTGCAGTATCTAGATAATGACAAGGTGGTTAAGCTTGAGTATTGTTCACCTTCACTTGATGCTGAAGGAAAAGTCAAGTTTCACCCGGTTTCAGCATAAGAACGAAGACGACTTAGAGGTTATGTGGGAGACCTTTCATCCGTACTCGACAAAAGATCTGATCGAGATGGATGTGTCGCTTCATAGATCGGTAGAAGATGTTATCAAGATGTTAGAACATCCATAACTCCTCGTTTATAATAATATGTACTCTAATTTTCGGCATCCACTGTGTAATTTCTTTGAATGAATAAAGTTGAATGAATGGTATGAATTGTGATAAATGTTTTTGATTTCTGCCCAAACATAAATTCGTAAGTGAAATGAAGAATTTATCCATTAAGGTGTATTGGTAAGTTCACCTACGAATTCACCTTATTTTCAAAATATAAGGTGAATTCTCAAGTACGCCTGCTAATTCACCTTATTTATCGAAAATCTTGGATTATTTCGCAAGTGTACTTGCGAAGTCCACCTACGAGATGAATTCGTAAGTGCACTTACGAAACCTGTAGGTATTTTTGGGTTTTCACCAGAGATGGAGAAGAAACCCAGTAGGTGGCCAAGGAGAGGAGCAACACATTCTTGTTCAGAAAAAACATATCTCGGAATTGACCTCGCATAGTGAACTTTATACGCGTCTATACCTGACAAATGGATGTGCTTTCGTGAAATGGGACATCTAATAGCAAGTGCTTATAACGTGGTGTGCAATAACCTGAAAAGATATGGTTTTTTAGAGAAAAAAATCCTCTACAAGCTCCACAGCCTATTGATCCATCCGGATGCATTGTGTGTGTAGACTATCTACGGTAACTTCATTTTGTTCGAGTATATTTGATGTCGGTTTTTACTATTTCAGCCACATCCATCGAATGGATGAAACATCACAAAAAAGAGGCGGAAACTTGGCCAAATAATTTTTTGGAGAGAATGACGGAGTTCACCCATTTGATGGATCTTAAGAGAGGGAGAAATCAGAGAATGAACCGATTTTAGATTTAAGCGGAGACAATTTTTTCGGTTCGTTTTAGAATGTAATCGAACATTTTTTTAAGTATTGTCGAAACATTGTAAAATCCTAACGCTTTACACACACACACACACACACACACACACACACACATATATATATATATATATATATATATATATATATATATATATATATATATATATATATATATATATATATATATATAAGTTTTATCTATATTCCATTTTATCTATATCTATTTGTTCTTGCTAGAATAATTAGCTGAGTATGTTTAGGGATTTAGAGGCTCAAGTAAGTTGCCTTGAGCTCCAAGCTACGTGTCTTGCTTATCCCTCAGTCGGGAGCCCTATTTATAGAGGTGCTGAGACCTCATTAATCACTTATCTAATCAATGACCTTCCAAGTTATGTAACTGGGTTATCTTTAAGATTTATAACGTCTGTCGCTGCCAATGATGGCCAGAAATATAACGCACGCCGTTAGGAATAAAGATGACAGTTACATCCTTAATGAGCCGGTTTGGGCATAACGCCTCCATAATGGTCGGGGCCTCCATAACTCCTAGCTCTGGGTTTTATGTCCGGTAGCAGTCTTTTCATCTTCCTTCGTCTTATAGACGCCGGCTCTTCCGGTCTCTCATCCCGACCTAGAATAATTACTCTAACCCGGGTTAAGTCGACTACATATCTCGGCTCGTGGATACGATCATAAGCCCCCGAGCATATGACTTCATACCTTGAAGTTTTATGGTCTCTAGAAGAAAACATAAATTTTGTGCCAAGATATACGTCGGTTCACATGCACGTGTACCCAGTTCCCTGGTTAGTCCAACAGTCACCTACATATTTCTAGGTATAATGATTACGACAGTTAATAGGTTTAAATGCAAAACACATTAACCCTTATTTCACAACGTCTCTTTTCCTTTTTCAAATCCTACTTTCCTTTTTCGTTTCTTCTTACAAACCCTTCTCCTGCCGTTGCCCTAAATCCATCCCCCGCTTCCTCTTCAAACGAATCCCTTAGGTATTCATCCTCTATTCTCCTTTAATCTTTTCTTTTACTTTCGCAAGATGGTTATTATTAGAGGATGCGATGACTTAGGGCATAGAAAACATCTGAATAGCGATGAGCGTAGAGCTTTATGGGAGGAATGCATGTGTGAGATGAGCGATGCTTTAGGGGTAGAGGAACTAGAGAGGGTGATGAACAAGATTAATTCTGAAGTTCTAACCTCTGATAGTGATTTTGACCCTGATTCTTCAGGTTCTATGGAGATTCTAATGGAGACGAACAAATCATTTAGTGGAGAAGTTCTACATTTCAAGAAATGTTCCATCAGAGACGTGGAAATCGCTACTCTTCGATCACTCTGGAACATCTCCTCGAAGGGAAATGAGGATGATATAATTCTTTAAGCTTGCGAAACCGGAGAATGTGTCTTCCTGTCTCGGCCAAAGGGGGTAGATCCTGAATGGTTTTATTTTTATGTTGCAAGACATTAACATTCATTTTCCCTTCACCGATTTTGAATCAGATGTTCTTCGAACCATGAACGTGGCCCCTTCCCAACTCTGTCCAAACAGTTGGGGCTTTATAAGGGCCTTTGAGATAATATGTAGGACTTTGAGTATAACTCTGACCATAGGCCTATTCTTCTCTTACTTTGAAGTGAAGAACGCGGACTCCAAAAGTTGGGTAACCCTAAGTGGCATTCCAAAAAGAAGCTTTCTACAGGCCTTTGCCTCAAATTATAAAGGCTATAAAGAACGTTTTCTCCGAGTTAGGTGTGGTCCTCGGTATCCACAAGTCATTTACGGCGCCGACGGGCACCCCAAATTCCCTTATACTGGACGAGCAAACTGCTCCCTATCTTCGGTTTTGATTATGATGCGCAACGATCAGGGTTAAAGACTTGTTGACCCTGCCCTATGATGAAATCCTAGATTTTTTGGGTAAAATTTTCCTATTTCTTCCCTGTACATGGGATTTTGTTCTACGGACTAACCTTTTTCCTCTTATTTCTTTTACGTAGACAAAATGACTGATTTATCTATAAGAGAACAAAAGAAATTGATGGTTGCAGCCCGTGCTTCCCAAATGGGTTCTAGTGGACCTTCTGAGTCCAAATCCAACTTGGTCGGTCTAGAGATCCGGATTCTTAAGAAGAAGAAAAACGTTGGTCCGAAAGGAGGTGCGTTGGAGATAGTGGTGATCTTAGCGTCACCAGCCAAACGTTCTTTGGATGTGGAGGTGGTGGCTAATGAAGTTCCTCCCAAAAAGCACAAAACTATAATGACAAATGAGGTCAATCAGGTTGATTGAGAGGTTTCCACCTTGATGAGAGAAGTTGGTGATGGTTCAACCCGCCCCTCTGACGAAAAAAAGTTTTGGTATGCTGACTTTGATGGCCTGAAATTTCTTTATGATCATCTCAACGCCACGGAGGACGTAAAAAAGTTAAAAATCCTGGGGCCTCAAAATATTACTCAACATCTCAGCTCATATTTGATGAGGTGTGTTGTCCTAGCTCGAGGCCTATTTAAATCTAGGGACGTCGCGGACAAAAGACAATCTGAGTGGAAAAAGAGATCCATAGGCAATCTGATAATGAGAAGTCTCTCAATGAAGCGAACTCCCACTTAAAGGCCAAAGCACACGAAAATGCTGAGAAGGCTCGTTAAAGTGCTGAGAAAGTTAAAGCTTTGGAAAAAGAACTCTCTGCAACGAAAACTTCTACTGCCGAGCTAGCGGCTAGCCTGTACTCCTCAGAGAACTCATGCTCCGAGTTGAAGGAAGCTTTAAAAAAATCATGACTAGATATCCTCGATGCCAGGGACATAGCTTTCAATCGGGAAAAAGACCAGGTCGCCTGTCTATACCCCGAGCTCGACCTTACTCAAGTCAATTTTTTGAAAGTCATAGTATACGAAAATCTAATAGAGGACGACTACAATGATGAGGAGATATTGGATGAAGAACCACTCACTGTGGATACCCCGAGCTCGACCTTTTTGGTGGGTGCATTTTGTAATTTCCTGACAATTGCCCTCTGGGCGTTTAAATACTGCTTTTTCTTATTTTGCACTTGTTTTAAATTATCACCTATTCTATATGCACTTTGTCATGTGCAAAAAACAATACAAGATTATGCCTGTATACCCGCCCCCAATCGAGTGGCTTCTTTAAAAAGCCATAACGACTTTATATAAGAGGTGCTTAGCTTGTTTTGAGCATCTAATATAATCCAGCCACATAGCCCCCGAGTCGACATTTATGATCGACCGGAGTGGACGACTTTGATGCCTTGGTGAAATATTTGGATACATTTGATTTAAGTATGTATTAGGCCGAATCGGAGATGCTGTAATGTGAAGAGCCCATGTCGATTATGAGGCTGACCCGTAATTTTAGGAATGATCCCAAGATGCTTTAATGGTACTATTAAGCAAAGCATTTTCTTAAGTACGAACTTTAGGCTAAACCTAGGCAACAGAGGAGTTACAATCCATCATTCTGAGTCTGATTTCAGTGAAAAACAACCGAGACAAAACCCGGAGCCAACTGAGACAGAGTCCGGTAGGAAGTTTCATTTATTTTGGAACAGAGCCTCTGTCGAGGATGATCCTTGGCGAGACACCGAGTTATGTCGGGGGAGCATCATTGAAATGATACTCGACAAGGAACCCTTTGGTGAAAGCGATATTTTGGAACAGAGCCCCTGACAAGGATGAACCTTGGGGAAAATACCAGGTTATGCCGGGGGAGCATCATTGAAATGATACTCGGCAGGGAACCCATATGGCAAACGCATAGTTTTGGAACAGAGCCCCTGACGAGGATGAACCTTGGCGAAAACACCAGGTTATGCCTGGGGAGCATCATTGAAATGATACTCGGCAGGGAACCCATATAACAAACGCGGAGTTTTGGAACAGAGCCCCAAACGAGGATAAATTTTGGCGAAAACACCACGTTATGTCGGGGGAGCATCATTGAAATGATACTCGACAGGGAACCCATATGGAAAACGCATAGTATTGGAACAGATCCTCTAATGAGGATGAACCTTGGCAAAAATACCAGGTTATGCCAGGGGAGCATCATTGAAATGATACTCGGCAGGTAACCCATATGGAAAACAAAGAGTTTTGGAACATAGCCCCAAATGAGGATGAACCTTGGCGAAAACACTAGGTTCTGTCGGGGGAACATCATTGAAATGATACTCAGCAGGGAACCCATATGGCAAACACATAGTTTTGGAACAGAGCCTCTGACGAGGATGAACCCTGGCGAAAACATCTGGTTATGCTGGGGGAGAATCATTGAAATGATACTCGATAGGGAACCCATATGGAAAACGCATAGTTTTGGAACAGAGCCCGAAACGAGGATGAACCTTGGAGAAAACACCAGGTTATGTTGGGGAGCATCATTAAATTGATACTCGGCAGGGAACCCATATGGCAAACGCATAGTTTTAGAACAGAGCCCCAAACGAGGACGAACCTTGGCGAAAACACCAGGTTATGTCGGGGGAGCATCATTGAAATGATACTCGACAGGGAACCCTTAGGTGAAAGCTCACACTATGTCGGGGGAGAACCACTGAGGTGGAACTCGACAGGGAGCTTATTTTACATCCTAGTTTCCTTACACAAGCTAACTTTGCTTTTAAGGTGCCTCATTAAAAACCCCGGCCCTTCCCTAGGGGAAAAGAGTACACCAATTTATTACACTTGTTCCCTAAAATTTCAACTGAAATAAAACCTAAGACTATTTATGTGACATCCCAAATTAATTCAACTATTAAATAATTAGAAATTTAATTACTAATTTAATTATTAATATTTTTGAATTTTTGAATTTAATTAATTAATTAAATAGATGGAGTGTTGGAGGTGTAAATTGGAATTGGGAGGTGTGTAGAGTAAAAGACTCTAATTAATATAATTTATTTATTTCTATTATTTGGAAAATAAAAAGGAATAAATAAAGGAATAGAGGAATAAAAGAAGGATTGGAGAAATTAGGATTCATTCTACGTGCTTTTGGAAGAGAGAAGAGAAAGAGGAGAAAAAGCCAAATCATCAGAATTTGAAGATTCATCGTGAGGTAAGGGGTGATTGAGTCTGATTATTATGCCTTATAGGTTTTGATGATCAATATAACGAATTGATCTGTTAGGAATCTCGAATTAGGATCCTAGGTTGTGCCCTAACGTTATAATTCGACGTAAAACCTTGATTGGAATTGTTATGAACGATTAATTTATGTAAGATGATCCTAGGCTAATTGGAAAACATGATTTGGTGATCAATTGGATGTGAAAATACATGATATAATTCTGTTCTGGTATAATATAAAGTTTGGTAATGAATGGAATTAATAGGAATTGGAAACAGTGAAGAAAAACTGGTTTTTAGATGAAAAATAATAGTATGGGTCGACACATGGCATTATGAATCGATGCAAACAGTGAAAATTCAGAAAACCAGAAGCGTGGAAAACTTATGCATCAACTCATAGAGTCATGCATCGACTCATAGGAAGAAAAACAGAGCTATGCATCGACACATACGTGTTATGCATCGACACATACTGAACCAATTTTGAAAAATGCAGAATTTTTAACAGTATGAATTGATGCATACGACCTATGAGTCGACGCAAGCAAGTTATGTATTGACACATGAGGTTTTGTGTCGATACATCTGCATCGACGAACATGATTTTTAAACGGTTTCGGTCATATCTTTTTGACCGTAACTCCGATTTAGGCATAGTTGGTATCGTTAGAAAGCTTAGAACGAGTACTATCTATTAAAAGTATTTTCAAAACCAGTAATTGAAATCTTGAAGGATTGTTTTGGCTTCCGTAGGAAGAATCCGTTATAATTCGTGATTGTGCCATTAACTTTGCGTATACTTGCTGTATGTTTATTCCATGTGTTGTAATTAACGTTATGTGTACATGACTTGCTGTTATTATGTGTTGTTGATGGTGTTGGCTATGTATGGCATGGTGTGGACTTATGTTGTATTCATATTCTGTGGATTGAATGTTGGATGCTTAATAATGTGCATGCATATGCATTCTAGTGGAGTTAATTCCCATTGTGTGGAATTTGGCTCGTATTGCCAATAACCGTACCCGGGTGATTGTGGGTGGTGAGGATGGATTTGTGTCCGGGTGATTGTGGACGAATCGATGTTGGTGACTTGGTCACGTTTTGGTACCACATGCATTTGAGTTTGCATTGCATATGTAATTATAACATGTTAGGATGATTTCCAGTGTTGTAATTGCATTGATTGTTATTATGTGCATTGTTGAACTGTGTGATTTTGTATTGTGAACTGGAATCGAAATATACTAATGAGGATGGAATAATGAATTAATTGTTTTATTGTTTTAAAGAAACGTATAATGCATTTTAATCTTGATAAAATCTCACCCTTACTTTGATGATTTCAGATCGAAGTGATTAGCTGCTCAGGAATTGGTGAGGATGGCTTATAGAGCTGTGCTATTTAGATAGTTCGCGTGTCAATGTCATGCTCTAGTAGTTGTAACACTAGGGAACGATCGTTTTGGAATTTTATGGATTTAAACTTGTTTCTTTTGAGTTATGTTGGGAATAACTATTGATTGAATTATTCCGGATTTTATGTTATCTTTCCGCTGTGTAAAACATAATCATTGGTTTGAATTACATTTAATAAGTTCTTCAGTAAAAGCATGATCACTAGTTTGTTATTTTTGAATTTTTAAATTGTGACGCCCTTTCGTTATGTTAAAACTCTGATCAAATATATAATTCGCGGGGTAATTAGAAGGGGTGTTACAATTTACATTCCAAGTCCTAGGTATTTCGACCCCCTCTAAAGTTTCCAGTATGTATGCTCCTTTTTCCAGCTTCTCAACAACTCGGAACATTCCCTCCCAATTAGGAGATAATTTTCCCTTTTTTGTGGGGTTAGTAACCTTCTTTAGGACCAAATCACCCTCTTTGAAACCTCGTTGTTTTACCTTCAAGTTGTATCTTCAAGCTATTCTTTGCTTAGCTGCGATCTCCCTTAAGTGCATGTTGTTCCTTATTTCCTCTAATAAGTCGGCCTCAAAATTTAAATCCTGAGTGTTCATGCCTTGTTCAAAATTCTCGCATCTCCAGGAGGGCAAGCTGACTTCCACAGGAATCATTACATCAACTCTAAACATCATCCGATATGGAGTTTCCTTAGTCGTTGAGTGAACGGTAGTATGATATGCCCATAAGACTTCATACAGATGTTTCGCCCACAAACCTTTGGCGTCGTCTAACTTCTTTTTCAAAGCATTCAAGATTACCTTATTAGCTGATTCTGCCTGTCCATTCGCTTGAGGATGCTCTACTAAAATAAATTTGTTAAAAATACCGAGCTCTTTACAAAACTCTACCATGGAGGAGCTTGCAAACTGTGTTCCATTATCGAAGACGATGACGCAAGGAATTCCAAATTGGCATATAATATGTGGATGGCAGGTGCGAACATTTGACATTTTGAATAGGAGTTAACAAAATGAATACAACCTTTTATCATAGTAGGGCAATAGTAACCGGCCCGAAGTATCTTACTCGCCAAAGACCGATCACCCAAGTGATTTCCACACACACCTTCATGCACTTCTTTCATAATTAATTTTACACTACTTTCTAATACACATCGAAGCATGGGAAAAGTTCTCCCCATTTATAAAAAAAAATCATTTACCATAACATACCTTGCAGAGGCTTTTTTTAACTCGCTTGGCTTCTTCCTTGTTGTCTGGAAAGAGGTTCTGCTGTAGATATTTGACAATTGGAGTCATCTAACTCCTATCTTCAATGATGGCCAGCATTTCATCTTTTTCAATATTGGGTACGACAAGAATCTCTTGGATAACAGTTTTGTTCATTCCTTATCCTTTAGTACTGGCCATACGAGCAAGCAGATCGGCCCGAGCATTATCTTCCCTAGGGATGTGACATACTTCAAAATCCTGGAACCTTTTAGATTGGCCCGGCCACCAACTAAGAATCAGTGCGGACAACCAAGTGTGTCACACCAACTTCTAAAGGAAACTTCATGTCGGGTATGAGTGCCACGTACTCGTCCTGGTTATTGCTAGTCTGAAAACCAAAACGTAAGGAATACTCCAGAACAATGTCCCCGGGACCCTCCAAGACTATCCCGGATCCACTACCCTTTAGGTTGGATGAACCGTCTACAGAAAGAACCCATCTTGAGGACACCTCGTCACCCGTTGGGGAGCTGAACTCAACAACAGAGTCTTCCAATACTTGGGACTTTATGCTAGTTTGAGGTGTGAACTCGATGTCATACTCAGAGAGCTCTATCGTCCAAGACACCATCCTCCCAGCTAGATCCGACTTCTTAAACATTTGTTTCAATGGGAAGTTTGTTTTCACCTGAATGGGATGACCCTGGAAATAGTGTCTCAGCTTCCGTGCAGTTACCACCAATGCTAAAGTTAGGCACTCAATTTTCTGGTACCGCAACTCTGCCCTTTTCAACACTTTGCTAATGAAATACACCGGTTGTTCTCCGACATCTCCATCCTGGACCAACACAGAACTGATGGCGCTGTCGGAAATGGAAAGATACAAAACCAAAGGCACTTCTTCGTGTAAGCCTGGCCTCACGAACTTCTTCGACCATGTTTCCTTTCTTCTTTGAAGGTGACCCAGAGGTATCTTCCCCTTTTGGTGGTAGACTACGCTTGCTAAATTAATCTGAGTTCTGCTTAACATACAATGAGAGTTTTCCTCTCTGAATCAGTTTTTTGATTTCCCGACTTAAAAGAGTATAATTTTCCGTTGCATGTCCTCGGATCCTATGGTAAGCGCACCACGCCTCGGTGTTTTTGCCCATCATAGAGTTCACCGACCGCGATTTCCATGGAATTCTAAACAGATTCAAATGATTAACGTCCTTCCAAATGTCTTCCTTCTTTGCATTCAAAGGAGTAAAGGTCTCATCCGGTCTGATCAACTAACGAGATAGCTGCTGGGAGCGCCTTTCCCGGGGACGTTCTCTCGGAGGCGGGTTATCATGAGGACGAACTTATTTTCCAACATGCTCCTCATGCCCCTTACCCTTCTCCTTAGCATATCGGGCTCTTTTCTCCATGTTACTTTCTTCTCCCTTTACATAACACTCTGCACGGGTGACAATTTCATCCATACTCTTAGCCGACTTCTGAGCTAGAGACTCATTGAACTACCCGGTGCGAAGTCTATGCTGGAATGCCGCCACAAAGATCTCCTAGTTGGGGTGAGAAAAATTTATGGTTTCTTCATTAAAGCGCGCCATATAGTCCCTCAATGATTCTGATTGTAGATTCCTAACATTGAAGAGAGAAGTATTCGCCATGACGTTAAATCTTAATAACTGACGATAGAGAGCCGAGGTAGGCCCATATGCCATCTTAATGCAGACTCCTTGAAAGTTCCAGCCATCAACTTACATTTCAAGGAGTCGCTGGCTCCAATTAGAGCCATGACGTTGTTGGCAGCGATTATGAGCTCCTGCGGATCAGACTTCCCATCATACGTTGTCAAGACAGGGAATTTAAAGTTTTCTTGGGCTTGATTATCCCAAATGGCCTGGGACAAAGGATGGTTTTCCAAAAGTTCCGCCTCATGCTGCTCATACTCGTCCAGGCTGCTCTACAGAAGAGTCTGAATGTTATCTTGCAAGGCTTCGTTGTGCTGACGTAAATCGTCAATCATAGCCAGCAACTGCGTCAAGTCTGTCTAAGGCGAATCATGCTTTGGTGACATAGACTTCGTAAATCTAATGCGGTGGCCCAGGAATATTTTACTGGGGCCCCACGGTGGGCGCCTAATGTTCTTGCTAGAATAATTAGTTGAGTATGTTTAGGGATTCAGAGGCTCAAGTAAGTTTCCTTGAGCTCCAAGCTATGTGTCTTGCTTATCCCTCAGTCGGGAGCCCTCATTAATCAATGTCTGTAACATCAATGACCTTCCAAGTTATGTAACTGGGTTATCTTTAAGATTTATAACGTCTCACGCTGCCAATGATGGCTAGAAATATAACGCACGCCGTCAAGAATAAAGATGACAGTTACATCCTTAATGAGCCGGTTTGGGCATAACGCCTCCATAATGGTCGGGCCCTCCATAACGCTTAGGTCTGGGTTGTATGCCCGGTAGCAGTCTTTTCATCTTCCTTTGTCTTATAGACGCCGGCTCTTCCGGTCTCTCATCCCGGCCAAGAATAATTACTCTAACCCGAGTTAAGTCGACTACATATATCGGCTCGTGGATTTTATGTACGATCACTATTATTTTTTGAATGTTAAAAACACCATAACACAAAATTTTGTTTCAACCAAAATTGAGTACACCTGCTAATAAGGTGAATTCGCAAGTACACCCGCTAATTCACCTTATTTTTCAAAAAAATAAGGTGAATTTGCAAGTGCACTTGCGAATTCACTTTATTTTTGAAAATCTTAAATTATTTTTCAAATGCATTTGCGAAGTCCATCAGGTAAATTCGTAAGTGCATTTCCGAAACTTAAAGGTATTTTTAATTTTTCACCAAAAGTGAAGAATAAACTCGCTAAATCGGTGAAGAAATTCTGGTATTCAATTATGAATTTTCATCAAAATAGTAACGATCACAAAATAAATAGATGACCTTTATTTGAAGTAGGACCATATCCATTAATGAAATAATGTTATCTTTTGACCCCACATTTGCCTCTGAACAAACGCCATTAACATTCTCAACTCCGTTTTTTCCTTGGGCCCCACCATCCTTGTCAACTAGCCCGGGCCCTAGTGGTTTTAGAGTTAAAACGGGATTCAATTTTAGCCCATAGCATGTATACCCTTGGGCTCTTCTACCCACTTACACTCACAATAGTAATAGTCTTGAATATCATCATGTCTGTTATAATGCAATAGTCTTGAATATCATAATGTGATTATGTACATTTCAAAATTTTCAATCAATTTTATATTGAATCTATTGAGGTAAAGTATTCACCAAAATAAAATATCTCAATTATTATGTGAAGATCAAATTATGTAATTAAGGAGAGTTTTATTTTTCTTGTATGAAGTAAGGAGAGGTTAACTAGATACTACTTGATGATTAATAATGTAATTAAGACATGTTTAAAAGATAGTGATGATGGACTTAAAAAGAGCATCAAGCCAAAAAAAGCTTTGTGGATGTGATTAAGATTGAAATGGAAATGAAGCTTTTTAGCATCACTTGCAATAATAGAGGCAAAAGTCAACACTCACAAATTATGTGCCTCATTTTCTATTTTTCATTAATTTGTACCATGATCATTTGGATCCATGGTATTGATGATTTGTCATATTTATATAAAGAACCTGCAATTTCAAAAATGAAGCCAACAAAAGACTCCCATTCCCTAATTGAATAAACAGATTATAGCAAGATGATTATTATGATAAGCTTTGTTTAAAAGTACGTAAACTATTAATATAATTAAGAAAATAAAATATTTTTTCTTATTATTATAAATTTTCTCATAAACTACTTCTTTTGAAAATTTATGATAAATATTTATAAGTTTTCAATAACCATCTCATAAATTTATAATCGCATTTTACATTCGTGTATTTCATAATTTTATTAATAATATTTTCCCCAATTTTTTCTCCATGCATCTTCATCTTATTTACATTTTAAGGATTGTATTTGTCGCAAAGTATACATCAATTTAGAAGTGTTTGTGCTTCGTGAATTTAATTGAATTGAATCATATTAATCATTCAATTCAATTATCAAACACCATTTTAAAAAAAAAATTAGTTAGTCTGTTAAACCAATTACAATTTAGTTTATAATTAGTTTAACCCAATTTATAGTAAAAAATCAGTTTAATATAATTTAACTAGTTTCAAACTAGTTTTGTTAAAAAAATTAATTTTTATTTTCAAAAAAAATTTATAAAATATTTTTTTCCAAGTTTTTTTGCATTTTGGGAAAAAAAATTCTGAAATCTTTTTATTTGGAAATAAATTCTTTTAAATTTTAAAAAAATTATTACAGTTTTTTTTGAAATTTTTCGTAAAAAATATTTTCAAATTTTTTTATTTTTAAAATTTTTTTAAAAAATATATATATATTATTATTAAAAAAATCAAAATTTCAGTTTTTTTTTCTAAAATTTCATTTTTTTATTTTTCCAAAAAAATCCCAATTTTTTATATTTTTTGATAAAATAATTTTAGTTTTTTTTCTGAAATTTTCTTTTTTATTTATTTCTCAATTTTTTATAAATATTTTTTGATAAAATAATTTCAATTTTTTTTATTTTTCAATAAAAGAATTTTTTGTTTTTTTTCCGAAAATCTTTTCCAGTTTTTTTTTTTTCAAAAAAAAAATACACATTTTTTTATATTTTTGGAAAAACAATTTCAGTTTTTTTATTTTTTTAAAAAACAAATATTTCAGTTTTTTTTATTTTTCTGAAATTTCCTTTTTTTATTTTAAAAAAAAAATTCAGTTTTTTTCTATTTTTTTAAAATAAATTTATTTATTTTTTTATAAAATACTAATTTTTATAATAAAACTAGTTTTGAACTAGTTTAAAACTGTATTAAAATTGTTTTAAATAAACGGTTCAGTATTTTTTTTGGTTCAATCCAATTCAATGCAGAAATACAATCCAATTAACTATATTTTGAACACCCCTGCATCAATTAACTCACTTTCTTTCTTTTCAGGGATTTTAAACTATTGTTCTAACACTTGCAAATGTTCTCTCGTAACCTTTGCCAAACACTCGAATCGTAATATTTATGTTTATTAAATATATGTGGTTTATATTGTTGCATGTATGAAGTAGATAATTCTGCTCACAATTTTTTTAGTATTTTGATGACATCGACGCTAATGAATATAGTAGTCTGTGGTGATATCTCTATAACTCTTTGATGATGATGATAAATATGAAGGTATCTTAATCATCTTCAAAGAGAAGATTTGGGATTCTTGTAATGGGTTTATATATAGGTACATCTGAGAAAGGAACTTGAAAATTTTAGAACTGTGAAAGAGAGAAAATATGAAAGATCGATTGATCGTGTTTGTCTGAGTGATCAGAGTCTTTTAAAAGTAGGAAAGTAAATCCTAATGTAATAAGACAATTAACACACACACACGCTTAAAATAGGCCTCTCTTTATTTAAGAAAATCACCTAAAAATCTTTTTAAGACCTAGATAGTTGAGAAGAGGGTTGTCTGCTTGATTATTTTTTAAAAAAAATCGTCTAATAGATTAGATGATGCCTAATCGAGTCCATTATTGATTATGACAAACTCTAAGGGATTGATAACAACTATATATAAAAATCTTCCTTTTTAGACCACATTAATCGATAATTGGATGCACCTAATTGATTTGCCCTTAATTCAACCCAAGAATTGTTTCCATTTTGAGCATTTTTTCTTCTATTTAAAGGATGCCTCTATTCACTTCATTTCACACCAGAGTTCAGAGTTCTACTAATTCTTTACAATTTATCTTTCTCTTCTCTCTCTCTTTTTATTTTCTTTCACAAAAGTTACCATAGTGCCTTGTGGGTAAAAGTTTCTTATGAAGAAATAATTGTACATGTGTCGTGCCATTGTTTTTAGTTTTAAGACTGTGATACTCTTTAAGAATTGAATTTGACTTTTGAGATTAACCACTAGGAAAATACTTATTTGATTATATAACTCATCCTGCAAAGTTTATGTTCGGTTATTGAGATCAACCAATGAAATCTCTCTATGTTCGTGAATTGATCCCGTTGGAAAAGCTCTATTTTAGTTGGAGGATAGGCCAGTGTAAGATCTCTAGATTCAGTTGTATCAAGGTGTAACACGGTGGGAGAACTGACTTGTTTGTTTTGCGTTTTATTGCAAATATTGCGGATAGCAAGAGTCTCCACCGATTTTTCTTTTATCCAATAAAGGAAAGGTGAAAAGAACAGGAAAGACCTTTGTTAGATTCTGAGTAAGGGATGTAATTATGAAAAGGGAATGTATTATCACCCTTTCCATCCTTAGTTATCTACGGGCTCTTAATTGCTTAGCTCACTTTTGAAAATTTGTTTTTTGTGTGTATATGATTTGAAAAGTAGTTCGCTTTGACTTCGTAATGATTCTTGTATCAGTCCTCAAGAATGTATATGAAGTGTTCAGAAATATTTGCTTGGAAAATGTTTAACTTTGTAATGATTCTCGCTGGAATGTATACAAAGTGTTTGTTTGAAAAATAATTTGAAAATAAGTGTGAGGTGTGAAAAGTATTTTTTGATTGGAGCAAGCAATAGAGTCTTATTTACCTACTCAGAATGGTCGTTTCTTGTTATTTTCCTTCTCCTTTAGGATAAGGCTATCCATACCATTAGTTGGTAGGTAAATTTATCAATTGTATGTAAAGGGACAATCGTAGGGTCATCGTAAGGTCATTGAAGGCAACATTGTAAGGATACCTTAGCAATTCGAAGGGACGATCATCACTTGTTCGTAGGCAACAACCGAGGGACGAGATCATATATTCGTAGGCAACATCGAGGGTCATCGAGGGACTATGATCTTTGTGATGATTTAACATAGGGACTTTGCTAATGGTACCCCTACGTTCGAGGGACATGACCATTATTTTTTCGAAAGGCAACAAAAGAGGATACCTTAAGGGGGTGCAAGTGTGAAGAGTGTGTTTGATTTAGATATTTTATCTTGATTGTTTAAGGTGATATAAAGTTTGATTTTAGATCTTGTCATGCAAACTCTATTAACCATACATCTAAGTAGTGTATATATGTGCAGAAAATAAAGGTGCAGAAAGTAAAAGTGCGGAAAATAAACTTACGTTATTACAAGGCTTTGAGGCAGATACATAATAAAGGTGCAGTAAGTAAATTGCGAGAAAAGTAAATCTACACTATTACAAAAAACTTTGCGACCTATATACCAATTTCTAGAATTTAAAATGCGAGATAGTAAATAATAGAAAAAATGTTAGTAAAATGTTTTAATGTTAGTAGAAAACATTTTACGGTTAGCGAACCTAATTACTATGTGAGAAAAATATATTTTTGTATTTTTGCGGTTGATTTTAGTGTAAAAAAAGAATTAAAAGTTAATCTAATGGTTAATTAACAATTAATTAAATTATATGTGAAAAAAATAAAATATTTTTTGATGTCAAAAATAAAATAAAGATTTTTCTAGCCTAATTCTAACAATAAAAATATTTTTGTGATTTTTATGTATTTTAGAAAATATTTTAAAAGAAATTAGTTAAAAAATATGAGAAAATAGGAAAAAAGGTTAGTTTGAAAAATGAGCAAAAAATAAGGTGGGGGTGTTAGGGTTCGAACCCCTGACCTTGAGGTTACCAAGCAAAACGTGATGCCATATGAGCTGGATGTTGTCATACCCCAAAATTTGCCCTCATCTTCTCAAGATATTTCATACATCCATACTCAAGGATTCCTCAAGAGTTGATCAGACAAACTCTCTCCTAGACAATCAACTCAAGCTAGGGTTTGATATTCTCAGGTCAAGATGGACCTCCAACATCTCCAATGTCCTTCATGCCTCCTCATATGCTTCAAAGATTCTCCATGTCAAGTTTCAAGCCTCACAAGTCAAATTTCCTCAAACAATTGCTCAGATGGTTGAAAATTAGTTGTATTGGACAAAAAGTCAACTGTGGTCAACATACAGTCAAACTTCATAATTTTTGGTCAACATCCTCATTTTGAAGTTACATTCATCATTTGATCAAGGTTTGATCATGATTCATCAAGAAAACTCAAGATTTGCTCAAAAGTCAAACTTTCTAAATTAGGGTTTCTAGGTGAAAAGTCAACCAAACTTTGACTGATCATAACTTCTTCATACTTTATCAGAAATTTTTCCACCACCTCTTGTTTTGAAGGAAATTCAATTCTCTACAACTTCATGTCTCACAAGGATGTCCAAAAAATGCTTCACTTGAGAGGTATGGCTCAAAACATTACAGGTCATCTTCAAAGTCAACAAAAAGTCAACATTTTGTTTTGAGGATATATTGAGCATGGAAACTCCAATTGAGATGATACCAAAAAGGATGGTTAGGGGACTCTTAGAGCTTTCCAAAAAGTCCAAGAACACTCAAAAATATGGAAAATTGAGCAAGATATACCATTCACAAGTTGGGCAATTTTGAAGAAGTGCACAAAGAGAAATACTTCTAAAAATCAAAAACTTTGCAAATGGGCTTACTTTTTCTTCATCCAAACTTATTCCTTACACCATTAGGAATATCCAAGCCCAATGCCACGAATTTTTAGTTTATTTTTCTGTTTAATTTGGAATTTATTCATTTAAATACAAATTAAATTTAAAAATAAAGTATAAAATCAAAATTAAATGCAAAATTGATTTTTCTTTCTTCCTTGAAGTCCAAGTAACTCAATAAAGCCAGCAAATTTCGAAATTTGGATTGATATGGCAAGATTGGATTGAAAATTGATCAAAATATGAAGATTTGATTTTGTACAAAAATCAAATTTGATTGGCATTGATTATTGATTAATTCTTTCCCAAAACAACTCTGAATCCTTCTACTATATATACATGATACATACCACACGAATTAGGGTAGAATTTGGTGGAGAAACCCTTATTGAAGCTCAAAAACCGTGCCTCTCAAGCAACTAGACCATTGATCCGACTTGTTTCAATTGGTTTTGAGGATCCAAACACGTTCCTTGACATCCCTGGAAGCATTCCAGACCTTTACATTGCCAAAAAGCATCCAAAATCACAGAATCCGAAATTGGTTTGTTCAAGAAAATCTCAAAATCGTATTTCAATTATCATGCATTTTTAACTTGTTTTCTTGTTGTTTTTGTGATTAGTGATGAGTCTGCAAGCGATCTGGGCAAGTTAATCGTGTTTCCATGGCCTGAAACGTAATATGCCATAACTAGGGTTTCTGAGCTCGATTTAGGGCTTTGCTTAAACAGAAAAATTGGACCTCGAGACCATTACCATTGCATTCGGAATGATGTCCCGAATCGAACCATGGCCTTAGAACTTATTTATATTATGTATGCTTGATTTTCAGTTTTGCCAGGGACATAGCGTCGAGCAATGGCCGACGCTGAAGTTTTCAAAAATTCAAATCGGGGACGATGAAGTTTGGTGCGGGTTTGAGGCATTCAGGGAGCGACGCGTGTTTACAACCCACTCGTTCCAGTTTCTAAACACGCTTGCACACTTGGCTCAGTTGGTTAAGGCGTGGACTGTGCATAGATGCTCTCCGAGGTCTCTGGTTCGATTCCTACCAGGACCACTTATTTTTTCTTCTTTTCACAAAACTAACATATTTCATATTTTCTATTTTTATTTTATTTAATATTTTCATGTTATTTTAATTAGTTTCATAATTTTATTTCATGCATTAAAAATCACCAAAATATTTTTTCCTTTTGCATTTATTTTCTGAAAATGTTTATTTAATTTATAAAATTAAAAAATACTATTTTGCATGCATATTTTATTTTATTTCAATTTTTGCATTTAAATCACTTTTAATTGCATTTTAATTATTAAATTGCATCCAAAAAATCCCAAAAAATTATTTTAGCATAGTTATGTTATTTCCAGCATGTCATATTTTTCTCATTTAAAAATTTGGATTTTACTAACATTTTTCTCTTAATCGATTTCTCTCGTATTTTCCGATTTCTCATCTTTTTACAGGTTATCCCGTTTCGGACAATTTTTTTATCGTTTCTTTCTTTTCAATAATGTAACTGCTCATGGGATGTAATAGTTTAAATTAGGTTTTTATTTTCCGCAAGTTTAAATTATGTATCTGCCCCAAAGCCATGTAATAGCGTAGGACATTTATCTTTCCGCACTTTACCTTTCCGCATTTTAAATTTCCGCACCCTATAAACTGCTAGTAATTAGACGTGTATGGCAAGACTAAAATTGAACAATAGCCCATTAATTTTCAAGATAAAACATCTGAAATCAACACACTCTTTTCACACATGCACCCCTTAGGGTAATTCTCTCTCGTTGCCTTTGCGAATTCAAAATGGTCATGTCCCTCGAACGTAGAGGTATTCTAGCATCGTTGCCTACAAACAAATCATCATAGTCCCTTCGATACAAAGATCATAGA
This sequence comes from Vicia sativa, assembly GCA_021764765.1. Lineage (NCBI taxonomy): Eukaryota > Viridiplantae > Streptophyta > Magnoliopsida > Fabales > Fabaceae > Vicia > Vicia sativa. Next base: position 30,179,800 of record CM038792.1, on the reverse strand, counting down.
CCCACAATGTCGCCTACGAATACATGATCTTGACCCTCGATTGTTGCCTACGAAAAATGATGATAGTCCCTTCGAATGTGCTAGGATACTTCCTACAAGTTGCTTTCTATGACCATCCGATGTCCCTTCGAATGACCCGCTCACATCCAACGAATAGAGTTACCTACCAACTAATGGTATGGATAGCGCTATTCTAAAGGAACGTAAAATAATACGAAAACGACCAATTCTGAGTAGGTAATAAGACTTTTAGTTGCTTGCTCTATCAAAACACTTTTTACACCTCACACTTTTGTCAAAGTTCAAACTCTTTTCAAAACAAAACATTTTAGAACACTTTGTATACATTCCTACATGAATCATTACAAAGTCAAAGCGAAATGCCTTTTTCAAAACTTTTTCAAACACACAGAAAGCACAATTTTTTTTATAAAAATGATCTAAGAGCAACTAAGAGCCCGTAGATAACTACGGATGCAAAGGGGTGCTAATACCTTCCCTTTTCATAACCTTCTCCCTTACTCAGAATCTAACGAAGGTTTTTTCCTGTTCTTTTCACCTTCCCTTAATTGGATAAAAGAAAAGTCGGTGGCGACTCTTGCTATCCGCACATTTGCGATACAAAAATCCACAAAGTCAGTTCACCGTGTTACAGATGTCTTGGCTGTTATGAGTATGAAACAAAAATAATATAAGGGAAAAACATTTTCTGAAAATATTTTAAAATGAGAAGTGCGCGCTGGCTTCATCTTCTTCGTTTTGGATTTTCCATGGACTTTACCCACAGCTTTTCTGTAGGTAAACCTATACTGACGATGCTTGTCTGTAGCTACATCCCTGCAATTTTCAAAAATCATAAATATGCAATATAAATTTTAGAGGAAGCCATGGTTCGATTGGAAATTGCTTCTTGAATTCAATGGTACCATTCATTTGGTCCAGTTTTGCCTGGATCGAGGGACCCTAATTTGAAGCTTTGAAACCCTAGTAATGGTATATGGATAAACCTGCGTCTAAAATCAAATCAAACAATCCAGAAAGCTTGCAAACATTCTCACGATCAAGAATATGCAATCAAATTATGCTTATGCATCGTGAATAAATGAAATTGAAATTGACATAGAGGTATGCAAATTGTGACTGTATGAGGACGATTTGGCTTGCTCCAGGCTTGGGTAATGATTGGAAAATGTTTCTAGGAACCTTGGGATGCTCGATTGATACTCAAAACTCCTTAAATTGGCCTCCAAGGTTGATTCCGAAGTTGCTTTTTTCACAAGTTTTTTTGTAACTTTGCTAGGATTCTTGGAGGCAAGGATTCGTCCTTGTGATCTGAAGGTGTTGTATATTTATAGAGGATTGAAATTAGGTCAAAAATATGGAGGAAATATCTTGCATTCATGTTGAGATATTTGATTGAAAGTTTGCACAAAATATTGCCTTTTTGGATTCAATCTCTTGCCAATCAAGTATTTTCGAAATTTCCAGCTTTCAAAGTGTATCTTGGACCTCAAGAAGCTTGGAAAATAAGCCTTGCACTTATTGATTTGATTTTTTGCATTTTATTTTAATTAAAATTGAATTAAATTGAATTAATTCAAAAATAAATAAAATATTTGGAAGCATGGCGTGCAAATGGGCTTTAGAAGTCCTTGTCAATGTTAGAAACAAGTTTGAATTAAAGAAATATAGGCCCGTTTGGAAAATTTCCAAGTTTAATAAATATTTTCTTCATGTACTACTCCAAAATTTCCAATTTTGCCCAAACCATAACTTGCTCAATTTTCAACATTTTGAAGTGTTCTTAGACTTTTTAGAAAGCTCAAGATGTCATCTAAACACTCCTTTTGGTTTCATCTTGATTTAAGTTTCCATGTTCATGTACACTTCTTTTGAAAAAGATGACTTGTTGTTGACTTTTAGAAGGACTTATAATGTCTTGATTCATAACTCTCAAATGAAGCATTTTTGGCCAAAGCTTGTGAGACACAAAGTTGCAGAGAATTTAATTCTACTCAAAATGAGATTTGGTGGAAAAATTTATGATAATGTATGTGAAAGTTATGCCTGCTCAAAGTTTGGTTGACTTTTTGTCAAGAAACCCTAATTTAGAAACTTTAACTTTTGATCAAATCTTGAGTTTTCTTGATGAATCATGATCAACCCTTGATCAAATGATGAATTTGACTTTAAAATGTTGATGTTGACCAAAAATGATAAAGTTTGACTGTATGTTGACCACAGTTGACTTTTTGTCCAATACAACTGATTTTCAACCATCTGAGCAATTGATTGAGCAAACTTGAGTTGTGAGACTTGAAAATTGACATGGTGATACCTTGAGGTATATGAGGAGGTATGATGATCACTTAAGGTAGTGGAAACTATGTTTGACCTTAGAGAATCAAAACCCTAGTTGTGGGTTGATTGCTTAGGAGAGGGTTCATCTGGTCAACCCTTGAGAAATTCTTGAGTATGGAGATGTGGATTGACTTGAAAAAATAGGAGGGTAAATTTTGGGGTATAACACAAGTGTTTACAGGCATATCATGTAAAAGCTCAATATTATAGAAAAATCTTAAAAATATTTCTAGGGAACAGGATTAGGTCAACATTAGGCCGAACTTGGTAATTCTACGGTGACATCCTTCTAACCAAATCTCTTTAATTTCTTCTATTTACTTTACTATTTTATTTATGATGTTTCTCTCTCTCTCTCTCTCTCTCTCTCTCTCTCTCTCTCTCTCTCTCGGGAATACTAACATGATTTGATTTTTAAGTAATAAAAACTTAAAATTAATTAAGAATTTTGAAAACCAAAATTCACTATCTCTCTTGACTCAGAGTCACTTATCCAACAAGTCATATCAAAGCCTCCATTTATTTAAGAACTAATCATCCTAGTATAAAAATGACTTCAAGTTATTCAGTAAGTAAACCTCCGTCCTTTAATAGATATATGTATGGTTTGTGAAAAGAGAAATTAAGTTTTACATAGAAGAGATGGATCATTGTATTTGGAAGGCTCTGAAGAAAGGTACATTTGTTCATACACACGATGTTAAAAGTGTTTCAATAAACAAAACTAAAAAAATATTGGACAAAAGATGATTAATAAAATGTGCAACACAGTTTGAAGGAAAAACTATCATCATTGTTGCTCTCAGTCTTGATGAATTTTTACAAGTTTCTCACTGTGATACTGCAAAAAAATGTGGGACATCCTCCAAATTATCCATGAAGAAACTATTAAGGTAAGGAGGGAAATGTTACACAGAGTAACTCACGAGTATGAAATTTTTAGAATAGAACCTGAAGGGATCATAAATCACGTGCAAACATGATTTCCCTATATCGTGATTCACATGAGAACTCTAGGAAAAACATTTTCAAATGAGAAACTGGTTGAGAAAATATTTAGATGCCTAATCCACAATTGAAAACATAAAGTCACGACCAATTGTGAATCTAAAGATCTATCAACCATGGATACACACACACACACACACACACCATTTTTGGTTAATTGCAGAACCATGAGATAAAGATAAAGAGGTTTTCCATGGATGAGGAATGATAAAAGAAAATCAAAAGTCTACCGCTTAAAGCCTGAGATTTTAATTTTGATGGAGACATGTCTCTCATTATGAGAAACTTAAAAAAACTCTTTGATAAATGAAGAAAAAACTTACTTTATTTCTACATGTTATCAAATGGAAAGAAAGGACACATCATACGAAAATGTCCTCTAGGTAATAAGGAAAATCAAAACTAGAAGAAATCTATGAAATCTTTGATAAGGGTCCAGGAAGCTTAAATCTCATAGGAGGATAACAATGTGGAATCCCCAGAGGATGCAGAGGCCAGCCTCTGTCTCATGGAAAATCATCAAGATGGTGAGGTAATATCTTACTTCTCTTATCAAGAGCCCTTTCACATTTGTAAGAAACTAACAAAACAAGTAAACTAGAAGAAATTGTCATCATCTCGAAAGTTACTATTTTTTCACTTGAATCTGAAGAAAAAAATTAAAGGAAATAGAAAATCTTAGAGAGAGACAAAAGATCTAGTACCACACTATTACCCTTCTAAATAGGAAGATGAACCAGGAAAGAGTGATCAATGTGATCTTTTAAAAGATGAAATTTGAATTCATAAAAAAATACTTAGAAATTTCACTAATGGAAGGGGTAACTTGAATATTTTTTTAGGTAATCAAAGATCCTCCAGCAATAGATTCGTTCTTGGCTATGAACACAACAATAATAGAAAAATTTTATTAATATCAACAATGCTAAATCAACCTCTCATTGCAAAACATTAAAATTCAATTAAAAAGAAGCCACATTGTTATGTTTGGCTTCATTAAAAAAAGTCATGAGATCAAATAAGGACATCCTCCTTCATACTTTTATAAAACAAATTGTGAGTGCAAAATGAAAATTATATCTTCCTCTTCAGATACTTGTGTCTCTGATATAAAATCAGATGCTATGAAATTATATGAAACTAACAATAGAGGACCTAAGATTATATGGGTAGCTAAACTTAAGACCTAAGTTTTCATTGTAGAAATTCTTTAAAGTTTCCAACGCAAGGTATCTTGATAGTGATTATTCAAAGCATATGACCAGTGATAAAACCTTATTTTTCTTCCTCTTTCCTAAGGATGGAGATTTCATCTCTTATGGTGACAATAGTAAGGAAAAAATTTAGCTTTTGGTATCCTCAATAAGTCCCTTAGTCCAAAATTTGGGAACTTCTATTGGTTAAGGGGTTAAAACATAATTTACTTAGCGTAAGTGAATTATGTGATAAATGTAACAATGTAAATTTTGATTCTTAGAAATGTAGGGTCATAAAATCTTAACCAAATGAAACTCTTTTGATGATCTCAAGAAGTGGAAATATCTACATTGCAAATATAAATAAAGTACCTTAGAGAAATGCGTGTCTTCTAAGTAATGAGGATGAATCTTGGTTATAACATCAGAGAATAGCTCACGTCCATATGGGCCACTTAAACAAGTTAGTTTGCAACAATTTTGTAGGCGGTCTACCAGACTTTCATTTTGAAAATAACAAACTATGCAACACGTGCCAAAATATTAAGCCAGTGAGGGCCTCTTTTAAAAGCAAAAAAAAAAAATTGTATCCATAGATCGGATTTTACAAATGCTTCACGTGGCCCTTTTGGCCCATCTAGAACTCTAAGTCTTGGTGGAAACATCTATGCCTTTATAGTTATGGATGAATACTCTTGTTACACCTGGACATTATTCTTATTTCAGAAAACATATTTGTATGTTGTATTTAGAAACCTAGCCAAGGTTATCCAGAAAAAGCGTAAGCATTACATCCATTAGAAGCAACCACAATGGTGAATTCCAGACTGAGGAATTCAAACAATATTGTAACAAGAATGGTATTTGACATGCTTTTCCTCTCCAAAAACTTCCCAACAAAATGGGGTAGTGTGGAGGGAAAATATATCTCTAGAAGAGATTACGAGGACAATGTTCAATTAGTCAAATCTTCCTAAATATTTTTGAGCCGATGTAGTAAGCATTGCTTGCTATGTCATAAACTGTGTCTTTATAAGACCAATTATAAATTGGTCGTCTTATGAAATATATAAAGAAAGAAAATTGAATATCTCTCACTTATATGTCTTTGGATGCAAATGTTTTATCCTTGACAACAAAAAAGATAACCTCAGAAAATTTGATGCAAAATCAGATGAAGGCTTATTCATAGGATATTCCACTTCGAGAAAAGCCTTCAGAGTCCTTAACAAAATAACCCCAAATATATAAAATTGATTTGTGTTACTTTTGATGAAACTAACCCTAAACGATCAGAAGTAGAATTTATTGGTTGCATGTGTATTCTAGAAAATCAAATATGGAAGAAATTGATCAAGAAATATAACAAGATCAAAGGAAAAATCAAGTCTTGGAAAAAAAGTTGCTCAAGATCCAAATATAGATATTTATTTATATAATCAAGATCTTCCAAGATAATGGAGGATGACCAAAGATCATCTTATGAAGAATGTTGAAATTTTGGTACTAGATATGAGATGTCGAAGGTAATGTCACGACACTTATATCTGCTTTGAACACAGCTTCACAGAACAGAATTATAGAGTGCAGAAAGCAATAAAAACATAGAGAGTTGTTAACCCAGTTCGGTTCTAACTAACCTACGTCTGGGGGCTTCCAAGCCAGAGATGAAGTTCACTATCAGCAGTATTAATTCGGAGGGAAATCTTCCCTGTTTACACTACTTACTTAATTAGACTACCCATTGACCCTTATACTTAAGATACCACACTTAGATATGAGAACCTTTACTCAATCCCTAAGTCACACACTATGACACTCAACAAAATCAAAATTGAAGACACCCTTCAAAAACACACAATCACACCCACTTTAAAGCTTATGGTGATTGAAAACTTACAACTCAAAACAAACGTCCAACTCAAGTAAGAATACGAGAGAGGCTCACAAAGAACAATTAACAACCAAAATAATAAACAACAAGCAATTAAAATCTAGACTTCTAAATCTGGAACGGCCAACTGCAAAACAAGGTTTGCAACCTTTAAATAGAGTAACATCAACTAGGGTTGCTTTACTCACAAGTCTTCAGAGCCTCCTATCTTTTCTCCATGAAAGCAGGATATTAAATCTCTAAATATGTTGTTGAAGGCGTTCTCAAGCTTCCTTATTCGAAGCATATAAATAACAAACAAACTGACTTCCGAAAAAATCTGCACTTGAATTACTTCTGTTAGTTTCACATGTCAGGACATTTGCTACTTCAATATTTTTCATGGCATATTCTGAGCAGAATGTTTTACCAAAATTGATGCCAATCCATAGAACCAACAAACTCCCCCTTTGGCAAATTTTGGCTAAAAAATTACTTGGGGTACAAGCCATACAATTAAAACAGCATCACAATTAACATAGGCATTTAAGCACAATATCATAACAGCACGGTAAAAGCAGCATTACAATCAAAACAAAATAGCAGCGGATAAATAACACAGATGTTCAAACATCAGTTAGAATATTCACATATGCAACATTTTACTCCCCCTGCACACATCACATACAGATGCACAATTGACAATTGAAAGTTTTTCTCCTCCTGCACAACAGCTTCTCTTCTTGTGGAAACACATAGTATCCTCAGAGATACATAATCAATAATTAGCACATCATCTTCTCCTCTTAGCACAAGAAGCACACAAATAACAATGAACACGGAAACAACTCCTCCTTAGCACATTTATCACATCAACTGCTCACACACAAGTTGAATCACAAAGAAAAAATATCACAAAGAAAAACACACACAATAGCTCACAACTGCAACAATTCACAACTGCTCCCCCTCAACTTAATATCTAATCACTCGTACTCTCCCCCTTTTTAGCCATCACTGGCCAAAGCATTAAGAAAAATTACTCATGGAGAATGACAGAAATAAATACTAGGTTCAACTAAGTCACTAATATCTATTGTTAGGTACATCCCAAAATAAAACAAAAGGTATGCACTTAAGTGCCAAAATTACATAACTGAGGGATAAATACAAAAATAGATGGAAACACAATCGACATCTTCAGGCACCATCAATGTTCTGCAAAACTTGCATAATCTCCATGTCCATCACTTCCTTCTTCTCCTGAGCCAACTTCAGAAGAGCTTTGAGTTGTTGAGCTGCTTGCTTCTTCTTCAGGTACCTCTTCAGTAGCACTTGCAGTAGCATTCTTCTTCAGAGTTAGGATGATCTCTTCAAGTTTCATCTTCCTTGTTGTGCTAAGGCGTATGACCTCATCCAATTCTCTGCAAGTTGCAATGAGTTCCGCAATCACATCCCCTTTATTTTTTTGTTTTCAGTTCGGCACCAGCAGATGTTGAGACAATGTCTCGGATATGTGCTCCAGTAAACAGCTTTTGATGTATGGATAGAGGGTTGCCCTTTTACATTCAGCATCCAAAGTTATAGATAGAATTCTAGGATGTTGATGAATAATAATTCCACTTAGGAGAGTGGGGAAAGCTATGGGAAGCTTTATGGCACAAGTGTCAGCATGCTTTAGAGTTTGATCATAGATATAAGTATCATATTCAAATGGTATCTTCATCCCAACTACTTAAATAAATTTGCCTAATCTCGTTGAGATAGTTGATGCGTGGTTCGTTGGCACCTAATTTGCTGCACCTATTTGTTATACGCCAAAATTTGACTCCTATTTTTCAAGTCAATCCACATCTCCATACTCAAAAATTCCTCAAGGGTTGACCAGATGAACCCTCTCCTAAGCAATCAACCCACAATTAGGGTTTTGATTCTCTCAAGTCAAGGATGAGTTTAATTGCCTCAAGGGGTCATCATACCTCCTCATATGTCTCAAGGTATCACCATGTCAAGTTTCAAGCCTCACAGCTCAAGTTTGCTCAATCAATTGCTCAGATGGTTGAAAATCAATTGTATTAGACAAAAAGTCAATTGTGGTCAACATACAGTCAAACTTCATCATTTTTGGTCAACATCAACATTTTGAAGTCACATCCATCATTTGATCAAGGGTTGATCATGATTCATCATGAAAACTCAAGATTTGATCAAAAGTCAAAGTTTCTAAATTAGGGTTTCTTGATAAAAAAGTCGATAGAATTTTGACCGAGCATAATTCACATACTTTATCAAAAAAAAATTCACCAAATCTCATTTTGAAGAGAATTCAATTCTCTATAACTCTGTGTCTCACAAGCTTTGGCCAAAAAGGCTTCATTTGAGAGTTATGGATCAAGACATTATAGGTCTTTCTAAAAGTCAACAAAAAATTATCTTTTTCAAAAAAACGTGTACATAAGCATGGAGACTTTAATGAAGATGACACCAAAAGGAGTGTTTAGAGGACATCTTGAGCTTTCTAAAAAGTTCAAGAACACTTCAAAATGTTGAAAATTGAGCAAGATACAACTTGTGCAAGTTTGGGAAATTTGAAGAAGTGCATGAAGAGAAATACTAAGCAAATTCAAAAAAAAATCAAATGGGCCTAACTTTTTGTGACCCAAACTTGTTTCTAAGATGGTCCATGACCCCTAAGTCTAGTTACACGCCCTCTTGCTATTTATTTTATTTATTTTTGAATTAATTCATTAAAATTCAAATTTAATTAAAATAAAATACAAAAATAAGGAGCATGCATGTGAGGCCTTGGATTTAAATATCTTGAGGACCAAGGAAGCCCATGATAGCTGGCCAAATCGTGTAAAAGTTGATTGCATGAAGATTGAGCAATTTATGGAAATATTGCATTTGATTTTTCAATCAAATATTTTCCAATGAATGCAATATATTTTCTCTCGAGTTTCTGACCTAATACACTCTTCACTATATATTCTACAAGAGCAAGAGCAAAAGACACGAATTGCTGCTCTCTTACATAAACCCTAAAACTTTAAAAAATCCAAAGTCTTAGGGCACGATCAAAAGCAATTCTCCAGCCATTTTCATTCAGTTCCAAGGATCGATTCATCCTCCTGAGCCTTCCAGCAATTGATTCAAGTCCTTAGGCAAGCAAAATCGTGCCCATAATCATCCTCACGATGTTGCATCGGTTGGTAAGGTTTTCTTGAAATCGATTTCAATTTCCATGCATTCTTAGCATATTTAATGTGTTTGTTCATGTTCAGGGGCCTTGGTAGAACAGGTTTGACGTTTTAGATGTAAGCTTTGAGGCTTAAATCGCATTGTGCCATTGCTAAGGCATAACTGTTTGCAAGCTTCGAAACCTTATATACAGGCCGTTTCAGGCCAAACAAACCTCACCATAAGGATCGCAACACCTTAATTAGTGGACCTGGGTTGTTTTAGTTTTAGTTTTGATTGATTTTTGCAGGTTTAATGTTTGCGTCGATCAGAGAAGGTGACCAGAATCCATCTCCGACACCTCTAACTTAGGGTCAACCGGCCAAGGCCTGCATGGTTTGCTTCGATTGGTTGGTTTGAATTCCCTGGGCCCCAGGGCGCATTTGGCTTTGTTGTTTAATTTTAAGAAAGAAAAAACCAATATATATATTTATCCTTGTGTCCAAATTAATTGATGTATCACCACCCCAATGGTTAACCATGTGTGTGCTAGTCCTCTCACTCTCTCAAGGCGTGGGTTCGATCCCTGCCTTTTGCAAATTTTTTTCATATTTTCTGATTTCTGCAATTGGAAGCATGTTATGAGCATCACAAACACATGGTGCAGTGGCTAGCTTTTGGCTCCATAACCTTCAGGTCCTAAGTTCAACACTTCTAGGGACCAAATCTATTTTTTAACACCAATTTCCTTCATATTTTCTATATTCTTTTAATTTTTAAACTTATTTTAATTTCTTTTCACAAATTATTTTTTCATAATTAAAAAACCCTAAAAAATGTTTATATTTTAGATTTAAGTTTCAAAAACCTTTATTTAATTTTTGACACAAAAAATTTAATTTTTATTTACATTTTAAATATTTTTCTTAATTAATTAGAATTAGGGTTTTCTTAATTAAAATCAACCACCAAAAACTCCAAAAATATTTTCCTTTTAGTAATTAGGGTTTGAAATATTTTCCTAACACCTAGAATATTTTTTCTCATTATCTATTTATTATTTTCGCATTTAAATTCTAGAAATCGATGTATAGGTTGCGAGGTTATTTTTGTAATAGCGTAGGTTTATTTTCTGCATTTACTTTCTGCACCTTTATCATGTAACCGCCCCAAAGCCCTGTAATAGCTTAGGGTTTACTTTTCTGCTTTTACTTTTCGCACCTTTATTTTTGTACATATATACACTACTTAGATGTATGGTTAATAAGATTGCATGCTAAGACTAAAATCAACCGTTAGATCACTCTAATAATCAAGATAAAATATCTGAAAACAACACACTTCTCACACTTGCACCCCCCTCAGGGTATCCTCTCTTGTTGCCTTACGAATAAACATGGTCATGTTCCTCGAACGTAGGGGTACCATTAGCAAAAGTCCCTCACTTCAAAAATCATCACAAAGATCATAGTTCCTCGATGACCCTCGATGTTGCCTACGAATATATGATTTCGTCCCTCGGTTGTTTCCTACGAATAAGTGATGATTGTCCTTTCGAATTGCTTAGGTATCCTTACAATGTTGCCTTCTATGACCATATGATGATCCTACGATTGTCCATTCACATCCAACGGATAGGGTTACCTACCAACTAATGGTATGGATAGCGTTATCCTAAAGGAGAAGGAAAATAACAAGAAACGACCATTCTAAGTAGGTAATAAAGACTTTAAATTGATTGCTCCAATAAAAAAATACTTTTCACACCTCACACTCTTTTTCAAAATTACTTTCAAAAACACTTTGTATACATTCTTGAGGACTAATACAAGAATCATTACAAAGTTAAAGTAAAATATTTTTTCAAAAAAATCACACACACAGAAAGCAAGTTTTCAAAAAGTGAGCTAAAGCAATTAAGAGCCCGTAGGTAACTACGGATGAAAATGGTGTTAATACCTTCCCTTTTCATAATTACCTCCCGTACTCAGAATCGATAAAAGGTCTTTCCCGTTCTTTTCTCCTTTCCATTATTGGATAAAAGAAAATTTTGTGGCGACTCTTGCTATCCGCAACATTTGCAATAAAACTCAAAACAAACAAGTCAGTTCTCCCACCGTGTTAGAGAACTGGCGACTCTGCTAGGGAACTACCTAAAGAGAGGTTACCTTAGGATCTTTAGATCATTTTTACTTGCTTTCATTGTTTGCTTTGTCTGATTTACTTTTAAGGGTATGCTTGGGTATTATATTTGTGGGGGATCCTACACCCGGATCTAGGTTTCCTTAGGTAAGTAGCAATAAATCATTGTGACTATTTGGCATAGACCGAAATAGTTAAAATGATGGCTACGGTTAGTGCAACACTTTGGATGTCCTGATGTTCCACATGTTCAGTTGAGGAAATATTTGGCGTCCGCATGGTGTCATCAAGTACTAACTAAACTTTTAGAATCCTAATTAACCTATCTTAGCCATTAGAAGGTGGTGATATAGTCGGCTTTGGTGCAAACTGAGGTTGGTTGATACTCGATGTTACGCTCATTGAGATTCGACTTTCAGGATGTTTCGGTCGACCATTTGGTAGTCGTATTGAAATAAAGCCTGCAAGAAAGATCTGTGATATGAGATTCCTAGAACCCGGTTACTATTATAGGACAGGTTGAACCAATTTAAACTCTGGTAGGGTAGACACCTATACCTCATGCAAGCCTTAAACATTGGGCTATTGTGTGATTTTCTTGTGCTTGCTATTTAAACATGACATCATGACATCATAATATCATAACATCATAACATCATATCATTTCTAACCATTTCAAAGACCTTTGGATTTATCTTTGCTATTTGTTATAGGTTTATGGCTTCAAGGAAGACTATCTGAATCAACTTTGTGGGCATATCTTCTCAACTCAAGGAGTTAGTCTCACAAGTTCCCAATCACGCTCAGTTCATCAAAAGACATGGTTATCTACTCGACTTGGTTACCTCCGGTTTTGAAGAAGATATGATGAGCGTCGTATTCCAGTTCTTTGATCTGAAGCATCATTGCTTTAATTTCCCTAATTATCAATTGGTACCTACAATGGAAGAGTTTTCTAAGCTACTTGAGATACCCATTCTTGATCAGATACCTTTCACCAGTTTAGAATAAGTTTTTGAAGACATTCATCAGCTTTACACCAAAAACGGTCATACATTGAAGCAAATTGGGAAACAAGAAATGAAGTTAAGGGTTTGCTTGCTAAGTTTCTGATAAAGAAGGCTCGAGAATACTTATGAGTTTCCACGCTTTTGAAGACATTTTGGCTTTTCTAATCTATAGGTTGGTACTATTTCCTAATATGAATCAATTCATAGACATGAACGCCATCAAGATATTCCTAGCTCATAACCCTGTGCCTACTTTGCTCGGAGATATTTTGCATTCTCTCCACACTCGTACTATAAAAAAACAAGGAACTCTCATGTGTTGCATACCGTTATTATCCAGGTGGTTTATTTCGCACCTTCCTCGACCAGTGATGAAGAATGAACAAGGTTTGAAATGGTCTCAAAGGGTGATGTCACTCTCTGATTCAGATATTTATTGGTGTCTCTACTCTCAAAAGGACTTCACTTCCATTGAGCATTGTGGAGAATTCCCCAATGTGCCTCTTCTTGGTTAAAAATTAATACATACTAGTAACCTCATTCAAAGATGAGCATGGAGTCTAACGTACGACTCGCTCCCTGACATCAGCTTCCCCAAATGGCTCTATAAGCCCATTCCAATACATCATCAACTGACGATCTCATTCTATACACCAGTGAGTGAAAATTTTCATGTGTACTCGAGTGTTCAATCATATTCTACCTTTAGGTCACGAAAGACAAGCATACCAATCTAACCCTTCAAGTACAAGAAGATTGAATATGGGCAACTTTCAACAATATCACCGGATCAAGCAAAGTAACCAGAACCGGAAGAGTGTTTTCTCTAGATATATCTCCTCTAAAAGACACTACTACACCAGTTCACATTCTTGCTATTAAACCAACTCCTGAGGCTCGAGAGAAACAGAAAGTGACTCAACCTGCTCAAACAGAAGTACCAAAGTGAGTTGCTGAAGATACCTTCAAGCAAGAGATAGAGGAAATTCTGAAGATCATTAAGAAGAGTGACTACAATGTTGTGGAGCAGTGGGACAAATTTTCCATGCTAGCTCAGTTATTGTGCTTCGAGGCTCATGCTAAAGCCTTGGTGAAGTTTCTGAAGAATACTCATATACCGCAAGAGACTTCTTCTGACCAATTCGAAAATTATATTGCTAGCCTGGCCGTAAACAATGGTTTAGGATTTTCTGATGTTGATCTGACTTCTGCTGGAAGAAAACATGACAAAGCCTTACACGTCTCTATAGAATGTAAGGGAACTACATTGTCTCATGTGTTGGTGGATACTGGCTCTACTCTGAACGTCCTGCCGAAGTTATGAAGCAGATCAATGTCATTTTCTTAGTCGTTACTTCTTATCCACAATGGGTTGCGAACGTGGTGCCCGTACCTAAGAAGGATGGTAAGGTGCACAAGTGTGTGGACTATCCAGTTACAAACTTTTTACTTTTATCTGTTTTGTTTGCATAAGTCCAATGATTGCTTTGAATGATTATATGCATCTGACAATAAATATTTACTCACAAATACACGAAAAGCAAACAGAAACAGCAATTTCTACAGACTCTAGGAATTGGGATAACAACCCAAGTCACCAACACATCCTCGCAGAGTTAGTTTCACAGAAATATCTCCATAGAATAATCTCTACAATCCCCACAGAGCCATCACTCCCCCAATAGAGACGAATCTCTCCAACAAAATTACTACTCTATCATCTCCTTTTGTTCATCACGTTAGTCCTAGAGTCTTGATCATATCAATTCATCGTGTTAGTCCCCGAGCAGTGATCCTATCAACTCATCACGTTAGTCCCCAAGCAGTGATCGTATCAACTCATCACGTTAGTCCCCGAGCAGTGATCGTATCAACTCATCACGTTAGTCCCCAAGCAGTGATCATATCAACTCATCACGTTAGTCCTCGAGCAGTGATCCTATCAACTCATCACGTTTAGTCCCTGAGCAGTGATCGTATCAACTCATCACATTAGTCCTCGAGCAATGATCGTATCAACTCATCACATTAGTCCTCGAGTAGTGATCCCATCAACTCATCACATTAGTCCCCGAGAAGTGATCGTCTACATTGTCATGTCAGTCCCTGCACAGTGAACGTCAACCTCGTTACATTGGTCTCTGAGCAGGAACCAATCATCAATCAACTTATTATGTCAGTCTCCGAGCAGTAATAAGTTATACAAGATCACATCATGCACCAGCAAGATTTGTATACGAGATGTTCATCCACAGTTGAGTATATCTCAAGGATTATCATTCCCCAACATCATCAATATCCAGACCTGAAACTTGGTTAGATAGTGCATTAGAGGACTTCACATCCCTCTTATTCCCCAGTCAGGGTCTCCAACAACTACATCCCCAAGCATAAATCAAAGACCCACGGGAGAACATTCCCATTTTCTCCAAGATGGATATGTTTTGAAATACCACAACATCTACATTCATACATCATTCATAAAATAAAATAAAAATCATAACACGTCCATATATCATTCATGAGCATCATTACATACTTACATGCATCATAATCTGCATAGAACTAATCGCGTTCTCTCAGTTTAAATTCTCAAACAGGTGAGAGATATTCGCAAACTTCTAGACAGAAGGTCAAAGATTAATGCCCGAAACAAGACGGGTAAACTACCTGAATGACCAGACGAGCTTACCAACAAATAGAAGGATACAGATTAATACACGAAACAAGATGGGAAAACTATCTACATCCTGACGAATACTCATTACCGATAAAGCCAAGAAAAGAGTTTATTCTGACTCTCTCTTATCATCAACTACTATAGATGGCATCTTTAAGCCCATCTCCGACTACACATGGTCATCTCTTCACCTGCATAATGTTGTATATCTCGTTAAAAATTAATACATACCAGTAACCTCATTCGAAGACGAGCATGGAGTCTAACGTACAACTCGCTCCCTGACATCGGCTTCCCCAAATGGCATCTATAAGCCCATTCCAATACATCATCAACTGACCATCTCATTCTATACACCAGTGAGTGCAAATTTTCATGCGTACTCGAGTGTTCAATCATCTTCTACCTTCAGGTCACGAAAGACAAGCATACCAATCTAACCCTTCAAGTACAAGAAGATTGAATATGGGCAACTGTTATACCCCAAAATTTTCCCTCCTATTTCTAAAGTCAATCCACGTCTCCATACTCAAGAATTCCTCAAGGGTTGACCAGATGAACCATCTCCTAAGCAATCAACCCACAATTAGGGTTTTGATTCTCTCAAGTCAAGGATGAGTTACATTGCTTCAAGTGGCCATCATACCTCCTCATATGTCTCAAGGTATCACCATGTCAAGTTTCAAGCCTCACAGCTCAAGTTTGCTTAGTCATCAGATGGTTAAAAATCAGTTGCATTAGACAAAAAGTCAATTGTGGTCAACATACAGTCAAACTTCATCATTTGTGGTCAACATCAAGATTTTAAAGTCACATCCATCATTTTATCAAGTGTTGATCATAATTCATCAAGAAAACTCAAGATTTGATCAAAAGTCAAAGTTTCTAAATTATGGTTTCTTGATAAAAAGTCAACAGAACTTTGACCAGGAAAAACTTTCACATACTTTATCATAAATATTTACACCAAAGCTCATTTTGAATAGAATTTAATTCTCTATAACTTAGTGTCTCACAAGCTTTGGCAAAAAATGTTTCATTTGGGAGTTATGGATCAAGATATTATAGGTCTTTCTAAAAGTCAACAAAAAGTCATCTTTTTCAAAAGAAGTGTACATGAGCATGGAAAATTCAATGAATATGAAACCAAAAGGAGTGTTTAGAGGACATCTTGAGCTTTCAAAAAAGTCCAAGAACACTTCAAAATGTTGAAAATTGAGCAAGATACAACTTGTGCAAGTTTGGGAAATTTGAAGAAGTGCATATCTCTACCTAATTGGAAACAACAATCTTGCCCTTTCTAGTTTTCAGTCTTTTGGAAATTCCAGGGTTAACATTAATGATCAGCTCATTATCAAATAAAGTGTCTAAATGTGTAGCATTTTGAATAGTTTCATCATCAGTGGGTTCAGATACCTTACCTCCAACTGAAATATGAGTTTTCCTTGGTTGTCTTGCATAACGGGTGCGAAGCTTTGTAGGTCTTTAATATACCCCAAAATTTTCCCTCCTATTTCTAAAGACAATCCACATCTTCATATTCAAGAATTTCTCAAGGGTTGACAGATGAACCATCTCCTAAGCAATCAACCCACAACTAGGGTTTTGCTTCTCTCAAGACAAAATCAAGTTCTATTGCCTCAGTTGGTCAACATACCTCCTCATATGTTTCAAGGGATCACCATGTCAAGTTTCAAGCCTTGCAGCTCAAGATTGCTCAGTCAATTGCTCAGATGGTTAAAAATCAGTTGTATTGGAAAAAAATCAACTATGGTCAACATACAGTCAAACTTCATCATTTTTTGTCCACATCAATATTTTAAAGTCGCATTCACCATATGATCAAGGTTTGATCATGATTCATCAAGAAAAGTCAAGATTTGATAAAAAGTCAAAGTTTCCAAATTAGGGTTTTTGGACAAAAAGTCAACAGAACTTTGACCAAGCATAACTTTCACATACTTTATCATAAAGTTTTCCACCAAAGCTAATTTTTAAGGGAATTAAATTATCTACAACTTCGTGTCTCACAAGCTTTGGCCAAAAATGCATCATTTGAGAGTTATGGTTCAAAACATTAGAGGTCCTTCTAAAAAGTCAACAAAAAGTCATCTTTTTGCAAAGAAGTTTACATGAACAAGGAAACTTAAATGAAGATGAAACCAAAAGGAGTGTTTATAGGACATCTTTATCTTTCTAAAAAGTCCAAGAACACTTAAAAATGTTGAAAATTGAGCAAGATACAAGTTGTGCAAGTTGAGCATTTTTGAGGAGGTGCATGAAGAGAAATACTTAGAAAAATCAATTTTTTTCTAAATGGACTTAAGTTTTCTTGATTCAAACTTGTTTCTAATATAAACAAGAACCTCCAACCCATTGTCACGCCCTTGTGCCTTTTATTTTATTTATTTTGGATTTTTATTCATTTAAATCCAATATAATTAAAATAAAAGATATAAAATCAAAACATTAAGTGCAAGGTTGATTTTTTATCATTCTTGAGGTCCAAGAAAGCAATACAAGCCGTCAGTTTCGAAATTTGCTTGATTAGGCAAGAGAATTGATTGAAATTGGTTCAAAAAAGGAAAATTTTGGTTTGATTCCCAATCAAATATTTTTGCATTGATGAGCATATATTTTCTCTTTGATTCTTGACCTAATACCATCCATTATATATATACACTGATCCCAGATGCCAAAAAAACGAAATTCATGCCTCAAGAACCCTAAAAAGTTTTCAAAAAAACTTGTGAAAAAAGCAATTTCGGTTTTAACCTTGGAGGCCAATTCAAGGAGTTCTGAGGATTTATTAAGCATTATTGAGGTCCCGGGAATGATTTCCAATCATTATACAAGCTTGGAGCAGGACAAATCGATCATACCAAGTCACGTTTTGCACAACTTTTATCCAAATTCGATCTCTATGTTTTGTGCATTATAAAATACGATTTTATTGCATATTCATGTTTGTTTTGATGTTTGGAATACTTCTGTATGGTTCGATTTGAATTTAGAGGCAGGAATTGAGATGTGCCATTGTTAGGATTCATGAGCTCGAATTAGGGTTTCTCAAAATAGGCAAAATTGGAAGGAACCAGAGGTACTATCGTGCTCACGAGTTCAAACCGGATCGATCCATGCCCTCACCATGAATTTATATTGCTTATATTAAATTTTTCAAAGTTGCGCGTCCTATGGCGACGGACAGGAACCGTAGGTATAATTTTACCCACGGAAAAGTCGTGGGTTAGACCGTCGCAAAAATTCAAACGAGGAAGATGACTCTTGGCGCGCGTTTTGGTTTAAAATGTTCCCAGGAAATTATTTTCCTTTATAATCTATTTGTTCTATTATCCTAACACAAAAACACTTTCGCTCAGTTGGCAAGAGGCGCGCGTTGGTGACCATTGGGGCAGGGGTTTGATCCCTGGCTACCCCAATTCTTTTTTACCTTTTTTCCAAACTAACCATATTTTCATATTTTCCCATATTTTCAATTATTTTCTTTTTAATTCAATTTTCTTTCAAATATTTTTTCTAAAATACCACAAAAATCACAAAAAATATTTTCCTTTTGCATTTAGGTTAGAAAAATACTTATTTAATTTTTGACATTAAAAAATCTTATTTTTCACTTTTATTTTAATTAATTGTTAATTAATCATAAATTAGCTTCTAATTACTTTTTCCACATTAAAATTAATCCAAAAAATTCCCAAAAAATATTTTCTTCTAGTAATTAAGGTTACTAACGTAAAAAGCATTTCTCTACTAATTTCAAAAACATTTCACTAACATTTTCTTATTATCCTGATTATTTATTTGCTATTTTGCATTTACAATTCTAGAAAAGATGTATAGGTCGCAAAGTTTTATTCTGTAATAGCGTAGATTTACCTTTTCTGCCTTTAGTTTCCGCATCTCCTATTATGTATCTGCCCCAAAGCCACGTAATAGCATAGGATTTACATTTCCGCACTTTTACTTTCCGCACCTTTAATTTCTGTACACATATCTAACTACTAGTAATTAGGGTTTGCGTTCTAATCTCAAGATAATATATCTGAATACAACACATTTTTCACACTTGCACACCCCTTAGGGTATCATCTCTTCTTGCCTTACAAATAAACAATGGTCACGTCCCTCAAACGTAGAGGTACCATTAGCAAAACTGCCTACGAATAACATCATCATAGTCCCTTCAATATAAAGATCATAGTCCCTTGATGACCCTCGATGTTGCCTACGAATATATGATCTCGTCCCTCGATTATTGCCTATGAAAAGTGATGATCGTCCCTACGAATTGCTAAGGTATCCCTACATGTTGCCTTCTATGACCATACGATGACCCTTCGATTGTCCCTTCACATCCAAACGGATAAAGTTACCTACCAATTAATGGTATGGATAGCCTTATTCTAAAGGAGAAGGAAAAATAACAAGAAACGACCATTCTGAGTAGGTAATAAGACTCTAGTTTCTTGCTCAATCAAAATACTTTTCACACCTCACACTTTTCAAAAACTTTTCAAAAACTTTGTATACATTCCAGAAAGAATCATTACAAAGTTAAATATTTTCCAAACAAACATTTCTGAACACTTCGTATACATTCCAATGAGAATCATTACGAAGTCAAAGTGAAATGCCTTTTCAAAATACATTTTCAAATTACACAAACACAGAAAGCAATTTTTTCAAAGTGAGTTAAGCAACTAAGAGCCCGTAAATAGATACGGACGGAAAAGGTTCTAATACCTTCCCTTTTCATAACTGCATCCCGTACTCAGAATCTAACGAAGGTCTTTTCCTATTCTTTTCACCTTCCCTTTATTGGATAAAATAAAAGTCTGGAGACTTTTTGTATCCGCAACATTTGCGATTGTTATACCCCCAAAATTTTCCCTCCTACTTCTCAAGACAATCCATCACTCCATACTCAAGGATTTCATGAGGGTTGACCAGACAAATCCTCTTCTAAGCAATCAATTCAAACTAGGGTTTTGCTCCTCTCAAGTCAAGATGGATTTACAATGATTCAAGTGGTCATCATACCTCATCATATGCCTCAAGGGATCACCATGTCAAATTCAAGCCTTATAAGTCAAGATTGCTCATCTAACTGCTCAGATGGTTGAAAATCAGTTGTGTTGGACAAAAAGTCAATTGTGGTCAACATACAGTCAAACTTCATAATTTTTGGTCAACATCAATATTTTGAAGTAATATTCATCATTTGATAAAGGGTTGACCATGATTCATCAAGAAAAATCAAGATTTGATCAAAAGTCAAAGTTTCTAAACTAGGATTCTTTAGACTAAAGTCAACAGAACTTTGACCAGGCATAACTTTCACATACTTTATTAGAAATTTTTCCACAAAATCTCATTTTAAAGGGGATTCAATTCTCTACAACTTCATGTCTCACAAGCTTTGACTAGAAATACTTCATTTGGAAGTTATAGATCAAAACATTACAGGTCCTTTTAAAAAGTCAATAAAAAGTCATCTTTTTGCAATGAAGTGTTCATGAGTATGGAAACTTCAATGAAGATGAAACCAAAAGGGCTGTTTAAAAGACATCTTGAGATTTCTAAAAATTTTAAGAACACCCAAAAATGTTGAAAATTGAGCAAGATACAAATTGTGCCAGTTGAGCATGTTTGAGGAGGTGCATGAAGGAAAATACCTAGCAAAAGCAAATATTTTCCAAATAGGCCTAAGATTTTATGATCCAAACTTGGTTATAACATTATCCATGATCTCTATTCCGCATGCCACGCCTCTTATCCTTTTAATTATTTATTTTTTGAATTAAATGGCTTAAATTCAAATTTAATTAAATAAAATACAAAGATAATCAAGGAAGCCCAAAAGAGCTGTCAATTTCGTGCAAGAAGATTAAGGGAAAGATTGAGCAAATTTGGAAAGATTTCATGCAAATTTCCAATCAAATATTTTTCATTTACAGGGAATACTTTCTCTTAAAGCCTTGACCTATTTCCACTCCTCTATATATACTTAACATCTTCACAAGACAAGGAAGACTTTTGGCCAGCTTCTTACACGAAATCCTTGCCTCCACAACAACCCTAAAATTTCTCAAAAATCTAAGAAGTTGGCAAAATCGTGTTTCAATTTTCAGCCACTTTCCATCCGTTTCATTCATTCCTTCGTGTTCTTGAAATTCCCAGGAGTCCATACCAATACTCACACGAGTTCAAAGCATCCAGAACTGTCCTCCTAAGGTTGCTCCAGTTTGGTAAAGTGTTGGATTTCAAATCCTTGATTTACACGATATAAATTGTATTCATGCATTCATACATGTTTATTATGTTATTCTAAATCAATTTCATGCATTAGTTTCAAAGTTTGATGCAGGAACAGAAGAACACCATGGCTAGGGCACGAAGATCTCAAGCTTTCGAATTCATAGTTGTAGGACGTTACAAGCCAAAATAACGTCAAATTCGGATTTAAGGGGTGATTTTATGTTAGTTTGTGTTATTCTCTTTCGTTTTTTATTCGATTTTGAAGGTTTTGGATATTTGGATGACCGGAGAAGATGACCGGAGAAGATGACCGGAGTTTCCCTTCCGGTGTCATCTCCAGAAGTTCTAACTTCTGGTTCTCCAAAAGAGGCATCTCCAGAAGATCCTCCAGAAGCTCCAGCTTCTCGACGTCCCCAACAGCAGAATATCCAGAAGCCCCAGCTTCTGGACCCTTTCAGATGTAGAAGCTCCAGCTTCTAGACACTCTCATCAGGATCCTCACCAAAAACTGGATGCCCAGGCGCACCACAAAAGGCTTGGCTTTGGCGCGCCGTAAGCTCGATGGAAATTCTTTGCTTATTATTTATTTTTCTGCTGTTTATTTTCTTTTCTTTAATTAATTCAACTAATTAATTAATTAGTAATTAGGTTAAATAATTAGCTTAATTAGGGTTAATTTCACAAATAATTTTCTCCATGCTTTTTTTAATTAATTAGTTTAATTTAGTTTAATAATTTTCATTAAACTCCTTTTATTAATTAAAATCAATTAGAACTAGGATTCTTCTTACATTAATATTAATCTTCAAAAATACCAAAAATATTAGGATTTAGGTTTTCACTTAGACCATTTTTTCTTCGATTTTATTTCTTTTGCATTTAAATTCTAAAAAGGATGTATAGGTTGCAAGGTTGTTTTCATGTAATAGCGTGGATTTATATTTCTGCTTTTACTTTCCGCATCCCCTATTATGTATCTGCCCCAAAGCCATGTAATAGCGTAGGACATTTACTTTCCCGCACTTTACATTCCAGCAATTTACTTTCCGCACCCATTAACTGCTAGTAATTAGGAGTGTATGACAAGATAAGAATCAATCTAGATCGCTAAATACAATATAAAAATATCATAATATAACACATATTTCACACTTGCACCCCCTTAGGGTATCCTCTCTCGTTGCCTTATGAAAATGGTCAAATCGAACGTGGGGGTATCTTAGCATAGTTGTCTATAATACATCATCATAGTCCCTTCGACTTAAAAGATTATAGTCACTCGATGATCCTCGATCTTACCTACGAATACATGATCTAATCCCTCGATTGTTGCCTATAAAAAGTGATGATCACCCCTACGAATACGCTAAGGTATCCCTACATGTTGCCTTCTATAACCATCTGATGTCCCTTCGAATGTCCCTTTTACATCCAACGAATAAGGTCACCTATCAAACAATGGTGTGGATAGCTTTATTCTAAAGGAAAGCAAAACAACACGGAAACGACCGTTCTGAGTGGGTAAAAATAAGTCTTTTTTGCTTGCTCAATCAAAACATTTTTCACACCCCACACTTTCAAAAAATATTCTTTTCAAAACACTTTGTATACATTCCAGCGTGAATATTACAAAGTCCTTTTCCAAAACAAAACATTTCCAAACACTTCGTATACATTTCAACGTGAATTATTACGAAGTCAAAGCGAAATGCCTTTTCAAAAATCTTTTCAAACACACACACAAAAAAGAAATTAAAGTGAGCTAAGCAATTAAGAGCCCGTAGATAAATACGGATGGAAAGGGTGATAACACATTCCCTTTTCATAACCACCTCCCTTACTCAGAATCTAACGAAGGTCTTTTTCTGTTCTTTTCGCCTTCCCTTAATTGGATAAAAGAAAAGTCGATGGCGACTCTTGCTATCCGCAACATTTGCGACAAAACGCAAAACAAACAAGTCAGTTATCCCACCGTGTTACAGCGATAAAACGCAAAACAAACAAGTCAGTTCTCCAACCGTGTTACAGTGTTACATCCGAACAAGGAATCATGGAAAGAGGAACAATGTTTAGGGCTTCTTCATTTGGAATACTTTCGTTAGTGTTGCTTAGTCCTGGTGCAGTATGTTGGGACATCTTGATGATCAAGTGTGGATGATTGATTTTCTAAGGATTTAAGGTGGATATTTTATAGTTTTCAGGAAGAGTATAGCGTGTGGTGAAACTGTGAGATATTTGAACTTGGGGTGGCCCTTTTATATGTTGCGCCTTATTTTTCAATATCGTTGAGTGATATTTTAAAAATTTAAGCCCCTTAATGATGTTCCCATACGCTTTTAATTGTTATAACTTCTTTAGCAAACAAACCCTTTTATCTCTTCTTGAACATTCATATACATCCCATCCTCTTGAATAACCATTTACTAGCTTCAGTTCAGAGAATTTTTTAGCTAGATTCATGGTTCTTCTTTTTGTAGACTGATCATTAACTCTGGCAGATTTAACTGATGTCATGACATTCATTAGGACATTATGATCAGTTGACTTCAGACTTGTCTTGTCCTTTAGGGAATTCTTGTACACAGATTGTTTGACTTCCACACAGTTGTTGCGATTTGTCTCTAGAGGGATCATAGATAGTAGTTGTCTTTATTTTTTATTCCCTTCATAATAACTTCACCTTCCTTGTTAGTAATGATACATTTAGCTCTTGTGAAGTTCACATTAAATTCTTGATTACATAGTTGACTTATCCTGATCAGGTTGGAAGTCAATCCTTTGACAAGTAATACACCATTAATGTTAGGAAACTTAGCGTTGTGTATCTTCCCTGTTCCTTTGATTTCACCCTTCATTCCATCTCCAAAATTAACATAACCAGTTGGATGATCTTGAAATTTGACCAATAAGTTTTGGTCTCCTGTCATGTGTCTTGAGCATCCATTGTCAAAATACCAGTCTTCTGTGGCCTTCATTGTTGTAGACGAGTGAGCCAAGAAACATGATACATTTGCTTTGGGAATCCAATGTTTCCTTGGCCCAGCCTGAGTCACATTTGATTGGTGTGTAGGGTTGGGGTAACCATACAACTTGAAACATAATGATTTTATGTGACCATATCTTCCACAGTAATGATATCTCCAGTGTTAAGGTCTTCTGTTAGGTTGGTTGTAGTTGTTCCTTCTGTGATGTTGAAACATTTTATTCGACATCTTAGCTTCAGCCTGACTTTGAGCATATTCTGTAGAAGACTCCTTTGTACTATTGTACCCTAGACCACTCATGTCTCCTACTACTCTTCCAGCTTGAAGTATTTTATCAAGTGTCACAGATCCACTGTTTAGCATCTTGACAGATTTGGTCATCTGGTCAAGGTCACATTTTAGCACAGTTACTTCACTTTCCAGCTTCTTAATCATCTCCAAATGCTCCTTCTTTATGTCTTGCAGTTGTATTATGAGCTTCTTCTGCTTTTCATTCTCCTAGAATACTTCAACACTCTTTATGCATAGTTCGTTGTATGTAGAAGCCAGTTCTTCAAAGGTCAGTTCTTCATCACTTGAATCTCCATCAGAAATGTATGTACCAGACAGAGTTGTTACATATTTGGTTGATTCCTCTTGCACCTCCTCTTCAGAGTCTCCATCTGACCAAAGTACATTCAATCCTTTGTATTGTCTTTTGAGATAGGTTGGAAAGTCCCATTTCATGTGACCAAAACCTCCACATTCATAACACCTTAGTTCTCTGCATTGAGTAGGTTTTTCCTCACTTTCTGCTTTCTTCCCAAAATTACTTGTTTTCCTGATGTCGTATAGGATGTTTGGGATATTTGATCTTGAGCTACCTTTCATCCTTTTCAGCACTTTATTGAATTGTCTTCCAAGCAATGGTGTTTGACAATCCTTCCTCAGTGTTCAGATCATATTCCTCACCTTTCTCGTCAGTGTTGGACTTGAATGCTATGCTTTTAGGCTACTTCTTAGACCTCTCATTAATACTTAGCTCAAATATTTGGAGTGAACCCACTAGTTCATCCATTTTCATGATGTTGATTTCCTGAGCTTATTCAATAGCTGTTACTTTCATATCAAATCTCTTAGGTAGAGATTTGA
Source organism: Vicia sativa (assembly GCA_021764765.1). Classification (NCBI taxonomy): domain Eukaryota; kingdom Viridiplantae; phylum Streptophyta; class Magnoliopsida; order Fabales; family Fabaceae; genus Vicia; species Vicia sativa. The sequence goes on along the minus strand of CM038792.1, from coordinate 30,153,956 downwards.
GCATCTTCCTTACCAGCTTATCTTCTGGTATCTTCTCACCCAAGGCACTACAAGCACTGGCTATTTCAAGAACATTTATATGAAATTCTTGAATGCGTTCTTCTTCTTTAATCCTCAGGTTCTCAAACTTAGTTATGAGCAACTGTAGTTTTGACATTTTCACCTTGGAAGTGCCTCCATGAGTAGTTCTGAGAATTTCCCAAGAATCCTTGGCCACTTCACATGTATTGATTAGTCTGAAGATGTTTATGTCAACTCCACCGAATATAGAATTTAAGGCCTTTGATTTGGCAAGAGTCAGTTCATCATCTTCCTTTGACCAGTTTTCTTCAAGCTTCACCTCACCAGTAGGTTGATTATCAGCTCCAATAATGACAGGATGTGTCCATCCTTTCAGAATACCCTTTCAAGCCCTATTGTCTAAGGACTTTATATAAGTTGTCATGCGAGGCTTCCAAAGGTCATAGTTAGAACCATCCAGAATAGGTGGTATATTAAAAAATATTTCCTCCTTGTCCATGTTACTTGAAAGTATATTCCCTAGATCTCACCCAGAGATAGAGTTGGATGTCTGCTCTAATAGCAATTGAAATTCTGGTACCAAATATGAGATGTCAAAGATAATGTCACGACACTTATATCTGCTTTGAACACATCTTTACAGAACAGAATTATAGAGTGCACAAAGCAATAAAAACACAGAGAGTTGTTAACCCAGTTCAGTTCTAACCAACCTACGTTTGGGGTCTTCCAAGCCAGAAATGAAGTTCACTGTCAATAGTATTAATTATGAGAGAAATCTTCCCTGTTTACACTCCTCACTTAATCAGACTACCCAATGATCCTTCTAACTAAGATGCCACACTTAGATATGAGAACCTCTGCTCACTCCCTAAGTCAAACACTGTGACACTCAACAAAATCAAAACTGAAAAAACTCTTCAAAGACACACAATTACACTCGCTTCAAAGCTTATGATGATTGAAAACTTACAACTCAAAACAAACATCCAACTCAAGTAAGAATACAAGAGAGGATCACCAAGAACAATTAACAACCAAAATAATAAACAACCAACAGTTAAAATCTAGACTTATAAATTTGGAACGGCCAACTACAAAACAAGGTTTACAGCCTTTAAATAGAGTAACAACAACAAGGGTTGCTTTACTCACAAGTGTTCAGCGCCTCCTGTCTTTTCTCCATGAAAGCATGATATTAAATCTTCAAATATGTTGTTGAAGGCGTTCTCAAGCTTCCTTAGTCAAAGCATACAAATAAAAAACAAACTGACTTCCTAAAAAATATGCACTTGAACTACTTCTGTCAGTTTCACATGTCACGACATCTTCTATGACATCTGCTACTTCAGTATTGTTCATGGCATATTTTGAGGAGAATGTTTTACCAAAATTTCTGTCAATCCATAGAACCAACAAATGTTATTGGAGATATCTCTAAAAGAGTCACTACTTAACGCTCCCATAATATGGTATGTAACTTCATGGCTTATGTTTCACAAATTGATCCGAAGGGAATCGACGAGGCTATCATTGATGCATATTAGTCTTTTTCATGGAAGAAGAGTTAAATCAATTTTAACGAAACAACATTTTGGAAGTCATTCTCAAAACTTTAGCTAATCAAGGGATTGCTACTCTTTAGGTCTTTCACAACAAACTGGAGGAAGATGGAAATATTTTAAGAAACAAAGTTAGACTTGTTGTGAAGCGTTATAATCAACAAGAAGGAATAGATTTCAATGAAATGTATGCCTCTGTAGCTAGATTATAAGCCATAAGAATGTTATTAGCTTTTTCGCGCATCATGAATTTCAAAATGTTTCAAATGTATGTAAAAAGTCCGTTTCTAAATGGGTACATCCAATAGGAGGTATATATTGGTCAATCTCCAGGTTTTATCAAATTAACTTTTCTCGTTCATGTTTTCAAGCTTAAGAAAGCCTTATACGGTCTAAAACAAGCTCTTAGATCCTGGTACGATCGTGTAATAAAGTTCTCACTTGAATATAAATTTCAAAGAGGACAAGTTGCTAAAACTCTTTTATCAAGAAAACTGAGCATAACATTTTATTGGTTGAGACTTATGTCGATGATATCATTATTGATGCTACTAAAGAATCCTTGTGCAATGAGTTTTCTAAAATGATGCATAATGCATATGAAATGTCAATGACGGGGGAGCTTTGATACTTCCCAGGGCTTCAAATTCATCAAAATATGGATGGAACCTTCCAAATATTGCAAATAACTACTAAAGATATTTGACATGGAGAAGCCCAAGATAATATCATCTCCAACGACAACCTCATGTAACCTCGACATAAAAGAGAAGGGAAAACTAGTTAAGGAAAGCAAATACAAATGGGTTCATGGTACCCTCAACAGAGCGAATTATAACTTAGTTGGGTAAACTAATTTTGATTTCACTAGGTACAGATTGGATAGGAAATATACCAGCGATATGTGTCACTTACTTAGGAACTCGGTTGTCTCTTAGCAACTGTCTGTGTGATTTGCACAATTTTTTAACTAACTAATTGATCAGATTATATACCTAATTAATTAGATGGTGTATAATCGAGTCCATACCCTATTATGAGAGTCTCTTAATGAATAGTAACAACAATATATCAAAAGCTTCCTTTTTGGGGCCACAATATTAATTTATTAGATGCACCAAATCGACTAGGCCATTAATTCGACCAATGTATTTTTCTATTTTGAGACAATTTCTCTCCTATATAAAAGAGGTCTCACCTCACTTCATTCAACGCCATAATTCAGAGTTTTACTAATTCTTTATAATTTATCTTTCTCTTCTCCCTTTTTGAATGTTTTCTTTCACTAAAGTTACCTTAGTGTCTTGTGAATGAAAATTGATTGTGAGTAAAAAGCGGTATGTGTGTCATGGCGTTGTTTGTTGTTTTCAAGAGTGTGATACTCTTCAAGAATTAAGTTTGGTTCTTGAGATTAACCACTTTAAAAATATTTTTTTGGTTATATAACGTAGTCTGTAAAAGTTTTGTTCAGTTATTGAAATTAGTTGGTGAAATCTCTATTGGTTCGTGAGTTGATCCAGTTGAAAAAGCTCTCTTTTAATTGGGGGACAAGTCAGTTTAAAATCTCTCAATTTGAGTGTATCAAGGGTTCATGGACATAATTTGTAAAAGCTCAAAACCATAGTGAAATCTTTAGAAGATCTCTTGGAGACAGGACTAAGTCAACGTTCGACTGAGCCTGAATAATTATGTGGTGTCATCCTTCTAACCCTTATTTCTGTTGTTTCTTTCTCGGACTCTTTTAAATAATAACACAATTTCTTTTTTTTAAGTAGTAAAAATTTTAAATTAATCATGAATTTTGCATACCATAATTTATTACATCCCTCCCTTTTATACTTGAAGTAACTTGTCTAACACTATTTCTTCAATAATATTGAAATCTGCATGATGAAATTAGATGAAGCCAACATGAGCCTGCTTTTAATCAAGGTCTTCTTTAATCAAATGATTTTTTCCTATAAGGACTGCCCAATGGTTATCGTGTTCAATGAACCTCGAGATCACGAGTCGAATGAATTCCTCCATCTTTGTCATATGTGATTCACAATCTTTGGTTTACCTTATATTAGAATTTTGATGGAGCCTCTACATTTATTTCCTCTTACATACACTTAAGAAAAAATTAATTATTTTTATCAGACCCCAAGCGTGCCCAATGTTAGGATTGAAAGAATATATATAGTTTTGCAGAAACTGGAATATTCTATTGATAAAATACGTTTATGAATAAGCTCGTATAAACTGTTTTTATAACAAAAGATAAATAAATTTATATTGATTTTATATATGGTATAAGTTATTTTTCACTAGTTATCTTGAAGAATTTATAAAAATAAATTTAAAAAATATATTAAAAATGTTATAAGTTAGATTATGTTTGGAAAATCACATTCCGAGCTTATAGCTTATAACTTATAAGCTTGTATGATAATAAAAAATTTGTTTGATGGCAATTTTTTAATCACAAATTTATAGCCTATTTTACTAGCTTATATATCATTTTTCAGACGCTATTTTAAATGACATTTTAACTTATAGTTTATAGCTTGTCATTTTTTCTTTCATTATTACACGTATAATTTTTAATTATTTAAAATATACATTTGATTATTAATTAAGAAATGTCTTTTTTACGTCATTTTATATTTATCAACTAGTTAAACTGTTAATTTTATCAAATATTTTAATTAATTTATCAGCTATTAGTCACAGCTATCAGCTATAAGTTATAAGCTATCAGTCATCAACTATCAATCATAAAATATAAACTATCAACTACCTTATCATTCAACCGCTACTTTTATCAAACAAAGTCTTAGTCTCAAACAATCTCATACAACTTAGGACATTAGATAAACTTAAATAAATAATCTAAAGATATGGTTATTCTTGTGACTTTCAATATTATAGTTTAATATCATCAAATATCGACATTTAATTGAAAACTGATTCAATGACTTTGGATTTTGTGATGATCTTACTGGTTGATCAGAATTTGAGAGGGTTGGAATCTTCGTGTATAAAGAATGATGATGAGGAGGAGGAGTGTACATGCAAGATACTCTGATGTTCAAGTAAGAAAAGTGCCTAGAGATACAAGATAGAAAGACTAGGGTATTAGAGTCAATATTGAATATTTGCCTCTCACAAGTGTGAGGGTTTATATAATGCCTCTGGCGCTTGGCCATTAGTCCCTATTTTTGGGCCTAGATATCGGGTCAACAAAAATAGATAACTACCAAGAACTAGCAATTACAACGAACAGAGAAGTTTGGAACTAGTCGTTGTAACGCGTAGAGTGTTGATTCACGGGAAAGCGTGATCTTTGGTCGTTCTTGTGTGGTTGCACTCGTATGGCTTGGTAGGATGAGAGTGAGTCTGTCTGAGCGAACAGAAGCGGCCTCGTGGATCCTAGAGGTCAACCGACCAGGGCTCCTCAAGTGAGAGGTAGAAGGGAAAAGTGTCCCTTATCCTTTATGGTTTATTGAGTCAAAGTTATTGGATCGTTCTTGATGTAGAAGTGAATTGGGTCATGTCTAGCCATTGGAGCAGTTCAAAATAGGTGAATTTGAATGTTTTCAATTATTTTTAATAAAAGAGAAAGTGAAGGAAAAAAAAAGAGAGGGAATAGTTTATAGTAAGGAACAAACACAAAGTTTAACGTCTCAAAGTCAGCGATACTCAATTTCAACTAGCTCGAGCGAAGAGAACAGACAACAAGAAACTCTTGCATTGACACAAATTTTTGAGCACAACATATAGACACACATATTAAAAAAAAGTTAGAGAATAAAAATAATTAAATAATATATATTTTTATAATGTTTAAATAAAATGTAATATTTTGTATGTATGTCTAAATGAATATTTGTTGGAGTTGTGACCAACTAAGTATTTCTCACAAACATATAAGAAGAGAAAAAAATAATATAAAACTTAAAAACCTTATTAATATATAAGATAATGTCTTTTTAATATACCTTATTAATATATGGAAAATATCCCTCTTTTTAATTTATTGATAAAACAATGACATGTCTTATTATTTTATGTAGTTGTTCAGTATATGTGGAACTATAGGAACCAGTGAGTTTTCGTCATAAATTTGAGATTTGTTGGATTTTCTCGACAATGTGAGTGGTCAAGCGAATTTAATCATTTGTAAAACGTTGCCCCTGTATCTATCTAATTATATGCAATAGGAGGAGTTGAAACCTAATATTAATGTGAAATAGAAACCTCCACGAATCAATTGTGTAATGGTTAGATGCATGATGGATCGTTTATGAGAGGGCAACGGATGATGGCATGTGGAGGTGTAGAAAATATATGACAAGTTTTTGTGTAATCCTGTTGGTTGTTAGTTGTAATTCGAGCATATGACAGAACTTTGGAGTCACATATAGTGAGTTAAAATTGGACAATGATGTTACAATTCTCATTTTTGAAATGAATTATAGAGTTGTTATTCGTAGTAAGGTGAATGTCCATATATATATATATATATATATATATATATATATATATATATATATATATATATATATAGTATGTCATCCTGCTGCATTTTAGTTTTTCTAAAAATTTTCTTTGAATAATGGTCTTCGCAAAATTATTATGCACGTAGTTTTAGTTTTTGTTGTTAAATCGATGTGTATTTTGAATTATGATTTTACAGACGTGTGTAGAATGTTATAATAAGTTCCTCGGAAAAAAAGAAACTCAAAATTTGATTTCTAAATCGAAATTTTCATTGTTTTTATCAATATCTTTTGAAATTTAAAAAATTCATATTTAATTCTTCTTATTTTAAAAAATTCTAAAATTTAGTAAATAAATATTATATAATATTCTGAACACATATGGAAAAAAAGTTATTCAAAAACCTAAAAATTTAAGGATAATAAAACCGTTTTAAAAATTTTAGAAAATAACAAGGACTAAAACTGCAAGAAAAAAAATTGCGAGAACCATTATTCGAAGGAAACTTTTAGAGGGACCAAAATTGTAGGATCGCATATTTATAGGGACTAAAAACATATTTAACCCTATAAATCAGCAATCAAAGTGTAAAAATACTTTCACCCATATATATATAGAACATTCTTCCTATATTGGATTAGAGGTATTACAAAGTCTAAAGTCAAAACATCATTATCCCACAAGGGAGCTATTATTGTAAAACAAAACGCTATTGTTCTATACTAGAATTAATATTGTGATTGATGTATAAAGTTAAATTTTTGATACGGTGGTGTGAACCTCCGATATAGTGATATGGAGATAGAACTACAAAGTTATTATTGTAAAACAAAACGTTATTGTTTCATACTGGAATCAAAATTGTGATTGATTAATAAAGTTAAATTTCTGATTCGATGGTGTGAACCTCCGATATAGCGACATGGGAATGGAACTATTAAGTTAGCACTTCAATCCTCAAGTTAGTTTCAAACTTCAAAAATGAGTAAAGTGTAAGTCTCTGATCAGATAGTGTACCTTATGTCTTACGTATGCCACTTATCTATATGGTGGATACTTTTATTGGGTTTTGCATTATTGGGCTTGATACTTGGATCTTATCGCCTGAGATCTTTGGTCAGTCCAGAACACTAGACTCAAGACTTATTGGGCGTTTTATCGGCCGTAAAGTCTTTCGAAGTTGACGTCGTCATCTAATCATTAAAGTCGACCAAAAGGAAAAGTGGGAAGGTCGTGAGGTAGTTGAAAAAGTAGTGATGAATAAGTGTATTAAACGCACTTTCCATGATTTAGATGTTTTGCCGATTTTTTGAACATGTAGCCTTAGGCTCACATGTTAGCGTGTGGTGTTCATCTCTAGGGTGTGGAACCCCAATTTGATGGTTCCCTTACTTCAAGAATTTTTTTATCCAAGTTATCCTCCTTGATAAAAATACACACAGTGGAGAATAGATAGAACATTCCCATGGAGATGTTGGATTCGTTTGGTTTCCTTTCACGTTTGTTAGTGATTTTTTATTCATACTGAGCTAACATTCCCTAATACAAAAATATAAAATGTCAAAGAAGAAAAGATAATTGCTAAAAAAAAGTAGGAGAAAAGAAAGTTATAAGGGAAAATGACTCTAATTACTCTTATACTTATGTTTTGATAGTATGGAAAGAAAGGTGTCCTATCAGTGATCACATATCTCACACATAACACTCAAGTGTTTCAATCTCCAAGAGTATTAATAATGACATCTCTGAATAGACGTTTGATGTTCCAAATAATAAAAGCATGAAGTCAGAGTGATCGGTAGCCGAGAGTGAAAATCTCCAAACCCTCACCTTGGTACTCAAATATGAGGGCTTGGAGGAAACTGCTATGAATCGTCCATACCCCTATAGGACCGACCACTTGGAGATAGTCCATCCCGAGTAATACATTATGAGTCGACTACGTAATTATGTTTTTGGAAGTTTTCTCCTATACTTTGTTATAAGAGGTTTACACCTCAAGCACATCGAACGATCTTTCACATTTCATAAAAGAAAGATATCGAGGTTGTTATTCTCGTTCCTTATATATAAAAAATGACGCTACTTTAAGTAACAAATTTCAAACACAATTTAAATATTACCTCTTGAAGCAACTCGATTTTCAAAAAATCAATTAAAAAATGAATTTTCAAAAAAACGGTGAAATCGCCACCTAATTTTATTTGTTCTAAAAAGAACGGGAAAATATAGATAAAACCCACAAAGAAAAGGATAAGATGGTCTACAAAATTAAGAGATGCAGGTTCGGGAGTTGGTTATGCAAGGGGAAGGTATTAGCACCCCTTACATCCATCGTACTCGATGGTACCCATTTAGTTCAAAGTGTGGTTGTGTGTTAGTGTGAAAAATTTTACGATCTTCTAAGTTTTGAAATGAGAAAAAAGGGAGAAGAAATGTTTTTATTATTTTTGAGTTTGACACAGTTTTGACACCGCGTGCCTACGTATTCCCTCGTGCAATGGGAAAGTCAAAACTCCGTAGTTCCTCTAAAAAATATTTGTTTGTTGATTGATTTTAAATGAAAAGACAAGTCGTCATTTTTAAAGGAGAAGACTCGTCTAACGTCCACAAGGTGTGATAAAGAAATAAAGGACTACACACCAACATGAGGGAGGGTTTGAGAACACCTCTAGTACTCAAGTGGAGAAGTCGAAAACCTTGGGAATAGAGGAAGAAGCATCTCAATTATAAATGAATCATGTCTAATCTTGAAAAGGGTTTAAAGGTAAATGGTGCTTGGAGCGCACAAAAGAAGTTTGAGTGTGTTGGAATTGATTTTAAATTGTGGATGACAGGTACCAAAATGTTGGGCTATCCTCTAACGACTCAATACTCGAGATTGGTGATTGAGGTCAACCGATCATCTCTCATCCAAAATCTTTATTATGAAAAGAGTGAGGTGAAACAAAGTTCACTTTTATTAAGTGTATGGAATAAAGTATTTAAGTCATTGGGTTACCCTCTAATGGCCCAAATACTTTACATTTTAATTAAATCGTCGGGCTATCCTCTAACGATTTACTTAAATACCATAGCACCATGTTTTTTATTTTAGAACATGGATTTGAAGTTTCTCAATTTATTGGGTTACCCTCTAATCAATTAGAAACTTCGATTTGTTTTAATCGTTGGGCTAACCTCTAACCATTAAAACAAATCTTATCCAAGTGTTCTTTTTTTGTAGAAATTCATTTTTGAAAATAACTCGACGTTGGATCGAGGTTTGAGAAGAAGACTCGACGTTGGATCGAGTTTTTATTGAAAGTGTTTTAAGTACTTGGTGAATGGAGAAAGAATAGGTTGAGATAATTGTAAATCACAAGTAAAATCGACAAAGCCCATACAAGGTGGCCAACCTAAGTATAAAATAATTAAATTACATGTGTACTAGCAAAGTGGGCTAGTCTACTATAACGACTAATTGGAACAATTAATCGAAATAGGCTCACTGTAAGAAGGCCCAGGATCAAGCGTACATGTGTGCATGTGTGGTCATCGCGACGCTTCATAGCTTTGTCGACTTACGGGTTTAAAAATGATTTACAAATATTAGTTTAAAAAAAAAATATTTTTGGTTTGTGTAAGTGATAGTTAAATAAAAATAAAATAAATGTGCACTAAATTATTACAAGATTTGTTTTGGGAGAGGGATACATGAATTATAAATGGGATTTAAACGGTAAAATAAAATAGAAAGCGGTAAAATTATTTACAACGCAACAAGGGGATTGGGATACATTATTCGAATGGGGATAGAGATAAGTTAACGAGAAACAGAAGTAATTGTATCTTAATGAATAATAACAAAAGTTAAATGCAAGAAGCTTAAACGCAGATTATTGTATTTTATTATATTAGAACAGATTATAAAATTAAATCTAAGAAATTAAATACTATACTTGTGTTCATACATATTCAAAAATTAAATTGAATTAAAAATATGAAATTGCCGCACAAAGAAGATTAATATAATTAGATTCGAACTTATTTACTTAATTAATAGATAAACTATAATAATAATAGTATGTATATAATATATTTACAATACTAAGCATAAAAATATAATATGTATATTTACAATACTAAATGTAAGAATAAAATAATAATAAGTATAATTATATTTACAGTATAAAATATAAAATAAAATAAAAATGCAAGTATATTGTATGTACAATACTAAATATTAAACATTAAATAAAAATAGTAATATAAACAAGAGTATATAAAAATGTATGTAGATGCGACAGTATAGAATGTATGCTTGAACCATCCTCGGATATCTTCACAAATAACAGATACATTAGTAGCATAGTGTGGAATAAAAAGTAAATGAAATGGAAATGCGATAATCAGAACATGTATTAGTAATCACAAATGAATTGAGAATTAAACATAACAGAGCTTATGATAACCAAGCGATTCCATTAACATCAAGTAGCATGACAAACGGAAAACATAGTTTTAATTCACAAATGAAAACAACAACCACAAACTCATGCTATTATTTAATTTACATTTGAAACATAACGAAACGATTTCAAAGCAAGCTTCATTCGTCTAATACAAACTCCGGACAGCAGCCATGTTATCACAAATATGCTCAGGATATCGATCAAAAATTGCATAACTCAAAGGCAAACACAAACAAGTGTCAAGATAAACTCAATCGACCACGGATTATCAACCAACTTGTATATTTTCAACCACTTACCAAACCGGGCAGCAACTACATAAATCTAAACATGCTTCATAAAATCAACTCAAAAGGTTCAACACAAACGGAAACGCAACTTGACATTATAACCGAATCTTATCATTCGAAAAATAAAGAAGAAAGAAACAAATTAAATAGCGAACAGCAGAACATGATCGAAATAGCTTTCAAATTGATCCAACAACACAAAGGGAATCATGACATAAACATAATAGTTCATTCAACGTTTGTTATCACGACTTTAAGCATCAAAAATTCGCACAATAGCATGGTATCACAAGCAAATTCTTCCACGATTTGACATTAAGAACCTTGCATTTTTAGCACCGATAAACCACAACATTGATCAAACTTCAATCAAAATTAACGCATCAAAATTTAAATCGAAATCAAAACAGAATAGCACACTATCATGATGTTAATAACAAACTTCAACCTATGTAAACGACATGGCATATGATACACTAGTTTTACCAAATTCCGACACTTACAAGGCAAACACTATCAGTCAGAATCAAACACAGATTTACATCGTAACCAATACAAACCAAGACTGATTTGTTTTTCACAAATGACAGTGAATCAAATTAAGACATTCCTAAACCATATTCATAGAATTATCACAAATTAATAGTTTAACAAACAGCATAACATAGTGATATAGGATTTACCGATAAAATGTCGATCTCGTCGCAAACGTGCAGCAGGGATTTGCGCTGGTTGGAGTACTCAATGTTGCTGACAGTGACGGGAGAACTGTGTTGGGTAAGGCTGGGGTTTGGAACGGCGGGAGGTGTGTAGCGGCGGAAACGGAAAGGTGAGGAAACAGAGGCAGTGTAGAGGATGAAGATTGAGAGTTACAGTGGAGAGTTTAAGGTAGACTGAGGAGGGGACAGCGGCTGACGGAGGGTCGGTCGGAGCTGGACGGAGAGAGCGAAACAGAGGGTGTTGAGACGGATGGTGGTTGAGGTACGACGGTGAGGTTAGCGGCCATAAAATGAAGGAGAGCAGCGACGGAGGGGGTTTCACGATGATGAGAAGAGGGTTTGTTGCGGAGGTCGCGGCTGGGAGTGAATAGCAGGGACGAGGGGTTACGGAAGTAACAGGGTTGACGGTGAGAGTTGGAGAGAGTGACGGGAAGGCTGGAGATGACGAAGATGGGGAAAACGGAAGGGATGAAGACGCGAGCGGCTGGTGAGAGATTGAGAAACGGACAGTGGAGAAAGGGATTGACAGCGTGAGAAAGAGGAAAATGGCAGGGAGGTTGAAGGAGGATGTGGATGAAGGGTTTGAAGATGAGTTTTTCTTATATTTTTCTCAGACCCGTTTTTGTGATCCCCCCCTCATTCTTTTTTTTCCTCCAATTTTGGCTTCCGTTTTTATATTTTGGTTTCAAATCCGCCTCCCCTTCAACAGTAAGTAACATACATATATATACAATACAAATTAGGTTTTCCAATTTTTTAAAATGTCAATAATACCCCTAATTAGAAAATGGGCCTAACAAATGGATTTGGTAAAAATTAACAAGCCCAAACATATTTTTGTTTTGATTTTTTGAGATAAAAAATAGACACCTAAAATTGTCAAAAAATGGTAAAAATTCGGACAATAAATTATCCGAAAAAATAAAATGAGCATATTAAAACAAACTACGGCTCTTATAAATTAAAGAAAAATTATTGAAATGGTTAAAATTGAAATAAAATGATAATAAAGAATACCCGATTTTAAAACGCTTACTGTTAAAAACGAGACTCAAAATGTATCGAAAAATTAGGGAGACATTTTCATGATCTACGCGACACGTAGATTCATAAAGCAGTGAGTAAAAGATAAAAATTTGAAATATTTTTCCCGCTAATTTTTGCACAGTATCGAATCGCCTTTAGCAGTCTGTTTGTAAAATCGAAGTATCGATATCATCGACATATAAATAATTTAAAAATAATGCAATAAACAGGCAGAGAGGTAAAAATGAATGAAGTAAAATGACAGGTAATTTATAATTAAAAATGATGCGAATATCGATTTAAACTGACTTTTGGTCAATTTAAATACGACGTAATGATGTAAATGCAATGAGTGAATGATTGTTTTTTTTATTTTATTTTAAATATAATGGAAGTAGAAAAATAGCAGGGTAAAATTTGGGGTGCAACAGTTGCCCCTATTTAAATATCTTCGACCAGATGATATGAAGATGATCAAGCTTCATATTATCGCAGTGGGAGATAGTTAAATATCAAAAACCCAAAATTTTGCCCTGAGATGCAATGGGCATGCTGTGAATATAATGAGAAAGTGTTGAATGCAATGTTTTTTTTTACATATATTTTTTAATTATGTATGATATGAGACAGACTCTATGGTAATTTGTGGCAATTATTGGGAGACTTTGAAACTAGAAATTTGTGGTAGACAATCGGATTTTAAATAGATCTGAAGCTACATCAGGGAAATAAACTGGAAAAGACAATCAGATTTTAAACAAATCTGAAGCTACATCAGGGAAATAAACTGGAAAAGACAATCAGATTTTAAACAGATCTGAAGCTACATCAGAGAGATAAACTGGTAGGTACCAAGTAAGTTAGATTTTGACCACAAGGTAAGATATTGACTGCAACAAGACCTCGGGAAAATGCAAATGAGAATAAAACACTCTTGCTATGCATGATATATGAATTTTGTGATGCATGATATATGAATGATCTATGCATGTAGTATGTAATGCAGACGTTCATGACAACGGAGATTGACTCTTTTGTGGAGGTAAGATGGGAACTCTGATTCCTCAACACGGGGAACACTGCCAACTCTTCTTAGAGAGAAAATATCTTGAGAAACACTTCTAACACACTTGTGAATTGTATTGAAATGATGGTCCTTGGAGGAAGGACCGAAGCGCTGCTCGGATTGCCCCGGATTAGCTGATTGTTGAGGATAAACCGATCATGGCTTCAATTCTTGAAATGACTGAGGGGAAAGGAGTGCCCCGGTATGAGTCTTGAAAAAGATCTTCTGATTAAAACAATTCTGAGCATGACTTGCACTGGGCAACAAATCTTGAACGATTCGTAACAGATCCGAAAATACTTGCCCCTGATTAGGATCACTGACCAAGTTTCCTAACAGTTTGGAATTCCTTGATGATGAAAGCTTATTTGCAAGCAAAAATTATTTATTCAATCATGGTAAATTTAATTCAAAGTTCATGCACAAGTTTTGAAATAAAAATCATTTTTCGAAATGATGTAGTTGTTGTATATAAAAAAAAAAAAGGATCACTGGTTAAAACACAGCGGTTTAAAAAATTTAAAAGGCGAAAGAGAAAACCAATGTATGGATATACCAAGACAATTGATTTGCAAAAGACCTTAGGAGTCATATTACGCAACCTTGCTGTAGTATACTTTCAAAAGAAACCTGGCTTCAATTAGGTCTTTTGAGGGTTGTAACGTGGTCTGGTTCACGGTTTAAAAAATAAAGGATAAAGGCTCAAAATTTATTTGTACCCAACCCAATCTTCGTGATGTTCTTCAGTCCTACGCTCAGTTAAACTCAGATTGTGCATTCTCTTTCCAAGAGATTTTGGATTGTACACTGATATTGATGATGGCTCAGAAGTTGATATATTCTTGAGATAGCAATCACTTCTTTTTGCAACATTTGTTGTTTGAGGACTTTTGTCAACTCTTGTTTTGAATTTCGTCATCCCTAACTTTTGCCTGAACCGTTCCGCTTTAGATTACGGTCGGCGGGATGCCCTAATTTTTTATATCTATTTTTGGAAAGACAGTGACTGCTTGACTTTTATGATTACGGAGAACCATCATCATCACTTTTTGACTTGTATGACATCTCCAACACTTCTTGATGTGTGCGAAGGAAGCTTGATTTAATACAACCTTTGTTTAAAGGCGTCTTGAATGAATGCACATCCGAATTAACTGAGAAATACCCTGCCCCAGGTTAAAATTGCGGGTTTTTTCGTATGAAAAGAAACTCCAACTTCTAGGCTCGAAGGGGTTGACAAAGGTTTAACTTCCTTATTTCTCCAGTGTTTGGGAATTGAAACAATGCCTGTATATCATCAACAAAGTTTTATTCAAGGCATACCAACAGCTATGGGTATCTTGTTTTATCATCCTCCCTCCAATCTTTGCAAAAACAAGAGTTTGGTAAAGAAATTAAATAGGGAAAATATATATTTGGAAAGAAAGCAGTAAATAAAAATTATTTGAATCAAAATAGTGCAATGCTCATTTCATTAAAATTAACATGGAATTACAAACAAAGATTTGAAAGCAACAGTTTAACATAAACAAAGGAAAATGCAAACAGAAAGAAACATGGCCTAGTGACTAATCAGTTACAAGGATGAGCTGTCCTGTCTGAAACACTGGCTTTAGGAGGTGCCATGGGATATTCTGACCCATTCTTCAACCACTTTTTCCTGGCAATGGATTGTTGATAACATTTGGCGGAGGATCCCCGAAATTTATCTCCTTGCTTCTGATTAGCTCTTGAACTCTAGCCTTCAGGTTTGCCCAAATCGTGACCAGCCTCCCGTGGAACTCACAATGAAGATCGACTGAATCCTACCGAGAGGATCCGAGGAGTTAGAGGCCTAGTTGTGATTAAACCTAGTTCAACCAAGTGAGGATACAATGCGGTGTAAGTCATTGGAATAGGGTCAAACCGATTCCTATTGCTTGCATTATAGTTCGATTTTGTCCGCCACTGGCGCCGAGGAATCAATTTGTTGAGCCTCGACCGCAGGAGTGATGGCATCTACTGCGGTTGGTCATAGTATTGAGGCTCACGGCGAGGTCTTCTCCTTTCAATCGAGACAACATTAGTTTCACCATCTTTCTTCTTATGGAAGTTTCCAAAAGATTTCTTGGCACCACTAGAGGATTCACCCAATGTACACTTTTCCTCTCTTGATTCCCTCTTCTAGCCTTTGGCCAATAGTCACCAAATGTGAAGAGGACACACTACCAATCATCTTCTCCCAATAGAAAGGAGACAAGGTATCCATAAACAAACCAAGGAGCTCCTTCTCGGATAAGGGTGGTTCAACTTGTGAAGCCAACTCTCCACCGCTGAGCGTATTCCTTAAAAGATTCCTTGTCACCGAGACAAATTTTGCAATTGACGGCGATCAGGAGCCATGTCAAGATTGTAGTGGTATTGTTGCATGAAAGCATTAATCAGATCTTGGAAGCATTGAATATGGTCTTTCTCAAGTCCCATATACCATTTCAATGAAGCTCCACTCAGTCGCCTTGAAAACAATGGATAAGAAGCTTGTCATTCCTCGATAAGCGACATTTTCCTCAAGTACATCAAGAATGACTTTTGGACAAGTGTGCCCCTTGTATTTCTCGAAATCAGGAGTCTTGAACTTGGGAGGCATAACCAAATCAGAAACCAGGCACATGTTTTCTGCAACAATACCAAAGACATCGTTGCCTTCCATAGCTCTCATCCTTCTTTCTAGAGTCTGATATTGCTCGCGGACTTCTTCAAGTTCATCAAAATCTTCTCGACTCACACTTCGTGGAGTGTCAGACGTAATCAAAGAGAGGATTCTCATAAGCAACTTGTGCGGGTTGATGCACAAAAGGTCGATGAGCAAGATGCATGATCGGTTGAGGCTCAGTGAAAACTGGAGCCTGGAAAACTAGTCGGGAAGACTCGCCAACCAATGGAGTAGTTGCAGTAGGTGGAACGTAATTCCGAGGTAACCCAAATTCTGGCCAAGTAGTAACTGGCATCTGAGAAGACTGAGGATCAACAACAGCAGCTGAGACTTCAGAAATTATAGTCCTTTGAGGTTGCTCTCCTCTGGCGATCAGAACTTGCATCATTTCAGTAAGTTTAGTCATGCCTGACTTCAACTCATCGATTTCCATTTGGACTTCTGCATTGTGTTGTTCTTGGTATTCCATTCTTCTCTTGATGTTGGCTCTAGTTCCGTGCTTGTGCAGAGGAATCAGCTTGACAGCAAATCAACAACTGAAGATGGAGACAGACTGAATGAGTCTTTTGACAACTTGGATGTATGAAACATGCAGATTATGCAATGAAATGTAATGTTATTAATGCAAAAGATGTGATGAAATGCAATGTCACATACACAAATGGAATGCAACATAAGGATAGTATAGGTTCACAGAGACGTGAAACAGGGATGATACAAGTGATCAGAACAACTTATTCAGGTGGGATCCTATGATAGGATGGCTTTAAATTTTCTACCCAAATTCCCCATGGGATGGTTTTTTGTTTTCGCTAAGTGTTTCTTGAGTCTCAGATCCCTTTAACAAACACTATCATCGTAGAGGCCTACATGGCGATAGTATTTGAAAAAGTATACCCCAAGAAATCTTAACGGATGAAATCCAAAATTTGAGCGTTCGGTCTTGTTAGACAACATGAACAAACTTAGAGTTATAGGTCATTTGTCCAAAGATTGATGTCCTGCGCTATCGCGGGCCAACAACCTCCTTAAAACAACCAACTCTAAGCCGGAGTTTTCGCTTCGGGCCAACAAGACAATGGAGTCAGGTGAACCTAGGCTACGCAACCCCTCTATTCCTAAAAAGGTGACCTAGAAGCCTGGGTAGTGGACTTATCTATGCATCAATAATCCCATCAAGAATTCCCACACAATGGATATATAAACAAGATAATAAATGAAGCATAGAAAAATAAATAACCGAAACATAAACATAAGATAAAGTACAAAGAAGAAAGTAAAATAAAACGATAAACACACAACCCCACAAAGAACTAAACTAGGGTTAACTCGCTTGAGAAAATGTCCCCAGTGAAGTCGCCAACTGAAGCAACTCGATTTTTTTCAAAAAATCATTTAAATGAATTTTCAAAAAAACGGTGAAATCGCCACCTAATTTTATTTGTTCTAAAAAGAACGGGAAAATATAGATAAAACCCACAAAGAAAAGGATAAGATGGTCTACAAAATTAAGAGATGCAGGTTCGGGAGTTGGTTATGCAAGGGGAAGGTATTAGCACCCCTTACATCCATCGTACTCGATGGTACCCATTTAGTTCAAAGTGTGGTTGTGTGTTAGTGTGAAAAATTTTACGATCTTCTAAGTTTTGAAATGAGAAAAAGGGAGAAGAAATGTTTTATTATTTTTGAGTTTGACACGGTTTTGACACCGCGTGCCTACGTATTCCCTCGTGCAATGGGAAAGTCAAAACTCCATAGTTCCTCTAAAAAATATTTGTTTGTTGATTGATTTTAAATGAAAAGACAAGTCGTCATTTTTAAAGGAGAAGACTCGTCTAACGTCCACAAGGTGTGATAAAGAAATAAAGGACTACACACCAACATGAGGGAGGGTTTGAGAACACCTCTAGTACTCAAGTGGAGAAGTCGAAAACCTTGGGAATAGAGGAAGAAGCATCTCAATTATAAATGAATCATGTCTAATCTTGAAAAGGGTTTAAAGGTAAATGGTGCTTGAGCGCACAAAAGAAGTTTGAGTGTGTTGGAATTGATTTTAAATTGTGGATGACAGGTACCAAAATGTTGGGCTATCCTCTAACGACTCAATACTCGAGATTGGTGATTGAGGTCAACCGATCATCTCTCATCCAAAATCTTTATTATGAAAAGAGTGAGGTGAAACAAAGTTCACTTTTATTAGTGTATGGAATAAAGTATTTAAGTCATTGGGTTACCCTCTAATGGCCCAAATATTTTACATTTTAATTAAATCGTCGCTATCCTCTAACGATTTACTTAAATACCATAGCACCATGTTTTTTATTTTAGAACATGGATTTGAAGTTTCTCAATTTATTGGGTTACCCTCTAATCAATTAGAAACTTCGATTTGTTTTAATCGTTGGGCTAACCTCTAACCATTAAAACAAATCTTATCCAAGTGTTCTTTTTTTGTAGAAATTCATTTTTGAAAATAACTCGGCGTTGGATCGAGGTTTGAGAAGAAGACTCGACGTTGGATCGAGTTTTTATTGAAAGTGTTTTAAGTACTTGGTGAATGGAGAAAGAATAGGTTGAGATAATTGTAAATCACAAGTAAAATCGACAAAGCCCATACAAGGTGGTCAACCTAAGTATAAAACAATTAAATTACATGTGTACTAGCAAAGTGGGCTAGTCTACTATAACGACTAATTGGAACAATTAATCGAAATAGGCTCACTGTAAGAAGGCCCAGGATCAAGCGTACATGTGTGCATGTGTGGTCATCGCGACGCTTCATAGCTTTGTCGACTTACGGGTTTAAAAATGATTTACAAATATTAGTTTAAAAAAAAAAAATTTTGGTTTGTGTAAGTGACAGTTAAATAAAAATAAAATAAATGTGCACTAAATTATTACAAGATTTGTTTTTGGGAGAGGGATACATGAATTATAAATGGGGATTTAAACGGTAAAATAAAATAGAAAGCGGTAAAATTATTTACAACGCAACAAGGGGATTGGGATACATTATTCGAATGGGGATAGAGATAAGTTAACGAGAAACTGTAAAGTAATTGTATCTTAACAGAATAATAACAAAAGTTAAATGCGAAGAAGCTTAAACGCAGATTATTGTATTTTATTATATTAGAACAGATTATAAAAATTAAATCTAAGAAATTAAATACTATACTTGTGTTCATACATATTCAAAAATTAAATTGAATTAAAAATATGAAATTGCCGCACAAAGAAGATTAATATAATTAGATTCGAACTTATTTACGAATTAATAGATAAACTATAATAATAATAGTATGTATATAATATATTTACAATACTAAGCATAAAAAATATAATATGTATATTTACAATACTAAATGTAAGAATAAAAATAATAATAAGTATAATTATATTTACAGTATAAAATATAAAATAAAATAAAAATGCAAGTATATTGTATGTACAATACTAAATATTAAACATTAAATAAAAATAGTAATATAAACAAGAGTATATAAAAATGTATGTAGATGCGACAGTATAGAATGTATGCTTGAACCATCCTCGGATATCTTCACAAATAACAGATACATTAGTAGCATAGTGTGGAATAAAAAGTAAATGAAATGGAAATGCGATAATCAGAACATGTATTAGTAATCACAAATGAATTGAGAATTAAACATAACAGAGCTTATGATAACCAAGCGATTCCATTAACATCAAGTAGCATGACAAACGGAAAACATAGTTTTAATTCACAAATGAAAACAACAACCACAAACTCATGCTATTATTTAATTTACATTTGAAACATAACGAAACGATTTCAAAGCAAGCTTCATTCGTCTAATACAAACTCCGGGCAGCAGCCATGTTATCACAAATATGCTCAGGATATCGATCAAAAATTGCATAACTCAAAGGCAAACACAAACAAGTGTCAAGATAAACTCAATCGACCACGGATTATCAACCAACTTGTATATTTTCAACCACTTACCAAACCGGGCAGCAACTACATAAATCTAAACATGCTTCATAAAATCAACTCAAAAGGTTCAACACAAACGGAAACGCAACTTGACATTATAACCGAATCTTATCATTCGAAAAATAAAGAAGAAAGAAACAAATTAAATAGCGAACAGCAGAACATGATCGAAATAGCTTTCAAATTGATCCAACAACACAAAGGGAATCATGACATAAACATAATAGTTCATTCAACGTTTGTTATCACGACTTTAAGCATCAAAAATTCGCACAATAGCATGGTATCACAAGCAAATTCTTCCACGATTTGACATTAAGAACCTTGCATTTTTAGCACCGATAAACCACAACATTGATCAAACTTCAATCAAAATTAACGCATCAAAATTTAAATCGAAATCAAAACAGAATAGCACACTATCATGATGTTAATAACAAACTTCAACCTATGTAAACGACATGGCATATGATACACTAGTTTTACCAAATTCCGACACTTACAAGGCAAACACTATCAGTCAGAATCAAACACAGATTTACATCGTAACCAATACAAACCAAGACTGATTTGTTTTTCACAAATGACAGTGAATCAAATTAAGACATTCCTAAACCATATTCATAGAATTATCACAAATTAATAGTTTAACAAACAGCATAACATAGTGATATAGGATTTACCGATAAAATGTCGATCTCGTCGCAAACGTGCAGCAGGGATTTGCGCTGGTTGGAGTACTCAATGTTGCTGACAGTGACGGGAGAACTGTGTTGGGTAAGGCTGGGGTTTGGAACGGCGGGAGGTGTGTAGCGGCGGAAACGGAAAGGTGAGGAAACAGAGGCAGTGTAGAGGATGAAGATTGAGAGTTACAGTGGAGAGTTTAAGGTAGACTGAGGAGGGGACAGCGGCTGACGGAGGGTCGGTCGGAGCTGGACGGAGAGAGCAAAACAGAGGGTGTTGAGACGGATGGTGGTTGAGGTACGACGGTGAGGTTAGCGGCCAGAAAATGAAGGAGAGCAGCGACGGAGGGGGTTTCACGATGATGAGAAGAGGGTTTGTTGCGGAGGTCGCGGCTGGGAGTGAATAGCAGGGACGAGGGGTTACGGAAGTAACAGGGTTGACGGTGAGAGTTGGAGAGAGTGACGGGAAGGCTGGAGATGACGAAGATGGGGAAAACGGAAGGGATGAAGACGCGAGCGGCTGGTGAGAGATTGAGAAACGGACAGTGGAGAAAGGGATTGACAGCGTGAGAAAGAGGAAAATGGCAGGGAGGTTGAAGGAGGATGTGGATGAAGGGTTTGAAGATGAGTTTTTCTTATATTTTTCTCAGACCCGTTTTTGTGATCCCCCCCTCATTCTTTTTTTTTTCTCCAATTTTGGCTTCCGTTTTTATATTTTGGTTTCAAATCCGCCTCCCCTTCAACAGTAAGTAACATACATATATATACAATACAAATTAGGTTTTCCAATTTTTTAAAATGCCAATAATACCCCTAATTAGAAAATGGGCCTAACAAATGGATTTGGTAAAAATTAACAAGCCCAAACATATTTTTGTTTTGATTTTTTGAGATAAAAAATAGACACCTAAAATTGTCAAAAAATGGTAAAAATTCGGACAATAAATTATCCGAAAAAATAAAATGAGCATATTAAAACAAACTACGGCTCTTATAAATTAAAGAAAAATTATTGAAATGGTTAAAATTGAAATAAAATGATAATAAAGAATACCCGATTTTAAAACGTTTACGGTTAAAAACGAGACTCAAAAATATATCGAAAAATTAGGGAGAGCACATTTTCATGATCTACGCGACACGTAGATTCATAAAGCAGTGAGTAAAAGATAAAAATTTGAAATATTTTTCCCGCTAATTTTTGCACAGTATCGAATCGCCTTTAGCAGTCTGTTTGTAAAATCGAAGTATCGATATCATCGACATATAAATAATTTAAAAATAATGCAATAAACAGGCAGAGAGGTAAAAATGAATGAAGTAAAATGACAGGTAATTTATAATTAAAAATGATGCGAATATCGATTTAAACTGACTTTTGGTCAATTTAAATACGACGTAATGATGTAAATGCAATGAGTGAATGACTGTTTTTTTTATTTTATTTTAAATATAATGTAAGTAGAAAAATAACAGGGTAAAATTTGGAGTGCAACACCTCTGATATAATGTATCTAAAGCTCTCCTTGCCACAACTTTTGCATTTCTCCTTACTCCTTTTTACAAATAAAATATGAGAGAATAATTAATTGTTGATTAGAACACCACTAGTGACCAATAGTAGGCAATGATATGTGTGAACGTCAACATCTTGAGTCCACACTCAATTATGGCAGCCTAAGAAGACGGTGATGTTATTGAATTAGTCATTGACGTTTTTCATAGGGTCAGCGCTATAATACCATTATACTAGGTATAGTATATTTTGACTCAAAAGGAGTATACTAAGTCTACTTTATGTATAACATTTTCAAATACTCCAATTATTTAAAATCCAGTATTAAGTTGTACATATTTTATCAAGTTAGTAATAATATTATTTTTTTAGAGTACAGTTAATCATACACCAAAATTATACACCGAAATTTACATCAAATACTATTCATTGTATTTATAAGGTAAATAGTATTTTTTAATAAAAATATATATATATTTATAAACAGTAATATATTATTATAATAATATTTTTCTATAAAAAATTTATATTTTTTTAATAGTAAAATAAAATTGGTTAATGAAATATAAAAAATTGATTAATGAAATGATAAAGTTGGTTAATAAATGACTAAATATTAAAAATAATTCAGTAGCACTTCTATCAGAGGATGTTATGGTGCTTCTATTAGAAGTTGCGTTAGCATGTTTCCTTCAGAAGTTGTTTTTACGTGTTTGATCAGAAGTTCTTTTCTTCATTAGAACTTCTAATTCTTCATGATCTTCCGTAAGTCTTGTTGAACACATCTTCTATCAGGGGTTTACATATAGTGCTTCTATCAGAGTTTGTATTTCAATCTTTACTCAGAAGTTTTTTTTATAGCGTGCGTATTCTAGAAGTTCTTCCTTAGAACTTCTAAATTCATCTTCTGCTCAATATAATATAATGTTTCATATTAAGCGCTTGAGTTAGAATAATTTTTTATTAATCAACTTTATCATTTAATTAATTAATTTTTTATATTTTATTAACCAATTTTATTTTATTATTAAAAAAATAAAAAAAAAATAAAAAAAATATTATAATAATATATTACTGTTTATAAATATATTTTTTTATTAAAAATACTATTTACCATATAAATACGATAAATAGTATTTGATGTAAGTATTGGTGTAAGATTCTAATGTTATTTAATTTCTTTTTTAAGTAGTTCAACGCTCATTCGTTCTGATTCTAATTTGCTTTTGTCTGATGATGCCACTCCAATTTTTTATCACAGCTTTTCAATAATGTATTGCACGTACAAGTAACTTTTAAATCCGTAGTACAGTAGCTGATCTTAATTAATTCATCACAAGTAGCATGTGCACCCCACACACATATCAACCATTATCTTTTGTTTTTAACGATGTGATTGGTGAATACAGCCACGCGTAAAGCTGCATAATGAGATGATTATACACCATACATACTATACACACACTTCAAATTTCCGCGTTTGATGATATTATAAGAGTTTATAAATGCAATTAAATAGTATTTAATTTATTAATTGTACATTTGTGTTAAATTTTAGTGGAGGTTTGGAACTACTTTTACAAACACCAGTATTAATTTTAAAGATATAAAATTAACTAGGGTGTATACCCGTGTGAGGCACGGCTTTAATTTGTATTAGTTTAAATAATTATGTCTATTACATATAAAATAATTATATTTCGAATATTTAATTAAAATAATAAAATAGAGATAATTTAATTAAAAATTAAAATTAAAATAATATAATAATATTTTTTGTCTTATTAGTTTTATTTTTTAATACAATATTTTATCGAAATTATAATTATTAAATAATAATTTTTAGAAGAAATTATAATTTTTATAAAAAAATTATAAATCACAAAATAAATTTATAGTAAAATATATATATTTTTTAAAATATAGTATTTACTATTAATATAGATATATTTGTTTTATTTAAATATAAAATAATTATTTATTATAAATATATATATTTTTTTCATATTAATATCAACAGAGATATTAAGTATATTAAAAAATAAATAAAATAAAATAAAATATTAAATCTTTTATAAAAAATAATTTCCACAAATAGTGACACATATGTCTAACTGAAACGTGTGAGAATGAGAAAAGTTAATCTAGAAACGGAATAGAAAGTATTTATTTTATAATTTATTTTTTAAAATAATCTTTAAATATAATAATTATTAAATATACTAAAATAAAAGTATCATTAATTATAATTCTAATATTTTTGAAAGATTAATCTTTGCAATTGCTCAAAGGAGATTATTATAAAATATTATTTATATTATAAAAAATTTAAAAAATATATATTTACAGATTAATTTTATTTATGTGATCATAAAATAATTATGATTTGTTTATATTAACATATACTTTCAATGTCATTTAATTCATATATTAAATATGATTTGTTTTATTTAAATATTATTAGTTATTTATACTATTTATTAGCAATAAATATTCAAATAACTTTTTTGACATGCTATTTATGCAATTTATCTCATCAATCTCTAATATGCACTATTACATTTAAGTAATATTATTTTGAGATGTTGAAGAATATTAATTAATTATTTTAATTCCTAATTTGTATATATATATATATATATATATATATATATATATATATATATATATATATATATATATATATATATATATATATATATATATATATATATATATATATATATATATATATATATATATATATATATATATATATATATATATATATATATATATATATATCATTAAAACTTAGTATTTATAAATATTATTTTAATTGTATAAACAATAATAATAACAATTATTTTAATTTACTCATTAATTAAAAATTTTAACATTTAACAACAATTTGAAGAAAAAAAAACTCTAAACATAGAAAATGCGCTTAAATAAGAATAAATCATTTATTTTAAAAAAGGCTTAAAATATAATAAATCATTTAAACCAAAAAAATACCATATTATAAATTTTGTTTCATCGTTCACTTTAACATTTAATTTATAATTCAATTATAAATCCAACACATTAAATAACAATGATTAATATTAACAAAAATTTATTAGTTTTAAAAATCATGTACAAAATATTTAATATATTACTATAAATTTAAAATTTAACAATAAATATTTTCATATTTTGACCTCTAAATAGATTTGATAAATATGTGCTTACATATATCTTTTTTCCTTTTTTAGGTGGATTTTCCACGTCGACATTTTGTTTAAAATATAAATAAAAATAATAATTTTATGTATCATAAAAAATTATTTATTCAGCAATCATAATTATCTCATGTTTTTAATAAAAATAAATATTTGTATCATTTTTTAATATAAATCTTAACATTTTATCATTAAAAAGTAATAATGATGTTCATTTGAAATATAATTTCATATGTCATTTATAATGATAATAATGCTATCAGTAAGATGAATTCTTTAAAAATAATTTGTACTTATGTAAAATTAAATTTAAAAATTAAAGAAATATTTTTTTGTTATTTTTTTGTCTACTGGTTGAAGCTCTGGTCCATTCAGCAATCAAATCAGAACATGTCATTTTGGTTAGAAAATAACAATCGCGATCAAAAAGCACCAAAGTAAAGCACCAAAGTAGCAGAATCAGTTTCATCAATTACTCTGAGTTTGACACCGAATATATGAAATAATTGAAAAAACTTACAATTAAGCACCTTGGGACAATTGTCCAAATATGCTTCTCACGCTTTGGGCAGAACAACCTTCTGGAATCTACAACAACACCTTATTGCAGACATACCACCAATCATTACCACCAATAACATGTTTGATCGTGCCTAACACAACACAAAAAGCAAATAACAATGTCAAATAAACCTATAATACAAAAAGCATGTAAGGAAGGATATGAATGAAATAAAAGTTAAATGCAAATTACATCTTGACAGTCTTTTAGTTCCTCTATTGTTTTACGTTGACTCTTCCAAACTCGTCTCAGAAGCATCCTTCAGATAGCTAAATGGTTGAGTAGGTGATCCAATGTTATCGCAAAGAAATAAGAAAGAAAAAAAGTAATAATCAATTATTAACTTTCAGAAACTTCAGAAGACTTAATTATACAAATTGAAAGATATGTGAATCAAAAAAGTATTTACTTCAGCTTTAAAGAATCTGCCTCGGGTATGTTTGGGTTGAACAACAGTTTGGTACAATTCATTGCATTCTGCATTCCATTATACAATTTGACTTTCAAAACTGAGCAAGAAGAACAACATTGTCGGGGTTACCAAACAGCGTACAATCAAACTAAAGTTATTGGATTGTAACTCTACCTGCATAAAAAATTGTAACTCAATAACCTTAAACTTAGTAGTTACACCATTCCTTTTAGACCCTTACACGTCCAACAGACAAAATGGCCACAACATCTATTACCTCTAACTGCATAAAAATTATATAAAAAATATATAAGTTTTTAATCATATAATTACCCATGGGATTGTAACTCAATAACCTTAAACTTAGTAGTTACACCATTACTTTCATAGACCCTTTCACGTCCAACCGCCGACAAAATGGCCACAACATCTATTACATAGATTAGACAAATTAGATGATGATATAATTGAATAATAACGAAAATTGAAGACAATAAAAAACAAATAGAATATTTGTTTTGAATTAAATAAAAGCTTTACCAATCAAGTAGTCCATATCAATTTTCCCAACAATCTCTAGAAAGGAGACAAATGAGTAAGGGGTTACTGTTATGGGATCATCAACAATTTCTGTAACCACAGTAGAACTCTGCAAATTCAACTTAAATGGATGTTTCGTGGTCCTATACCCTCCAGTATTAGGAGCAACCCCAAAATATTGAAAATTATAAACAAGATACTGTTATGGGATCATCAACAATTTCTGTAACCACAGTAGAACTCTGCAAATTCAACTTAAATGGATGTTTCATGGTCCTATACCCTCCAGTATTAGGAGCAACCCCAAAATATTGAAAATTATAAACAAGTTACTGTTATGGGATCATCAACAATTTCTGTAACCACAGTAGAACTCTGCAAATTCAACTTAAATGGATGTTTCGTGGTCCTATACCCTCCAG
This sequence comes from Vicia sativa, assembly GCA_021764765.1. NCBI lineage: Eukaryota > Viridiplantae > Streptophyta > Magnoliopsida > Fabales > Fabaceae > Vicia > Vicia sativa. The sequence goes on along the minus strand of CM038792.1, from coordinate 30,126,321 downwards.
TATTAGGAGCAACCCCAAAATATTGAAAATTATAAACAATACCATCACGAATCTTATTCTCAAATCGAGACGAGACAGCAGAGCCTTACGAACAGATGCTTGTATCTTGAAACCCTATAAACAATAACAAACAAATATCAGAATAAAATGATATATAATAATATGCAAAGAAAAAAATTACAAATCAATAACTCGAACAACAACGTTCCATGATTCTTTTGCTGGTGTGATTTCAGAAACAAAATCGTATCTTGTGGCAGCCATTGTAAAATATTGGAAAATTGAAACGGTTCAAAGAGAATGAGGATTTGGAGATGATATAAGGGAAACGAAAAGAACGCATGAAAGGAGGTTCTGCCGTCAATTGTAAATTCAATGCAATTTAATGGAAAAAAAACAAAGGTGTGTGTGGAAAAATTTGTGTACGGGTTAAAAAATTTGTAGAATAAAAAATATTTTATAAGTATTTACAATTAAAGTATATATGTTATTAGACAGAAAAAATTGAATTTTTTTTTAAAATAAAATATATATCTTATATGTCATTAAAAAATAATAAATTCATCAAATTATAATGCAAAAATATGAGATTGAGGTCAAAACTATTTTAACTAAAAAAAGATTAATTTCCTAAATGAAAGATTGAGGTCAAAACTATTTGTATCAATTTTATAATATAAAGGTTAATATTTTATCATAAAAAAATATTATTTCAACTGAAATTTATTTTTTCTTATATCATATGTCATAATATCTTATATTCCATCCGTCTAAAAATAAGTATCATTTAATTAAGTATAAAATATTTGTTTATCGAAGGGATATCATTCTTAGTACATTGGATTAAAATAAATATTTTCTATATATATATATAATTATTATAAGGTATTTTCTATATTTTGTTAAAATTTTGTGTGAACTAATTATAATATAAAAAAATTATATTTCTTGTTTCTTATGTTAGGTAAAAATGTCTTTTATAAAATTAACTATAATTAAATAATTAATAAGTATTCAAAATTTATTGTGTGATTCTATGTTTAAAAAAATTAGCATATTAATAGATTTATTTTTATTTCTAATTTACCTTCTTATATAATGGTCAAATAAAAAAACTTGAAAGTAGAATTTACATTTTGTATATGGTAAACATGAAAATAAGATAATTTTGAAAAAATTACATGAAAATGATTAATTAGATTTGTATCATACATTTAATTTAGATAACTTTATTTGTTTTAAAAAATAATAAGAATGAAAAATAGAAATATAAAATAACTTTACCAGTGAATTTTGTTTTGGTACAACAAAATATTTATATGATCAAATTAATTGTGTATCATTTATATTTTAGAAAAAATAGTAAAATCATTTATGTTGGCTATAAATATTGGTATTAATTATTAATAAATTCTATAAAATAAACTGAAATAATTCTTAATGAATCTCAAACTTAATTCTATTTTTCTTTTATAATTATTATAATTATTAATTATATAGAGAAAGTAAATTTACAGAATTTATATTATAGTTTTATATTTATTAAATGCATTTTTAATTCTTCAAAATATGAGTATTCAAAATATGTCGCTTAACATTTTACTTTGTAATAATGATCATAAAGAAATTAATGGGAAGGAAATTAATGCTTCATTTTGCGAACAATACAAAAGTTAATGGGAAGAAAAATAATGTGGACGGTTCATTTTTCTAAAAATCTCAATTGCTGTGTAAGCGTGACATTACAGAATTTGTGTAATGATATCAAAAATTAAAATAAAATTAATAATAATTAAATAAAAGAAAGTTTCCATTTATAGAAAATTTACAAATAGAAGAATGCATGAGAATTTGACAAGTGGCAAACTTGCCAAAGTACTCATCTTGCTTTTTTCTATTATATGATTTCGAGTGACTTTAATGTATCTAAATTAATTCTATTTAAAATTAAAACTTATAACTTCTATTTCTTAAAATTAATTCTAAATAATTTTTATATTAAAATTAGTTCTATTAAACTCAATTATATTTTACGATCAATTATGTTCACATTCAATCAAAATATGTCTTAAGTTTAAATTTTAGCTTTAATTATAATATTAATTAATATAATAAATTATCTTTAATTTATTAATTGATTTTGTACTTTTGTGTTAAATCCAATTTAAATTTAAATTTTCATATAAGATCTAATAATGAATTTCTAAACATACATAATTATTTAGTATAGTATGTGTTTGATTTCCATTTTGAATGAGTCAAAAACAATTTAAAAATATATAATTACTTTTAGAGTGTATTTGGATCACTGGAGTGAAATTGAATGAAGTTGTAATTAATATAAAAAAATTGTTTTTGTAAATAAAGAATGGAATAAAATGAAATGTGATAGAATATATTTCATCCCATTCCATCCAATTTCTTATTATTTATTTCATCTAATTTGGAGTGTATATGATAGAATGAGATATTTAAAAAAAATAATAATTAAATAATAGAGTCAAATATATATATTTCATTCCCCTTTGTTTCATTTTGCTTCGTTATATTCCACTATGTTTCGCCTTATTATGTTCCATCAATTCAAACATAATTTTAATTTTTTTTATTTATAAAAAAATAAAATTGATTATTACCTCTAAAATCAATTCTTTATAGTTAGTGTACATCTTAAAATCTTTAAGACGATTTATAAATCAAATACGAAGTATATTGAACAATTAAGGAATGCTAGTAAGTAATTAGTAAGTATGAAGAAATCGAATTCGAGATATAAAATCTGCTCGAGATCAAAGTGTGAAGTCAGAAGAAACCAAAAGCAATGCTTAATTTGTTGAGAATAACTCATGTCCAGAAGTTGATGTCTTGGTGCTGTCTAGAAGTTGATGTTCTGGCGTTGTCCAGAAGGTGATGTTCTGGAGCTGTCCAGAAGGTGATGTTCTGATGCTGTCAGAAGTTGTTGAACTTCTGAGGGCGTTATTGTAATTATTAATTTTAGGTTTAAGGGTACTTTAGTATTTGTTAGTTTGTACTGTTAGTATCATTTAACTTGATCACCAAGATTAGATTTTAATTAGGTTTATGGGCATATTTATTTTTGGGCTTTTTTGTGTATAAATATGTACTCTTGTTTCATTAATAAACAACAATCCTTATTTTCATACTTCTCTCATTTATTCCATCGTTCCTTCTTTTTGTCTTTGTGCACCAACAAATTAATATCAGAGCTTCCAGTTAAGAATACAGGGAAACATGAGTGAACGCAAGTTGTCTGTGTGTTTGATTTTTGTTTCTAGGTTTCACGTTAAATCTAGAACAAGAATCGGTTTTCTGTTTGTGGGTTGGGAAACACTATGTGAGTTAATTTCTAAGTGTATTTGCACAAAGTAGAAGATGAACGGAAACGACAACATGAACACCAAACTTCCAGTTTTTTATGGCAAAAACTGGAATAGATGGATGATCCAGATGCGCGTGTTATTTGGAGCTCAAGATGTTCTAGAACTTGTTACCTATGCTTATATTCCAGTTGCAGAAGCTGCAACAGAAGATGAGAAAGAGGCGCAGAGAAATAAAAGGAGGAGAGATTAGAAAGGTCTATTCTACATCCATCAGTGTGTGGACGCGAATGTGTTTGAGAAGATTGCAGATTCTATGACATCAAAGGGGGCGTGGGACACACTGGTCAGATGTTACGGTGGTGACACATCAGTGAAGAAGGTGAAGCTTCAGTCCTTGAGAAAGTAATACGGAAATCTCAACATGAAGAGTAGTGAGAAGGTTTCTGAATACATTTCAAGTGTGATTCTGATCACTAATGAAATGAAGGCTTATGGAGAAACTCTTTCTGAACAAGTAATCATAGAGAAGGTTTTGAGGTCGCTTACTCCTCAGTTTGATTACATTGTTGTTGCTATTGAACATTCCAAAGATCTGGAGACCATGAAAATTGAAGAGCTACAAAGTAGTCTAGAAGCGCATGAGTTGCGTTTGATTGACAGAACTTCTAAGAGGGAAGTGGAGCAGACTCTGAAAGCTTCTTTTGTCAAGAAGGACCAGAAGCATAATAGACGTGGTGACAGATTCCAAAAGTCAGAAACTTTTGCTTCTGGTGAGAAGAAATATCAGAAGGGAAAGGACATAAGGAAAGTTCAATGTTATTGTTGTAAGCAGTTTGGCCACTTTGCAAGAGATTGTCGGTCAAACAAAGAAAAGAAATCAAAAGAAGCGAGTATAGTCAGAGGAGACTCTGATGATGAACTTGTGCTATTGATAGCTTTTGACTCTGACTGTAAGAGGTTAGAAGATTGGTGGTATATGGACACTAGGTGTTCAAACCACTTGACTGGGAACAAACAATGGCTGATAGACTTTGACTCCAGAAGGAGAACAAAGATCAGGTGTGCTGATGATAAGTACCTTAATGCAGAAGGTATGGGAAACGTCAGAGTCAAGGTGAAGAGTGGGAAAAACATTTTGATCAAATATGTTTGGTATATTCCTAGAATTAGAAGCAATCTGATAAGTGTAGGTCAGCTCATTGAGAAAGGTTTCTCAGTTGTAATGAAGGACAACCTTTAGAAGTTGTATGATTCCCATCAGAAGTTGATCATGAAGTCTGAACAGGGAAGAACAGAACATTAAGGTGAATGTTAATACAGTTGAAGCAGAGTGCCTTAGTACATAAGGTGCTGAAGGTGATAGTAAGTTGTGGTACAAAAGGTTGGGGCATCTGAACTATATAAGCTTAGGGAATCTAAGTTCTAAGAAGCTCGTACATAGCATTCCAAAGATTGTGAAGCCTGAGAACTCATGTGAGGTGTGCACGAAAGGCAAGCAACCAAGATTGCCATTTGCACCACAAGTTGCTCTAAGAGTAAAACATGCTTTGGGAGTAGTACATTTTGATGTGTGTGGACCATTCCCAGTACCTTCACTTGGAGGAAACAAATATTTGGTGTCCTTTGTGGATGAGTTCACAAGGATGACGTGGGTAACACTCATTAAGTTCAAACATGAGGTGTTTATTGAGTTTCAGAAGTTCAAGGTGAAGGCTGAGAAGCAGATTGGTCAGAAGATGAAGATTCTGAGAATATATGGTGGAGGTGAATATAACTCTGCAGAGTTCCAGAAGTTCTGTGAGGAGAATGGAATAGAACATGAGGTTACTGCTCCATACACTCCTCAACACAATGGTCTTGCTGAGAGAAGAAACAGAACTTTGCTTGATATTTCCAAAAGTATGCTGAAAGAAAAGAAGTTACCTCATAAGTTATGGGGAGAAGCTGTTGCCACATCAACATATATTCTGAACAGGTGTCCAACAAAGAAGCTGAAGGAAATTGTTCCTTTAGAGAAGTGGACTAGAGATAGGCAAAGTGTTGGTCATCTAAGAATGTTTGGTTCTGTATGTTACAAACACGTCCCAGAAGCTAGAAGACATAAGTTGGATGATAAAAGCAAGGTAATGTTGCTGGTGGGGTACCATAGTACATGTGCATATTAACTCTATTATCCAGAAACCAACGAAGTTGAAATCAGCAAAGACGTTGTTGTGAAAGAGACAGAAGTATGGGATTGGAGCAAGACTCAATCAACTTCTGACGTAGTGTTAACTTTTGAAGACGAGTCAGAAGTTGAAGGTTCTGTAGAGTCAGAAGATGATTCTGAAGATGAAGATGATGAATCTAATTTTGATGATGATCCAGAATCTAGTGGTGATCATGCTTCTAGAAGGGAAAACTCTGAAGACCAAGGTTCTGGAGGACAAGCTTCTGAAGATGATCATGTTTATGAAGGTGATAATTATGAAGATAGAACTTCTAGACAAGGTCCAAAAGTTAATATTGTTCCAGGTTCTGAAGAACAAGTTCAGAGGTCACAACGAGTCAGAACAATACCTAGAAGGCTTGCAGATTGTTACATATTGCAAGACACTGAAGTTGACTCAGAGGGAGAAGTCATTCAGTGTGCCATGTTAGTAGATTCTGAACCATTGGGTATAGAAGAAGCACTCAAGAAGAAAGTCTGGCTTAATGCCATGAAATAAGAACTTGAGGCTATAAAGAGAAATAAAACTTGGGAGTTGACAGAACTTCCAAAGGAGAAGAAAGCCATCAGTATCAGATGGGTTTTCAAGGTAAAGTTTAAGCCAGATGGATCAGTTGGTAAGCACAAAGCTATGCTAGTGGCCAGAGGTTTTCTTCAGAAACCTGGACTAGACTATTTTGAGGTGTTTGCTCCTGTAGCTAGCCATGAAATAATCATATTGGTGATTGTTTTAGCTGCGAACAGAAGTTGGCCACTGATGCATTTGGATGCGAAGTCAATATTTCTGAACGGTCCATTACAAGAGGAGGTATATGTGTCACAACCTCCTGGCTTGATGAAAAAGAATTTGGAAGGGATGATGTATAAGTTACACAAAGCTCTGTATGGATTTAAGCAAGCACCCAGAGCTTGGAATCACAAGATTGATTCATTTTTCAAGCAGCAAGGGTTTCAGAAATGTGAGATGGAGTATGGCGTATATGTGAAACATTCTGGAAGAAGTATGATTCTAGTGTGTCTTTATGTTGACGACATATTGCTTACAGGGAGTTGTCCAGAAGATATATCCAAGTTCAAGAAAGTGCTGATGAATGAATTTGAGATGACAGATCTAGGAAATATGGTATATTTTCTAGGGATGGAGGTTATGTACTCAAATGAGGGTATCATTTTGCATCAGTTGAAGTATGAACTTGAGATTCTGAAGAGATTTAAGTTGCAGAAGTGTACAGTTGCTGTGACACCATCAGAAACCAATCATAAATTGGATTCTGACTATGATGGTGATTCTGTGGATGCTACAACCTTCAAGTAGTTGGTTGGTTCTCTTAGGTATTTTTTCAATACTAGACCTGACATTTACTATGCATTTGGAATGGTCAGCAGATTTTTGAGTAATCCAAAGTGGTCCCATTACCAAGTTGTTGTCAGGATTCTGAGGTATATAAAGAGGACTCTGAAATATGGAGTGCTATTTCCCTCTGGAAGAAAGTCAGAACTAAAACTAGTGGGCTATTATAATTTTGACTGGTGTGGAGATAGAGTTGACAGAAGAAGTACCTCTGGCTACTTGTTCAAGTTTTTGGGAGGTCCTAATTCTTGGAGTTCCAAGAAACAACCTGTTTGTGGCACTGTCAACATGTGAAGCTGAGTATATTGCAGGCGCTGTAGCTGCATGTCAAGCTGTTTGGCTTCTGAATCTTCTGGAGGATTTAAAGATTATGATAGAGAAACCTCTGAAGTTGCTGATTGACAACAAATCTGCAATTAACCTTGCCAAGAATCCTGTGTTGCATGGAAGAAGCAAGCATATTGAGACAAAGTATCATTTTCTCAGAAGTCAAGTACGGAAAGGAGTGTTAGAAGTTCTGCACTGCAGCATCCAGAAGCAGCTGATAGATGTTCTGACAAAGGCTATCAAAACTGACCAGTTTCTTCATTTGAGAAATGGAATTGGTGTTGTCAGTTTTTGATGGACATGAATTAAGGGATGGTGTTTAGAATAACTCATGTCCAGAAGTTGGTGTTTTGGCGTTGTCCAAAAGGTGATGTTCTGGAAATGTCCAGAAGGTGATGTTCTGATGTTGTCAGAAGTTGTTGAACTTCTGAGGGCATTATTGTAATTATTAATTTTTTGTTTAAGGGTACTTTAGTATTTGTTAGTTTGTACTGTTAGTATCGTTTAACTTGATCACCAAGATTAAGTTTTAATTAGGTTTATGGACATATTTATTTTTGGGCTTTTTGTGTATAAATATGTGCTCTTATTTCATTCATAAACAACAATCCTTATTTTCATACTTTTCTCATTTATTCCATCGTTCATTCTCTTTGTCTTTGTGCACCAACATAATTAAGTGACAGAGATGCCAGATCGAAGATCGAATTAACAGTTACGAACAACAATGAAAGAACATTACGCCTATTGATTACGGCGGACGTTTAACCTTGCCATTACTAAAGAAATTTGACAAGACATCTATTAATGATGACATCTCACACAAAGGCTACAGAGTAAAAGAGAATCTTCCCTAAAAGAAAACAACAACCAAGAGTTAAAACTGAAACAACAGAATAGCAACAATGGAGATATAAAAGAGTTGTAATTTCACCTAATTCACTTTAGGATGATATCAAAAAATATTTAATAGGAATAATTATGATTTATAATTTTTTAATTTAAATATAATTTTTACATTAAAATTACTATTCAACTCAATTTTTCCATAATGTATTCATATTAATCACTTTAACTCCAACACATTTTTAATCAAAATTAATCACTTCATCGAAGTAGTATTATTTTTGTTTTTTCTCACATTTTTAGAGAAGATAATACTTGTGTCAATTTTTTGACGAACTTCGCGTTCGATTTAAGTAATATCATTTCTTTTTATTCTATTCTGCTTGAAATTCGTTTTGATTTTGTAAAAAAATATGTTAGATTTACCGTTCTTTAGATTCACTTAACTTCGAAACTAACGGATTCCCCGTTTTTTTATCGGTTTCTTTTGATATATATTATCTCTATTAAAAAAATAACACACATTTAGTATGTATTTATTTATAGTGAAAAAAAATTATATTTTAAATGAATCATTCATGTAAAATTGATTTTGATTAAAAATAAATTAAAAATAAATTTAGCTATACTTAAATATATTTATACAAAACAGATATAAACATGCATTTAAATATGAAAATCATATTTAAAATCCAAAACTACAAATTTTAAAAACAAAATTAATTATACCTATGAAAAATCAAACATGTGAAAGTTAATTCTAGAATCACTTTTTCCACCTTTAAAATTCCAATACTCTATAGAAACCTAAAAAATACCCCTATTTCTCTTTTCTTAATAGAAATCCATATATTATCTTTTTGCAAAATACCAAATTTTGTAAGGCACATGCTCTCCTTCCAATTCCATCTTCGTGGAGCCATAATGGACCCCCAATCCTCACCCAACTTCCTCTCTTAAAACCATCCCTTTCTTCTTTTTATTCATTCTCTTTTCATTTCACTCCTTTTCACTTTCTCTCTAAAACTCTCACACACATTCCCAAAAATACTCCATGGATACAAAACAAAACCCACAAACTATAACAAAATGCAACTCACCCGAATTCGAATTCTGGATGCTCCGAAACCCGTCTTTCCCACAACCAAATCTTCTCACCGCCGACGAACTCTTCGTCGACGGTGTACTCCTCCCCCTCCACCTTATCCCAGCCACAAACAACCCCGACCCACCTCAACAATCACCAAACCCGGATCCATTAGTTAAAGACCCGGATCCTGAACCCGAATCTTCACCTGCTATAACCGAATCCTCAACCACCGCAACTTTCTCTTCTTCAAAACGGTGGAAAGATATTTTCCGAAAAAGTGAGAAAAAAGCCACGGAAAACAACAACATCACAGAAGAGAAAGAGAACAAGAAGAAGGAGAAGAAGAAAGAGAGAAAAAATGGTAACGGTTCGTCTTCTGCTGAGTTGAACATCAACATATGGCCATTTTCACGAAGCAGGTCCGCGGGTAACACCGCTACCCGACCCAAATTATTCCCTCCGGTTACCCGGAAAGTCAACAGCGCGCCCTGTTCTCGAAGCAACTCAACCGGAGAATCAAAATCCAGAAAATGGCCCAACAGTCCGGGTCGGGCCGGAGTCCACGTCGGTCGGAGCAGTCCAGTATGGCAGGTTCGCCGCAAAAACTCAGAGCAACAACCTCTCAACACAGAGAAAGAGAAAGCTTCAAAAACTGAATCCACCGTCACTCGCCGGAGCAAGGTGGTTCCCGGCGGCGGAGGTAAAACTAGGGTTTTGAATTTGAATGTTCCGATGTGTATTGGCTACAGGCATCACTTGAGCTGCAGAAGTGACGAGAACGGTGCCGTTGGTGTGAGTGGTGGCGCCGTCGTGAACTGTGGCGGTGAGTGTCATAATGATGAAGGAAGTGGCGGTAACATTTTTAATCTACGCAACCTTTTTACCAAAAAAAGCATAGTAACTTCTCACTAGTTTTACTTTTTTTTTTTTTTTTTTAGCTATGCTACAAGTTATTAATATTATGTAATTATTTACTACCACTTTTTCTATTTTCTTTTTTGGTTCCCTTAAACTAACCTTTTTGGGATTTTTTTTGGTTTATTTTCTTATACAGATATCTTTTTATTTATCATATCTTGGATGTATTTATTTCTGGTTTCATATTAAGTGTAATTTTAGAATATTAAGACAGTGTTAATAGATTTTGAAGTTACTAAATACTTAGTGTGGATTCTTGAAGTTCAATCCAAACATCCACTCCCTCTTCCCATTTATTTATAATTTTAAAATATTTTTAATGACCACTTTTGGTAAAACATTCTTCTCTCCAACTCCTATTTATTTATACATTTTCTTTGCTTTGTGGAAAATATCAATGAAGTCCCTTGTTGTAATACGAATGGAGTAAATTTTAAATTTTATGTCTTACAAAAGTGTTGAAATAACGACAAGGTTTAATTTAACACTTTGATACATGAAACAAAAATTAATAGTAATCAAATTAAATAACCTTCGATGTTGATAATCAATAATCGAATAAGGCGATAAAATATATGTTTATCCAATTCGATTAAAATATTTATTTTGGAGAGTAACTTTTCAATTTAATATTGTCAGAATTGATACAAGAGATTACATGTGGGATACAAGAAAATAATAGAATACGCCAAGTGTTTCTCAACCTCTACAACTCTAAATAATGTAAGCACACAAACCTCAAGTGTAATCAAATATTTTTCAATCCTCTTAGATAATTTCAAAGATTTTCTAAAACATAGTCTTTCTAAGTTTTTTTTTGAAAAGATCTTAAAGTCTTTTACTCTACCTTTTGTTTTGTTGTAAACTCTAAGATTGTTATCATGTAAAATAACGAAGAAATCAATATTTATAATTGGTAAAACCCAACATACAAAGTCAAAAAAACAATCATTAATTATTAAAATAAAATATTATAAATATTTTATATTAATTTAGATTATTTCTAAAGCAACATATTTATATTGAAACATTAAATAATAGATTCAGAAATAAGCCAAATCTGAAACATGTGAAATCGCCCAAACGGGATATTCTTACTGCTTTTCGACTTCTTGAATTTTGACAATTTCAAGACATATTTTCTTTCTCTACGTTAACAAAGGATTTAAGAGGCATATTTCAACAAAAGGGTTATAAAACAATTCATTCTTTAACGAAATTATTTTCTACTTGAACGTGAATGATATGTTAACGAAGACTATTATAAAAGTTCTTTTCATGTGGCGGTGTTAGTTCTCTAATGGCTAAAAAGGGAATTTGTAAAAAAAATGAGCATTTTAATGCTTAAATTTGTATGAGATTGAGGTGGAATTTTATAAGTAAGAGTTGAATCATATCAAGTTGTGATTCAAGATCACACTTATATAAAAGATACAATTGTGATGATCTCTAAATTGCTTGACGTGGAGCGTGGGTGATTGTACGATGAAGATTAACAACTTAATCAAATGAGAGCATGTCTCTTGTGTGACATCACGTGGCACATTTATACTTGTACGACACCGAGGTGAGTCTTTGTGGAGAATTGAACCCATGTGGATTGAATCGGTCTTTGTGGGTCTTTGATCGATCTAGAGGTCTAGGGTTGGTAATGTCACATTTTCAACATCTTTTCTTTAATGTGGAAAACAAAAATGATGATCATAAGTCATACATTGACTTGTTCCTCCAACCACCACTTCACTTCTCTAACACTACGTTTACGCTTAAATTTGCACTCTAGATCTCTAACAAACTTTGGCACATAGAGGTCTAAAGTGCAAATTTAAGCGTAAATGTAGTGTTAAAGAAGTGAAGTGGTGGTTGGAGGAACAAGTTAGGTGTATGACTTATGATCATCATTTTTTTGAACATTAAAGAAGAGATGTTGAAAATGTGACATTACTAACCCTAGAATTTTACACTGTTGTTGAAGACTATTTCTCGGTAGATGATGAGATTGTGAGAACCCAATTCTTTTACACTTCCGAGGACATATTGAAATTTTAATGTTAGGTCATGGGACCATTCTCATATTGATGGACGACTCTCCCCGAAGTGATATGGGAATTTATAGCCAATTTAAGGTATGCAACTTCCCTATGTAGAGTGTATCTTCTCTCAAATTCATGTCATCCAATCTTTCAATGACTTTGAGGTAGAAATTCTCAATCACTTGGAGAATGTCCATTCTTAATTACATCTGATGGTTTTAAGAGGGTATTTGCATCGTGAAGATGTTTCTCGTGCGGTGGTGATTGTTCTCCGTTATCAAAGAGGTTCATGCAAAAAAGATTAGTACTTCAACGCTCAAATCAACATAAGATTGTGGTGGAACGTTACAAGTATAAGTTGAACCGTACCTAACTCTGATTCAGAGGGATCAAGATTCACTGCAGTCGAAAAAGCTTGCAATCACGCAATTATGCAATGGTAGTCGTTTGATTTACATCTGATGCTCTTGATTTTAACGGGTTATTTTTGAAGTTATAAAATTTTCTATTTATGATCATCAACTTAAAATCAAATAGCTGATAAAATTTTGATTGTGTGACTACGTGAAAGTAGTTTAGACATATATTCAAATTTGACTCATAGTTGTTAAAGGGGGCAATTCAAGGAGGGAGCATTTACTTGGGACACACATTTGTGAGAGGCACACCACATATCCACCTAAAACCTTAAGGTTATAGGTGTGTGGGTTCTCTCACTTATATAGTGTTCAATCTTCCTTTTTCTAATCAATAACTTCTACCCATCACCTGCGGGAAGTGTAGGGTTGACAACGAGGCAGGTCGAGGGCGAGTTTAAGCACACCCAGACCCGCATCCGTCACCCAGACTCAGACCCACACCCGCTCTAAACTCATTCGGGGCTAAAATTTGTTCAGTCGCCCCTGCCCCCAACAAGAAACGGATTTCCCCGCACCTGCCCGAATAAAATTTTAATTTTTTTTTTAATTTATATTTTAAAAAAAATAATTAAAAATCAACAATTAAACTAAATAATTGATTATTTTAAAATATTTTTAGGGTTTGATATTTTTATTTAAATTTTATTTTCAAAAAAATAAATATTAATTCTAATAAACATAATATTAGAACATTAAAAAATGTAATGAGTATTAAAACTATTAAAAATAAATAAATTAAGTATAGGCGATTTTCCGGGCTAATTTTGGGGCGGGACCCGGCGGGGGGCAATTCAAAAAGGGAGCATTTACTTGGACACACCTTTATGAAAAGCACACCACATATCCATTTAAAACCTTAAGGTTGTAGATGTGTGAGTTCTCTCACTTATATATTGTTCAATCTTCCTTTTTCTAATCAATATGAAACTTCTTCCTCACACTTGATTCTCAACAATAATCAGAAATCATTGTAACTTTCTCTAAATTATCAAATGTGTAGCGCAAATTACTATTAGATAAAGATTATTATACTAATAAATAAGGGGTGTGCTTCCGTCAATCGTAGTGTAAGAGATATCTATATAGTGTTTATAGTGCTATAGTGTTGAGATGAGCTTCTAAGAAAAATTAGATCCATATTTTTTATGATTTTTATGAGTCTTTGTTATCTCGAAACAAAAATTAAAATCATTTTTTTTTTTCTATATTTTTTCTTAACCATTTTAAAACAATAAGACGTCACAAGTAATCTACAAATAAAGAGAGTGGGATTTATTATCCAACTGTTGAAATAAATTTGCGTTCGATGCAATAGTTATATTACATGTGCATTATAAACTAATCCATGTGGAGTGTATATCTTTATGATTTTCGGTTGGGATTTAGGAGTTGAAATTGAAACTTGATAAAGACTCTATTTAATGGAAATTGTCCTAGATGGTTGTTGGAATGGCAGTTATACACTTTATCAGAAGGTAAACTTTTTGGGATGAGGGTTAGGGACATAGGCTTTTCTTTTGGGAATTGGGAGTAAAAAGTAGTAAAAGAGGTGTTTGTTTGTCAAAATGCCTCCTCGGACAATGCTCTTCCAATTCAATGTTTGTAACCTTTAATTGGATTACAAGGAAAGGAAACAAGCACCTGATTTTTCTGTAGAAAATAGTATATTTTAATGTTAACTCTGATCATATACTTGTGAAAGCTTTTATTAAATGACATAAAATAGTTGTTGATTTCTGAAAGAAATGAATGCTCTTTGCAGAGAGGGTATTTAAGCTTCTGTGCAGTTTAAATTTTTATGAAGTGTACTAACGATTTGGTGTGATTTGAGCAACCAACCCATTGTCTTGCTGAATAACCCGGTTAAAACTCAAATTTAAAAAATAAACTCCTCTTGTGATAACAAAATAGATGAATTGGATAAATATGGATTGGATTGTTAATTGAGGGATAAAAATATTTTATTAAAATTTTCTTAAATATATTTAATTCAATCCAACTATTTAAAACTAAAATTCATTGTATCCATCAATTAACAATATTTTTTGATAGATGAATATCCATCTATCAAAAAAAAATATTTGTTTTTTAAAGTTTTTTTTAATTTTTTTTTAGAATTTTTTTTTTTTGTATTTCTCAATCTTTTGAAAATAAAAAGAAATTTCAGTTTTTTTATTTAATTTTTTGGATAAATTTTTCAAATAAAATTTTGCCTGCTCTTTTTTTGAAAAAACAATTTATTTTCACTTTTTTTCAAAAAAATGTTTTTTTTAAAAAAAATTTCCAGTTATTTTATTCGGATTTTTTTCGGTTTATAAAAAAAAAAGTTTCAGTTTTTTAAAAGAAAAATTTCAGTTTATTTTTTCAAAAAAATAAATTTCAGTTTTTTTTTGGAATTTTTTTCTTTCAGTTTTAAAAAAAACAAGTCAGTTTTTTTTTCCAATTTTGTTATTTTTCAAAAAATAAAATCATTTTTTTATTTTAGAAAAAAAAATATTTTCACTTTTTTTTTTCAAATTTTTTTGAAATAATCAATTATTTTTTCAGTTTTATTTTAAGGTTTTTTCTCCAAAAAAAATAAATTTCCCTATTACCCCTGTTTTTCTATTAAAATTTATATTTTTGGAAAAAAATAATTTTCATTTTTTTGTTTACTTTTTCTAATATGTTTCTAAAATAATATATTTTTCAGTTTTTTTATTTAAAAAATATAATTTTCTTTTTTTTCGAAATTTATTTTTTAAATTTATCAGTTTTTTATTATTATGAAAAAAAAATTTGGTTTTTCTAAAATTATTATTTTCTTTAATTTAAAAAGAAATAGATTTATTTGATCTAAAGAATAATCTAAAAAGAATTTAAAAAGAATAATCTATATTATTGGATCATTAAAATGTGGTGGATGAATTGAATCAATCCATTAACTTATTTTTTATTTGGTGGATGAATTGAATGGATTTTTTTGGTGGATTGATTGAATGTATTTTATTTTAATGGATTCAATTGTCATCCCTACTCCTCATAAGTTTTTTTCTTAGGCTATGTATAATGGGGTATTGAAAAAAAATCAATAGTTAAATGCTTGCAATGGAGTGTTGAATAAGATGTTGAAAGTGAAGTGAATTAATTGGTGTTGAAAATATTCAACATGTTGAATGAAGAAAGAGTGGGGTCACATAAAATACTTTATAAAATTTTATTTGTTGTTGTAAATGTCTAAATTTTTTAGTGTGTTGTGAATGGTGGTGGAATATGTTGTTGAATTTTATTAAACAAAACCATTATAGTGAGTAAAAATTAAATATATGTTAAATTAATAGATGAAAGAAAGATAAAATGATATGAAATAAAAAAAAATTAAAAAAAAAAGAGTGTGTTGAATAATGAAATCATTATACATAATCAAAGATTAAAATACATAATCAAAGATTAAAATTTGGAAGTTATTCACTCCACTTCCACTTCACATATTTAGTTCAGTGTCTCTCCATGTTTCCTTTTTCATTTCGATAACAAGTTTCCTTAACTCAAATTCAATCTCTTTTCTTAATTATAAAAAAAAATTCAAAAACAACACAAAAAAAAACATTTTATAATCATCAGACAATAACAAAAAAAAAAAAAAAATTGTAAATTCAATCAAACCAAACTCATCATTATGGTCGTTAAAATACACAACGATTAATTTTTCAATAAATATGTTGGATCTCACATTTTTAATTTATTCATCCATAAGGGATAACAGTGAAGGAGGAGGGGAAAAAATAAAAATTATGAATCTTCTGAGAGAATATCATGTTAACCATAACAAGAGAATCCATATCAACATGCAAGGAAGAGAAAATCCAGACTATATGCCTTTTAATCACGCTTTCCATTAAGCATCTCTTATTCCTTATCCTTCTCGACAAGCTAACCTTTCAATTCTGACACCTCGCCTTGAATGGTCTCGAGCTCAGTGTCTGTCGCCCAGAGCTCCTACAATTCCTTCTTCATTACAGTCAACCTCTCATTTGCAGACGCCACCAACACATCCTTCAAGTCTTTAGACTCATTCACCTTGGTAAGCTTATTTTTCAGCTCGAACTCATTCTTCTCAGAAGAATCAGAAACTTCGAACAAGGCTCGACAAAGCACTATGGCCTTCAACAGATGAGTGCCAATATTCTGAGTTAACTTTTGAGCACCCACGATTTTAACCTTCTCCGCATTCTCATCGACATTAAGAAAATCATACATAAATCACAAGCTATCAAAGGAGGAGTCCCAAAAATTGAACGACAATAGACAGGGAGAAGGACCTCCAACCACCACACTTGCAAAGGAAGCGTCCAAAAATCCCTCGAGCTCATCACCCTCACCCGACTTCAACAACCCAACACCAACTTTCCCATGATCAATCTTCTTTTTCTTTCAAAGACGGTGGACAGTAGAGAGCCTCAACAAAAATCCACATGCCTTGAGAAAACACTTCCTTAACCCTAGTCTTCTTTTTCTTCTAAGACCGGACGATGATCCCCGAAGGATCACTTTTAGCTACGCATACACCCTCCCCGCAAGAGTTATATCCTTCGCCAACAATGATATCCTCTCCTTAAGGTTCAAATCCGCCACCTTACATGCAAAGATAAAAAGGACACATTTTTTAACACACCAACACAACATAAGTAGGTTAAAGAAAAGAGGAGACTCTATTTACCTAAAAAACTCTGAAGATTCGTAGGGTTATCCTCATAGTGTAAAAGCTTATGGACCATCAGGACCTTAAAAGTATCAAAATTATCCACCAAATCCTTCTCAACATCGCTCAACTTACTGGATAATAACTTCTAATAGTAATGATTGGTGGATTTTACACAGTCATTTAGCATTGAGTTTTGTTATCATTTCTTTTATTTGTTTAAGTGTTATATGTCTTTTTATCGCATTTTACGCTTTGGTTGTGTGTTTAAATGTTTTCAGGGTTAGAAGAATGAAACAAAACAAATCGGGACAAAAAAAGTGCAAAAAAATCAGAATATTAGAGGCTAGAGGGATCAACACGGCACTCAGTTCATCAACACGGCCCGTGTTGAAAAGCAAAGGAAAGATCAAAATGACACAAGGCGTTGGATCAACACGGCACCGTGTTCATCAACACGGCCCGTGTTGAATGACCGGAACATCTCTTCCGAGTTTAAGACCAACACGGCACTGTGTTCAAAGAACACGCCCGTGTTGTTGGACGCGAAGAAAACCTTATTTTTAGCTTTGGATCTTTTCTTTGTCATTAAGGGCATTTTGGACTTTGGCTAATGGATGTGGTGAGACTATTAGAATGGATTTTGGGACGAGAGACGACACTTTTGAAATGAGGGAAGAAATATCGGAGAAAAGAAAACTACGGAGAGGAATTGGGAGACACGAGATTCAAGGGCAGCCACCATGAAGATCAAAGTCATCATTCTTCTTTGTAATGTTTAACTTTTATTTGTTGTTTTCTATTACTATGAGGCTAAACCCCCAATGCTAGGGGTGGTCCCGTTTGATGATGTTGTGAATTCGATGATCGATTTCCTTAATGCATGTTTACCTATTTCTATTTAATTGGGTGGTGTTCTTATGGTTATGTATCGATAAATACATGTATATCTATGACTAACAGTTGGTGGATCATATTGTTAGGGTTTCTACACAATTAGGTTATTAGAGTCTCACCTAGGACTAGGAACTCTTTTTAATCACTTTGAATCTTGATATTTTCATGGTTAAAACTAAGATTTGTTAGAATGGACATTTGAACAAGGATTAGGGTTTTAACAGTGTCTTCATTAAGGACTTAAGGAAGAACAATCTAGAGATAAGTAATTGATAGTGTTCATTTGCAATGAGGAAATCTGAATTCGGATCATAGTTTTGTTAAACCAACCACTCACCCTAGCATCATTCTCATTATATTTCATCAGTCACTACTTGTTACAAGCGTAATTGAACGTCTTAAAATCAACCTAACCATTGTTTTTGTTCAATTAAATTAAGAGCACAAATAAGTATTTACTACGCAGTCCTTGAGATCGACATTCGGGGAATCTCCCTATTATTACAAAAGGCAAAATAGTACACTTGCTATTTTTCCGATCAAGTTTTTGGCGCCGTTGCCGGGGACTGCCAAAATACTAATTTACTCTTAATTTGTTTGAAATTTTATTGCTCTGCAATTAAAATTTTTCTTTTCATTTGTTTATTTATTTTCTTTTATATTGTATTAGAACTAATATCGTGTCTAATATTTGTATGCGAGGTCAGACCTCAGCATAATATCTTTTTGACGCAGAAATAGAGAGAACCCTTCGCGCAGAGTAGCAAAGCAAGCAAGACTGGCCGAGGAAGAAGATAGGAATTCGACACACCCACCGTAGTCAAGACGAACCCATGGATCCACCTCAAGAGAGATTTCTAGGGATTATGGAGGGACAAATGCACCAGGGGGAAGGATGACCATCGTCAACCAACCCGTTAATGTTCCTAACTTTCAGCTTCACCCGAGCACCATCACGCAGTTGGAGAAGAGATCCTTTTCTGGAAGGGTTAATGAAGATGCCAACAAGCATTTGCAAAGATTTCGACTATGAGCACCACTCTAAAGATAGATGGACATATCAAGAATGTAAAAGTTGCGAATGTTTCCGTTCACCTTGGCAGATGAAGCAGAGGAGTGGTTCTATTCTCTTCCAGCAGGAAGTATTACATCTTGGGAAGATATGGAAACATCATTCCTCAATGAGTATTTTCCGGCATCCGTGTTCATGAGGAAAAGATATGAGATCTTGAATTTTAAGCAAAAGGAGGGTGAATCATTAGGAGACTCTTTTAAGAGATTTAAAAGACTCTTGGTGGCATGCCCTACCCATAACCTAGATCAGACTGAGCAGATGCAGATGTTTGTGAATGGTTTGAGAATCAAAACAAAGCAACTCATTGACACAGCAGCTGGTGGCTCATCCAACTTCTCAACAGCCATTGGTATCAAGAAGATTATTGAGGCTATAATGCAAATGAGCATCCGAATTATATGACAGGTCGAGCAAACCGAGGAGTGATTGATCTAAAGTTGGAAGTGAATAAACAACTCAAAATCAAGAGGCTATAGCTGCAGAAGTGGAGAAAAAGCTTAAAGCTATGAATGTGGGAACTCAACAGGTAGCACAGGTGAAAAATGTGGTGTGTGACATTTGTAGTGGACCACACATGACTGCACAATGTCTTGCAACTCCAAAACAAATTGAGGAGATAAAATTTTGAGAATAATCCTTATTCTAACACCTATAATCCTGGGTGGAAGAATCATCCGAATTTTGCTTGGAAGGATCAACAACAACAAGCTCCTCAGAAGGCAGAATGGGAAGTGGCCATTGAAAAGATGGCTGCCCATAATTCCCAATTCCAAGAAGAAACACGAAGCAATCACAGGAACACTACAGCTGCAATTAAAAACTTGGAGGTTCAAATGGGACAAATTGTACAACAAGTAGCGATGCAAGCACAAGGCAATCAAAAGAACCATGAGAATGTGAATGTCTGGACAACAAGGTGCAAATGCTCCAAAGAAAGAGAAGATGAGGTAAAAGTTGATGATGAACTTATAGAAGTGGATTTAGAAGTGAGAGAGAACAAGAGGAAAAAGGAGGAAGTGGTGCTACCTGTGAAGCCAGCTGAAGAAAAGAGTAAACCTGTGATTAGGCTTCCATATCCCTCGCGAGTGGCAAAGAAGGATACAAAAGAGAAAGAGTTCGATAAATTTGCCAAATTGTTCAAGAAGCTAGAGATCAACATACCGTTATTTGAAGCACTCGAGAAGATGCCTTTGTACCAAAAATTCATGAAGGAGATCCTATCAAAAAGAGGCGAATAGATGATGAATGTGTACTGTTGATGAGAAGTTGGCGCAATCGCGCCTGCTAGAAAAGTACCGCCAAGAAGAGGATCCGGATCGCTGGCAATACCATGCACCATAAAAGGTAGAACTTTCAAAAGGGTTCTAATTGATTCGCTCTAGTGTGAGTTTAATGCCATTGTCAATCTTCAAGAGGCTGGTATTGAAGAGATAAGCGAGTGGAACAAAATTAAAGTTTGTTGATCACACCATCAAGAAGTCATATGGGATGGTCAAGATGTGTTGGTCGAGATTGAAAATTTTTCTTTCCAAAGGATTTGATCATGGACATACCGGAAGATGAAGAGACCCCATCATTCTTGGTCGACCTTTTCTTTTGACTAGCAGTGCAATTTTGATATCGAGACAGTCATCTAACTTTAAAATATTTTGATGAGGAGATAACATTGAAGGTGTTCGAGGTCAAGAAACAAGGTGCGATGAGAATAATAAATTTTCGTTGGTATGGTCAAAGTTGAGGAGAGAGCAAAATTTCAAAATCACTCCCCGAAGAAAGCTCGTGCAAAATCTCTCGGGTGGCATCAATAAAAATTCCTGTGTCCACCAAGAAGCCCAGCAGGGAAAGAAGAAGGTTGACCAAGGTGAGAAGATGAAAGTTGACCAAGGTGAGAAGATGAAAGTTGACCAAGGTGAGAAGATGAAAGTTGGAAGTAACGTGAATCACACAGTGGCTAATGCCGTTGATAAGGTTAAATTTTGGGTCATGGAAAGTGCAAGCAACAAGGTGTGGAGAAGAAAGTATCCCCGTAGGGATGACCCGTCGAGCCATGCGACGTTAAACGAAGCGCCACGTGGGAGGCAACCCATGTTTTTCATAACTTAGCTTGTCTTTTGTTTTGTTCGCAGTAATAAAAGGATCCCTAGCTTGAAAGCTCGGAGGTGGCAATTGGTGCCGCATCATCCTTTGTGAGTCACTTCTCTCGACTTGGTCCGAAACATTGAGGTCAATGTTTAGTTCAAGTTTGGGGGAGGTTTTATTGCTTTGTTTGATTTTTGTTAAGTTTGATGTTAAATATTGTGTGATAACACTAGTGGAAATTCTCCCAAAAATTTTCTGAGTTCTTGACAAAAAAATTTTGTTTTGTTTTACACAAGAGCTTGTATTTCAACAAAGGTCGGGGTTGATATTGTGTGAGATGCAGGGATGATTGTTTGAAGGTAGGAAAGTCGGAATAATGTGACATTGATACAAATCCAACGTGTCGATTAGTACTAAAGTGCTTAAGGTCTGCGAAGTACTCATTGAATAGTTTATCTATACAGTCTGACATAATTTTGATTCACATGCAGGTATGATTGGTTGAGAATCAAATGAAAATGGCAGTGGATGATGAAAAGACGGTAAAAGGCAACCAGCCCGCTAAGTTGGGTAGCCCTCACCAGGTTATTCAGCCCAAAGGGGGTTGATCCCCAAACGTCGTCCAGTAAAAGGACAATAAATAACCATATGGTTTGAAAATTTCATCGGTATAAATGAAAATGGCAAATGCTGTTCGTTTGGTGCCTAAATAAGTGAAGTTCTTGGCTAGTCATGTGCATGTGATGATTATCATAAATTCCCAGTGCCTTAATTTGATTGTGCGAATGAAAGAGGAGGAAAACGGAAAGAGAGTATTTTGCGAAGCATAGTTGGAAGGTGTTTCTGTCATGTGAATGCCGAGCGTACTACCGAGTAATAAGAACGAACTCGCGCATATGAGTACCGATCCGCTTGAATTTTCATTAGTTTCATAATCGTCGCTGAGGTCAAGCAACAGCTTTAAGTTTGGGGAATTTGATCGTGGATTTTACATACCATTTAGCATTGAGTTTTGTTATCATTTCTTTTATTTGTTTAAGTGTTATATGTCTTTTTATCGCATTTTACGCTTTGGTTGTGTGTTTAAATGTTTTCAGGGTTAGAAGAATGAAACAGAACAAATCGGGACAAAAGAAGTGCAAAAAAATCAGAATATTAGAGGCTACAGAGGGATCAACACGGGCACCCATGTTCATCAACACGGCCCGTGTTGAAAAGCAAAGGGAAAGATCAAAAATGACACAAGGCAGTGGATCAACACGGGCACCCGTGTTCATCAACACGGCCCGTGTTGAATGACCGAACATCTCTTCGAGTTTAAGACCAACACGGCACCGTGTTCAAAGAACACGGCCGCGGTTGGACGCGAAGAAAACCTTATTTTGAGCTTTGGATCTTTTCTTTGTCATTAAGGGCATTTTGGACTTTGGCTAATACTGGGATGTGGCTGAGACTATTAGAATGGATTTTGGGACAGAGAGACGGCACTTTTTGAAATGAGGGAAGAAATATCAGGAGAAAAGAAAACTACGGAGAGGAATTGGGAGACGACGAGATTCAAGGGCAGCCACCATTGAAGATCAAAGTCATCATTCTTCTTTGTAATGTTTAACTTTTATTTGTTGTTTTCTTCTATTACTATGAGAGGCTAAACCCCCCAATGCTAGGGGGGTGGTCCTGGTTTGATGATGTTGTGAATTCTGATGATCGATTTCCTTAATGCATGTTTACCTATTTCTATTTAATTGGGTGGTGTTCTTATGGTTATGTATCAGACAAATACATGTATATCTATGACTAACAGGTGGATGTGATTGTTAGGGTTTCTACACAATTAGGTTATTAGGAGTCTCACCTAGGACTAGGAACTCTTTTTAATCACTTTGAATCTTGATATTTTCATGGTTAAAACTAAGATTTGTTTGAATGGACATTTGAACAAGGATTAGGGTTTTAACAGTGTCTTCATTAAGGACTTAAGGAAGAACAATCTAGAGATAAGTAATTGATAGTATTCATTTGCAATGAGGAAATCTGAATTCGGATCATAGTTTTGTTAAACCAACCACTCACCTTAGCATCATTCTCATTATATTTCATCAGTCACTACTTGTTACAAGCGTAATTGAACGTCTTAAAATCAACCTAACCATTGTTTTTGTTCAATTAAATTAAGAGCACAAATAAGTATTTACTACGCAGTCCTTGAGATCGACATTCGAGGAATCTCCCTATTATTACAAGAGGCAAAATAGTACACTTGCTATTTTTCCGATCAAGTAACATGATCTTGGGTCCAATAGATTGGAAAGAGATAAGACTCATCTTCAATATACAACACAGAAGGACCATTATCCATTCCCCGCACCCTGATAAACTTGTCTTTGTAATTTTTAAAATTAGAAGAGTATGCTTAGAACATGCCACAACCCAACCACCACTCTCGACACCTTTAGCCTCATACAAAATAAAAAAGACTCCCAAGGCGGGCGTCACACTCAATACATTACACACAATTTCAAAATATCGAACAAAGTCCCAACTGTTGGGTTGAAGCTGAGCGGGGGTGACATTCAGAGCAATCAACACATCTGCCTCAAAATCTATGAATGGCACCCCAACCCTAAGGGTCTCCATCATATCCTCATAAAAATAGAAATACTCGTCAGGATACCAAGGCGGTCGATAGGGGTAGGAGTAAGCTGGGCCGAGTTAGGCTTTGCCAAGCCTGAGTCTGACCTATTAAAAAGTCAAAGCCTAAGACTGGCTTGTAGCCTATCATAGGCTTATTTTTCAGCCTAAGCCTGACATTTTCGAATGTCTGGTTAGCCTATTAGTCTGTTTGAATAGCCTATATTATTTGAACATATGTAAATAAGCAATTCAACTAATGTTTAAATATAATACATAATCAAAAGTACAATGGGACTAAATATTTGTTTACATTAACTTATTTGAGCTTACATAGTAGCATAAATTTTGTGAGATTATTTGTTTGCGAGAAATTATGAAAATAACTTATGACATTATTTCTAAGATTTTTTTCAACTTATTTTTACAAGTTCTTCAAGATAATTAAACTTTACTTTTATATTTTAATATAAAATACCAAATACACTATAAGAAAGATAAAATTAATTCAAATTTATCATAATAGGTCATCCTAATAGGCTTTAAAAGCTTCTTTTAAGGCATACAGCCTAACATATTTAACTAAATAGGCTTATAAAAAAGCTTAGGCATTTTCTACTTTAAAAAAAAGTTTGGTCTAACCTTGCATCCAAATGTTCAAACGTCGTGGTAGGAGCAGGATCAGTCAATTCGTTTACAGGTATATAAACTATCTGAATAAAAGTTATAAACTCTTCTTTAGTAGAAGTAATTATTTATTGTAAAGTACCTATTTTAGTATTCAGGATGGGTTGGTAACCTATAGCGGAAGGCATTCGGTCCAATAAGGTACAAAAAAATTAATATTATTTATATCATTGTAAAATCAAATTATCAATTTAGCTACATATTAGCTAGAGATTAGCTGGGACTTTAGCTACAAATTAGCTACAAAATTTTATGGGCTCCAGTATGATGTTGATTTTAGCCACGGTTTGTCACATCAACATCTTTGACAGTGTCACATGCTAGTGTCACTTCAACCTTATTAACGAATGTTAGCAGAAGAGAAAAACAATGTGAATACAAAATTTTAAAGAAATCATTCTTAAAAAGAAATATTTAGAATAATTAAACACGAAAATGATATATATAGAGAAGCGAAAGATATTTGACCCTAAATAATTTAAAATAAGTTGAATTGTATTGAAGTCTCAATTTTAATTTTTTAAAGTTAATTTGCTATCTAATATTTCAACTTCATTTCGAATGATAAGGCTGAAATGGAGGTATGAATACTCGTGTAATTCGGTTTTTTAGCCGACAAAAACCCACTATGGGTTTAGCCAGTAGCGTAAGTCTTCAACACCCGCTGCCTTGCTAAGCAGGAAAACTGTTGGCAACACTGAATCCAATTCTCACCATCTCAATCACCGCTCTTCTCGACTCTGTATTCTATTCTCACATCAATAGCAACACACCGTCGCATGTCCGTTTACCGCTCTCCAATGGAGCATTTACTCCGATCAGCTCGAACCTGCCGTTCACGTTTCCGTTCACTTCCTTCTTCCCAAACCCTAAATTCTCAATTCTCACACCGCTTTCACTCAAGTACCTTTCTCTCTTTTCACTCTATTTCACTTTTCAATTCTTTCTTTTCATTATCGTTATTTTTGTAGAAGTAGAATCTGCATCTGCACGATCCAGCTCTTCTGGTGTTTCGAGTTCGAGAGTTTTGTTCGGAGATTCCAGACCTTATTCCATGCTTCCTGCTGTTTTGGCTGGTTTGTTTGGAATTGGAATGGTGGAAATTGCGTATGCGGATAATGGTAATGAAGATGTGCAAGAGATTGCTAAGAAGGAACGGGAGAGAATTCAGGACTTGCTTAAGACTAGGGGAATTCGACAAGCTTCTTGTCCTCACTTCAATGTAGCTGTTAAAGGCCAGAAGGTTATTGCTGTTTGTTGTTATATGATTTGCCTGTGGTGAATAATTAATGAAAAATGTTAACTTATGCATTAAGGGCATAGGTTGGAAACTTAATAGTATAGAAATATTAAAAGATTGCATTCAATTCTCTTAAATTTCAATACGAGAATAACATATGTGTAACATGGACGAGGATGTTGTGTTGGATGTTTAGTAAGAGTAGACATAATATGATTAGAAATGACAATATTAGAGAGAGTGTTAGGGTAAC
Organism: Vicia sativa; assembly: GCA_021764765.1. Lineage (NCBI taxonomy): Eukaryota > Viridiplantae > Streptophyta > Magnoliopsida > Fabales > Fabaceae > Vicia > Vicia sativa. Next base: position 30,100,244 of record CM038792.1, on the reverse strand, counting down.
ACTTATGTAGATAACATAGTGGAAAATAGATTTTTGTGGTTTGAACTAGTGTTGTTGATGTCGGATGCCGGAGAGCCGAAATCCTGCCATAGCGGCCACTCAGCGGCGCCGTTATTGCGGATTATGGCGGAAAAACCCTCAATAGCAGCTGATATTTACCATTGCGGCCAATTTGATAACACTGGTTTGAACATGTAGAGAGAAGACCGGTATATTTTGTGGTAAGGAGAGTAAATAAGATGGAGAGGAGTCAAACAACTAGAGATAAAGGAAGGCTTAGAAAAATTATAAGAGAATTATTAAGAAAGATCTCAAGATTAACGATTCGGATAGAAACATGGTCTTGGATAGAACACTATGACAGAAGTTGATTCATGTAGCCGACTCTACTTAGTGAGATAAGGTTTGATTGTTGTTTTTAGAGTTTTTTTTTTTTTCCAATTTATAATTTCGGCCATTGTATTCCTTAACACAAGATCTTGGATGTGTTTTGAATGTACTCACGGAACACATCCAAGAGCTAGCACCAAGATGCATGCTTTTTGCAGATGATATAGTCCTTCTTAGAGAGTCAAAGGAGGATTTAAATGAGAGGTTGGAAACTTGGAGACGAGCTTTAGAAACACATGGTTTTCGCCTAAGTAGAATTAAGACGGAGTACATGGAATGTAAGTTCAACAAAAGAAGAAGCGTTCCTAACCTAGAGGTGATAGTTGGGGACCATATTATCTCTCAAGTCGTACGGTTTAAATATCTTGGGTCTGTAATAGAGAAGGATAGAGAAATAGAGGAGATGTATACCATAAAAGTCAAGCTGGGTGGTTGAAATGGAGAAAGGGATCAGGTGTTTTATGTGATGCAAAGGTATCGCTCAAGCTGAAGGGAAAGTTTTATCGGATTGCGGTAAGATCTGCGTTTTGTACGGGCCAAATGTTGAGCGGTTAAGAATCAACACGAGAATAAAGTAAGTGTAGCAGAGATGAAGATGTTGCGGTGAATGTGTGGTAAGATTCAACAGGATAAAATTAGAAATGAAAATATTAGAGAGTGCCGGGGCAGCGCCTATAGTAGATATGATTTTCAACTACTTGGTGCTAGTTTGTTAATGCGATGTTATTTTACTGCAACAGTAATCAAACTATTTCTGATGGGAGAATAATAATTTCAGGTTAGTATAAAGTTTCAAACTCCTCCTGGTTGTGAAGTTTCACAACTTATTGCAAATCTTACTGCACATCTTGGACTGAAATCTGAAGGCCACGGCGGTGGTTCAGATATGATTTTGCGTGCATGGGACAGGTACTTGATTTTCAGTTTTTGTGACAGGAGCAATGTTAATGCACTTGTTTATGGCTTATAATAGTTTAAATTATCAATGTTTGTTGTGCTCTATCCACAGCACGGTTGCTTGGCAACTTACCCTTACTCATCCATCAAAGCAAAAACATATTCAACAGAATGAACCGTCTTCAACAGATACAAATGCACATGATAGAGATCTACGTATACTTATATTTCATTCTCTCATTGGCGCAGATAAAATTGTAAGCGTTCAGTTTCGCATTTTTTCTTAATTTGATTTTCCGAGTGTTGTGCAACTATGCGTTAAAAAAGAGGTAATCATTCATCAAAAAGTTATCGTCCACCATCATTGCAGGAAATTGAATTTATGAAGCAAGGGAGCTTGAGTCCCGAAGAACTTGATGCTTTCATATCTGTTTTACAATTAGCTGGTAACAAGTTGGTAGAAAGAAATCCCCTGGAAAAAAAGTCATGGGAAGAGACCGAACAGGCACCATCTGTAGATAAAGCTATTTCTAGTCTTGAGGCCATGGGAGTAAGAACATATGGACTCAATGAACCCATAGGTACATCAAACAATGAAATATCATGGGACAACATTGCTGGGTACGAGCATCAAAAACGGTATGTGAATCTATGTAAATTTGGAAATATTTGTTGACACATGTTTCTAGCTATGGGGTTCACTTAACAATAAGCGTAAACTACTTCAGTTTACTTAATATTCAACCGAACATTTTATAGGGTAATAGAAGATACAATACTATTGGCTTTGCACAGTCCTGAAGTATATGATGATATTGCTCGCGGGACTCGGCATAAGTTTGAGTCTAACAGGCCTCGAGCCGTGCTGTTTGAAGGTCCGCCAGGTTTGTCCATATCACTTATTTTATATGTTTGATATTTAATTGTTTAGTTATAAAAATGACCTGACTTCTTCAATTGTGGAAAGTCGGGGTACAATTTGGTAACTACAATTTTATTTTTTTTGTGAAAATTTTCATCTTACTAATGTTTATAGAGCTCTTAAATGGTTTGGAGATAAATACAACATAATTTTATTTTATTTATTTACATTTTGGCTCCTCAAATGTACCTGTGATTTTCAACTATTTCTTGTATTGGATCGTAGGTATCGAGTATGACATTGTGACATTGTTTTGATAAGAAACTGTGTCAGTTGAACCGTTCTTCTATTATGTTGGAATCTCAATTCAGTGAAAAGAAATTAACTATGCTGATAGAACAACATTTAATTATCATTCTTCTAATGTATAAATAATTTTGGAGTGGCATATTTTATGGTTTCAGGTACAGGGAAAACCTCTTGTGCCCGTGTTATTGCCAACCAAGCGGTAAGCTTTATCGTTGCACTGGTTCCTGAATATCCTTACTTGCCCTTAACATATAGGAGAAAACATAAAATAAATTGAAGCTGTCTGAAACCTTTTTTTACAAAGGGACATGGGACATGTTGAAGTTGCATGCTACTACTTTTGTTGTTCAGTGGTCACTTATGAGGAAGTAGGATCTTCTATTTTCATGAGGAAAACTGTTCATGCAACTTTAATTTAGGGAGTTGTATTTTATCTTTGAGTTTGGTGTTCAACTTGACTTGGCAGGGCGCCCTTTGCTTTATGTTCCACTTGAGGTATTGATGTCTGAATACTATGGTAAAAGTGAACGCCTTCTAGGGAAAGTGTTTTCACTAGCAAACAGTCTTCCCAATGGCGCTATTATATTTTTGGATGAGGTAATCAAGTGATAAATGTGTTGTGGAGTTACTATGTGCCTCTTATTGATTTTCCATTTTGATTTCCCTATGTGTTGTTTGGAATTTTCTTGACTTACAGATTGATTCTTTAGCTGCTGCTCGTGATGGCGAAATGCATGAAGCTACACGTAGATTATTGTCAGTATTATTGCGGCAGGTTAATATTATTGTTTACTGCATTATAATGCATAATGACTTTTTATCTATCTTTATAGTGGGAGTTGTTGGACTTGATTTCAACTTGTAAATTTTAGTATTATAAATAGTCATCCTGCTTATTTTGTATTGGTTTATGAAATAATTTGGTATGTGATAGAGTTCAGCTCAGAAGTGTTCATTAATTTTGTAACCAACTCCATCCAGTTTAAAGTCTTGATATCTGTTGGTTGGATTAATGTACAGTGATGTTGATATATTTCTTTTACTAGATCCAAATAAGCCGTAGACTTATTTTCATAATACAGTAATTAGTTTTGATAACTGATAAGAAGGATATAATAAAATTGTTGTGTTATATTTCTTATTTTTATCTATTTTTATTCTTTTGATTTTGTGCTAAGTTTCCTGACTACTTTCTGGTTCTAAGGAACTTTGCCTCTCTGTCCCTTTTAATCAATACAAGTCTAATCAAAATCCTTGTTATGTAAAATTCATGCATCAAACAGCCCATTCAAACTATATCAACTGTCTGAAAGTAAGATGGAATTTTTTTTTTGCAGATTGATGGCTTTGAGCAGGATAAGAAAGTGGTTGTCATTGCTGCCACAAATAGAAAGGAAGATCTTGATCCTGCATTAATTAGGTGAGTTTAAGACAAATTTCTCTTTAGCTTGCAAAGATTACATAATTGTTCATGTAGGAGCCGAGCATATTAACCTAGCTGTTTTTTCATCTTGTAGTCGGTTTGATACTATGATCGCTTTTGGTTTACCTGATCATCATAATCGTCAAGAAATAGCATCCAAATATGCAAAGCACCTGCCCAAAACCGAACTTGATGAACTTGCTCGAGCTACAGAAGAGTAAGTCGGACTAATTATTGATAGATCTGGGAAGATGTGTTCATCTTCTTAACTTCTACCAACCAATGCACATTCTTAATGTTGATATTCATTATTAGTAACCAGACCTTAGCCATTTTTTCTAACGTTAGCATCTTATGCCCTTCTCAGAGAATAATGATGAGTTCAAGTAACAGTTATTTAAATTGTTTCGTACTATTTTTTATTTTCTTGATAATTGGTTGCTATTGTTTCAGAATGGCTGGAAGAGATATTAGAGATATTTGTCTGCAAGCGGAACGATCCTGGGCATCAAAGGTCAGAAGAATAAAAAATTCAATTTCCAGTTTGTTAAATAGTATTGAGGTATCATTTAAATAATAGCATTTGTTCATATTCGTTCATGGTTTGACAGATTATTCGGGGACAAATATCTAAAAATGAAGAACAAGCAAACCTTCCACCTTTGCAAGAATATATAGCTTGTGCCACGCATAGACGGGAATCGCTGCTTAGTGCTGCTGCAAATAGGAAGCCCCGACGATCTTCCAGCAGCAGGATAATAAATGAATAAGCATATGTTTAAGAAAAATAAAACAAAATCGCATTGGACCAGAAGTTACACATTGGAGCTTCTAGAAAGCACGGATAGAGAGCTCTAAACTCGTGGTGGTGGTGGTGGTGGTGGCTGGCTATCATTCAACCCAACTTACATACACCAAGACTTTGACCTCATTTGGCAGTGCTCAAAGGCTTGATTGTTATTTTCTTCACTTCAATATGTTAATTAATTTATATAATGATATTCTAATGTAATCTTTTTTTAGTTAATTTGGACTAACTTTCTTGTTTCTTAATTAGCTTTTTCTTGGAAAAGTGAGGCTTTGCAAATTTTAGCTGACTTTTTCTGGTAATTGTAACAAACTTCATTTATACCTTAGTTAGGCCATGATTGTTGTGTTTAGTTTTAGTTATGAAATATTTTTTCATTTTGATTACCATATTTGTATAAAATCAAGAAACAAATAAAAATAATTTAATTTTTTATCATGATCTTTTTAAAAAGAGTGCATTTTCTGTTCGGTTCTTATTTTATACCTAACCCGCGAACCCAATTGATCATTCTGTTTGTCTATATACTCTTATTACATGTATAAGAATTGTGTTTTAAAAATCAGACCGGTCGAATCGGGAACCGGTTAGGTAACTAGTCTGATTCAATTGTTAGATCGGATATGTCATTGAACCGGTAAAAATCGGTAAAAACTAGAAAAAGTAACGGTTTTTTAAAATTGGTGGTTCAATTGCATTTTTTAATTATTTTTACTCAACATTTTTAAAATTTTTAAAATTTTGTTTGTTGTAGATAATTTTAATATTGAAGAATACTATCTCAATATTAAAACAATCTTTATTCCTTGAAATTAAATTTAATAGACAAAGAAATTATTTTGTTATAAATTATTCAATTATATTATGTTGCATTAGACTTTGTAATTTTATACTATTTCATTATATATGACACTTATATTTAAAATTTAAATTTAAATTTGTAAATTGTAAATTTATTTATGATATGAAATTTTCAAAATATTTAAAATTTAAATTTAAATTATTAAATTGTGAATTTATTTATGATATGATATTTTTTAAAAATTTAAGTTCTAGTTATATTTTATAGAGAACGAGTCATCCGGTTCGACAAGTTTTATAACTATATAGTTTTATTATAAAGACGGGTCTATTCAATCGAGTTATTCGATTTAATCCGGTTTAGTCATGTGGTTCGACCAGTGATCCAGTGGTTCAACCAATAAACCAGTGACCCAGTACCTTCACCGGTTTGATGCCAGGTCTGATTTTTAAAACACTGATATATTTTTTTTAAAATCTATCATATAAGAAAAGAAAGTGTTTATTAAAATACTTAATTGTCCTTATAATCCCAAATCCATCAACGTGGTTTGCTTAATCTTTAAGCACTATGTTTTAGTGAAAAACCCAATTTTAAATAAATTCCAATACTTCTAATTAACTTTAATAAATTCCAATAAATTCTAAACCGCTCCAACACGGTAAAGGAAGAAGTTGTTTGTACCATTAGAACGTTGAAGAACTGGTTATGCATCAATTATTTCTTATGTTATTCCAACTTCTCAGCAAAAACCTAGAATTGATTTTCTCCATGAACACCACGTTCTTCTCTTTTTCTCCATCCACCGTGAAATTTCTGGCAGCAGATACGTGATGTCACAGAGAATGTTATGACACAAGATTCGACACTGCTGACAATTCACACAAGAAATTTAAATAAAGAACACAATAAATTGTTTACCCTCTGTGTAACTACACTTACATCCGGGGCTACTAAGCCGTGGAGAAAATTCACTATTAGTAGAATTAATTCGTGAATAAACCAACCGCTTTATCTCCTTCACTTAAAACCTATCCAATGCAACTTCAATCTAAGTCCTACTTAGACCTGAGTTCCTACTCACTCCCCCTTAATCACAGCAGTGATATCAACCTAATGATTAATTGAATTGTGAAGACACTCTTCAATAAACAAACTTGATCTTGCTTCAAAGCTTTAATCAAGAGACACAACACTCGTGCTTCAAAGCTTTGAGTGATAAACTACCCTTACAACCAAATCCTAGTCCAAAGCACTTATCAATTGATAATTGCTTGACTCACAAGAGTAACTAGAATTACACAAATTATAATTTGCTAAATCTTCAATACACTCCAGAGGGCGCGGCAGCAGAGTAAGGGTTCTTTTCCTATTATAGAAGATCCGTAAACTTCATTGGGCTTCCATAATAATAGCTAGGTTCACTTAATTAATCCTAAAGAATTGGTCTTTTAACAACCAATTTAGGTTTAACTAAGATTAACCAATTAGCCACGTGAGCATGTAATCTAATAACATAAATCATAATAAAACACCAACAAACTTCCGAAAACTCTCAGAAAATAGATTCACACGAATGTCATAACATGTTATGACATCACCAATCATCGCAATTCTTTACTTAAACATCCTTCTCATGCAGAATTTATCTTCAACTCTGAATGTCATGACATCAATCAAGACATTGTCATATCCTACTTTTACCAAAAATTAATGCCAACATAAAAACACTTACAAACTCCCCCTTTGGCACATTTTTGGCTAAAACAAACTAAGTTATCAGAGTACCCATGCAGCAGAAAATAAAACCAATCTAAGCTTAAAAACTAGATCCTAGAGAAGATAAATTCTACCCACAATTTTTCATACAATTGCCCATAAAGCCCATGCTTCTCCCCCTTTTTAGTCACAAAGGGCCAAAGGTACCAGTACAAATGCCCCAACAATCATCATATTTAATAAGTGACATCAAAGTTAAGGATTACAACTCAGTCAAAATAATACAAATATCCAAAACAGAACAAAGAAATAGCATAACAAGGTTAACATTAGAACAACAAAAAGAAACAAGGATTACAAATCAAGTGCTTTTTCTCCTAAAGAAACACTGTGGAAAGAAGCATCTTCGAACTTCCTCAAGACCACCATTTGTTCAAGATCAGATCATTATCGCAGATCATCACCGCCTAACCCTTCATCCTCAACCTCTGTCTTGCTCCTTTTCCATTGAGAGATCAACTCTTCAAGGCTTTGCTTTGCTTCAAGCTGCAGTTGCTTTCAAGACACTATGATGCCTTCGAGAATTTGCCTTGACATTGGATGTCTCAAAGATGTCATGACAATGTCTGGGACATGTTTTCCTTGAAAGAGCTTGTAATGAAATCCAAGTGCAGGGCTTTTGCAAACGTATCTCTACCAACAAGAATATCGGTATTGATCCATTATAATTCCACACGGAGGGAGGGAAAGGCTATTGGTCCCTTGATTGCATAATCACAAGATGTTTGAGGGTTTGCTCAAAGATGTAGGTTCCATAATCAAACTTAGCTTGAGTGTCAATCAAAGATGAATCGCCTGCAAGAGATGGTTGACTTGTGATTTATTGGAACCCAATTTGTAGCACCTATCTTGTAAAGGATAGCAAACTTAACACTCAATTTATCGCTGAGCTTTCCTTCATAGGCCAATGCTTCACTTGCTTTGTTTGTGATTTGATTATCGTTTCTTCTAGCTCAGTTGAGCATCACCGATCTTCCCAAATATTTATTTATCACACTTGGGAAAACTTCACTCTTCTCCTCTCACACAGCTTTGAAGTCAACTGACCGCCATCAAGACATCCACTTGACAAGTTCACAATGAACTCCTTAACCAAAGACATCATAACTTTGAAAACTTCACCACAATTTTCATCGCCTTCCTTAATCGATCAATCACATCCTTGCATTAAAGGGCACTCTTGTTCAGTTCCCTTCCAAAGGTAATTCTCTTCACACACATATTTCCACCTACTTGCATTCTCGTGGTGGTGGAAGGATATGTTATCAATAGCCACTGTGGACTTTGGCGCTTCCCAAGAGATGGCTTCTTCCTTGGATGAATGTGAGACATTCTCTTCAACATTAAAATCGAATCTTTATCGATTCAAGGTCTGTACCTTCCTCTTCTTCACAATTGGGGTTCTCTTGGGTCTAGAGGTACCACTAACAGTCTTCACCCTACTCTTCCCTTTAGAGGGTCCAGCCTTGTTATCCTTACCAGATTTTTCTTCAGGCTTATGAACAACTTCAGCTACCTTTTCCTTGACAGGACTCTGAGAGGCAGCCTGTTTCCCTTTCCTTTTCATCATCCTCTTAGCAATGCTTGGATTGACATTGGCAATGAGGTCATTATTTGAGAATTCTTCATCCAAGTCAATGACAGGGGGTTCCATAACTTTTTCTGAATCTTTCACCGAGAGTTTTCCGTGTTATCAAGAACTTGTTTCTCCGAGTTTCTTCAAGAATACTATCGAGATATCATCGAAATTGACGGGACTTATCACCGTACATTTTTAGGGATTCTTCAAGAATTTCATCCGAATATCATCATCACTAATCACGGGGGCTTATTAGTGGTATCGCAACACAAACTTCGTGGAGTTTTATTAGAGGTATCAACTTCCTTTATAGGGAATCAATGAAGGTTCAAGAATGTGATTCATGTGGGTTTTCTTGACATGATCATCGATGTCTTGACATTCTCGACATCCGGATCACCGCTAAACTAGGGCTAGCAAATTTTGGTTTAAAGGGACGAAACCCAGCACGAGTGGTTTTCATTCAAGATCCTCGTTACTATCCTAGTGTGCACCCCAAAATTTGCCCTCCTATCTCGATTTTATTTGGCTTACGCCGCATTCATCTCGCATACGCTTCCATTATGTCATCGACATCAAACGATATTAATCCATTGCATATGCATCATTTCGTTGTATTTAAATTGACAAAAGTCGCTTTAAATTGACATTTGCATCGCTTTATAGTTATAAAATACCGGTATTCCACTTCATTCTTTTTATCTTCTTACACTGTTTATTGTATCATTTTAAGTTGTTTATATGTCGATGATATCGATATTTTGGTTTTACAAACAGACTGTTAAAAGCGATTCGACACTGTACGAAAATTAGCGGGAAAAATATTTCAAATTTTCGCCTCTAACTCACTGCTTTATGAATCTATGTGTCACGTAGATCATGAAAATGTGCTCTCTCTAATTTTTCGATACATTTCGAAGTTTTGTTTTTTAACCGTAAGTGTTTTAAAATCAGGTATTCTTTATTATCGTTTTATTTCAATTTTAATTATTTCAATAATTTTTCTTTAATCTATGAAATTCGTAATTTACTTTAATGTAATCATTTTAATTTTTCGGATAATTTATTGTCCGAACTTTTATCATTTTAACAATTTTAGGTGTTCATTTTTTTATCTCTAAAAATCAAACAAAAAATACTATTGGACTTATTAATTTTTATCAATTTCATTTTTAGGCCCATTTTATGATTAAGGGTAGTTTTGGTATTTTAAAAATATGAAACCCTATTTTACTTTCGTATATATATGCTGTTACTGTTACAAGAAAAGGGAGGCCAAATCTAAAAACAAACAAAAAAAGGAGGCGGATTAGAATGGAAGCTCAAGAAATTCATTTGTTTTTCGCAAACCATCCTCCATTCTCAACCCGCCGAAGTTCTCATCATCACCATCATCCGTAACTCATTTTTTCGCCACGTCTCGTTACTCCCTCCGCGAACCCTCAATCCGCTACCTTCACCGTCCAGAACCTCCTCCTTAACTCACAACATCTTCATGCACACTCACTGCCTCTCCTCGCCGCCTGCTACACCTTCCATTACCGTCTGCTCACAACATCCACCTCGGCCCGCTTCATATTCACAGCTCTCGCCACCGCCTTAATCCTCCTCACAACTCCACACACCCACGCCTCCTCTCTCGCATCCCCTGCTCACCTTACCTTCCATTCTCAATCATCACCTCAACTCCATCGTTGCTTTCAACTTCAACCTTCCATTCATTCACCCTCAACCTCGCCGCTACCCTCGTCCGCGCTTCCTTCACCTTTCTTTTCTTTTCACCCTTCGCACAAATTTGCATTCTTCTTCTTCCTCACCGCAAAACAACCGCCTGCTTTCTCGAGTTTCTGAACACACTTCTCGCTAAACTTCATGGCTCGGATTCGAGATTGTTGATTTGGATTTTTTGGTTGATCTGTGTTGCAATCTGCGTTTGGAATTGTTGCTGGTGGTTGATGTCTTTGTGAATCCCATTCGAGAGATGAAGAGGCCCAAAGATGATGAGTTCTCAACTCAAACGCCCCATGTCACCCTTCAACTCGCCATTCATCCGCATTCCAAAGATTCCTTCTTGCAAGCTCACCTTACAACGCATCACAGTGAGTAGAACGTTCGACAATCCACATATCGGTAATGTTTCGATTCTCGCTATGTGTTTAATGTGATTTGAAGTATGTCTGTTCTTGTTCTAATTAGGCTTATGATTTCAGACTGATTTTTATGGTTTTATAATCTAAGACATCATTGTTAGCTATGTTCTTGTTTTTGTCAACATACTTATTCTTACACTGTGATAATGTGTTTTGATACATAATGCGCTCGATACATTAATCTATGCCGTAAATTTGTGTTAACTTGGTTTCTAATCATATGTGCAGAAAAATCGTTGTGACTAGCTCTAAATTTTCGGATTCAATGTTGTTTTATGTCCAAATCTATATGAAAGAATGATGTGAAACTTCCCGTTTGTATGTTTTGAATCTTTGATTCTTGCTTCTAGTTTAAAGTCTTCCAATGATCATTTGGTTTATTTGTTTGGATCGGTTTAGAACAATAACGACACATGCTAAACTAATTTTTGAATCGATTCTTAAAGGTTAATTCGGGTGACATTATTTTGCCATTCCTTTTTTGGTGCTAAACAAGTTTGAGTCGGATTTTGGGATATAATGATACACGTATAGCTGCTGCCCGGGTTTAATGTCGTTGATTTTTGATGGCTTTAAATTCATTTTTCTATGCTTCGAGTTTGTTAGAACAATAACAATACATGCTAAGGTATTTTCTTTTGTATTATCATTGAGTTGTGTAATTTGATTGAATCGATTCTTGAAGATTAATTCGGCTACTTCCTTTTGTGCTAAACATGTTTGGGTTGAATTTTGGGGGATAGTGATGCACGTAGAGTCGCTGCCCGGGTTAGTAAGTGGTTGATAATGCAAGTTAGTCGATGATCTATGGTTAATTTAGTTTGTGTTAAACACTTATTTGTATTTGCCTTCGAGTTCGTGTGGTTTTTGATCGATATTTAGAGTGTTTCTTGAGATTCCATAGTTGCTGCCCGATGTTTCGTTTTGGTCGATTTAAGCTTGCATCGAATATGATTTGTCATGTCTTAAACTTGAATCGAATAATAACATGAACCATTGTCATTTGTTTTCATTTTTGAATCGTTAATCATGAATAAATTCTTCATTCTTGAATTGTTCATTCATTCATATGAGTTGCATTCGATTTTAATATCTTACTTATTAACCTTGTTTACTTTATCATCATTTCATTTCGGTTTTTATTCCACTATGCTACTAACATGTTTGTTGCTTGTGAAGGCATTCAAGAATAATTCAAGCATCATTCCATCATGGAATATATATATATATATTTTTCTCCATTTACATTTTTTATCATAATTATTCTACTACTTCAATATAATATTTAGTTATGTATTTTTAGTATTGTAAATACAATTATCTAGTATTTCTATTTTATATTTAATATTGTAAATACAATTATACTACTTTTATTCATATATTTTATTTGGTTTATTTTATAAATTCAATTACATTGTAATTATTATTTTTGTGTTATGATTTTAATTTGGAATTTAATTCAACCTTCGAACTAATTTGAACGCAAATATATCTATTCTTCGATAGTTTTTTTGTTTGTATTTTGAGTGATGTAGGAGCTTTCATTTGGTATTCATCCGATCGTCAAGCCTTATCCAATTTTGGAGACTACTTGGAGTTCAATTTTGCACCACAAAGCAAAGCTATTCAATTATTCAAACTAATTCGATTTGGTTGTAATAACTTAGAATTTATTTCCTTGTGTGTTCTAATTACCGCTTAATTATGCTTATCATATTAGAACACATAGCTTTCTTGGGCTCCTCATCAAGAAGTAAACATACACAATGCACACCGCACACATTTATAGTTTGGTCCTGGGCTTTTCTACAGCGACAACTATTCGATCGATTGTTCCAATCGGTCGTTTAGAATACTAGTGTCACGCTAGTCCCACTTTTAGGAGCATACATAAAGCCACTTTGTATGGGCTCGCTTGTTTTCCTAATCGAATTCTATCCACAATCAAACCCTCAAAACACTTTTAAATCAAAACAATTAATTGAACTCATTTTCAAAAATCAAAAAAATAGTGTTATGGTACTTAATTAAATTGTTAGAGGTTCGCCCAACGATTTAATTAAAATGTAAAGTATTTGGGCCATTAGAGGGTAACCCAATGACTTGAATACTTTATTCCATACACTTGAACATTTAAAACACTTTCATATTAAATTAATTAATTGAATTTGTTTTCTTTAAATCAATTTTTCTACAAAAACAAAAAATATGGTATTTAATTAAATTGTTAGAGGTTCACCGACGATTTAATTAAAAATGTAAAGTATTTGGGCCATTAGAGGGTAACCCAATGACTTAAATACTTTATTTCATAACACTTAATAAAAGTGAACTTTGTTTCACCTCACTCCCTTCATAATAAAGATTTTGGATGAGAGAAGATCGGTTGACCTCAATCACCAATCTCGAGTATCGAATCGTTAGAGGATATCCCGACGTTTTGGTACTTGTCATCTACCATTAAAATCAATTCAACTCATTCAAATCCTTTTTCGCTCATATGCGATTATCAAAAATCAAAAACATTTTCTTCTAAAATCAACACAACCAATCCAAGACATTTTCAACCAGAACTACGGAGTTTTGACTTTCCCATTGCATGAGGGAATACGTAGGCACGCGGTTTCGAAATCGTGTCAAACTCAAAATAATAACAAACAAATCCATTTCCTTTTTATTTATTCATGACTTAGAAATTAGCGATTACACACACACAAACACATTTTGAACTAAATGGGTCCCAT